>OZ018321.1:75617948-75930447 GCA_963969495.1 Ceratothoa steindachneri
GAACATCTCAAAAGCAAGCACAGGAATCATGATGGCACCTCGATTGATAATTTTAAGTTGAAAATAAATCGTTTTGATAAAAAGGAAACTTTCATCATATGGGTTTGCTCCTCCTGAAAACCTCTTCTGGATGCCTCCTACAGGTTTGGTACATGATTTCAAAATAAAGAAAGCCCCACAAAATAGGTGAAATCACAGTGAAGCAATTTGCGGTTGAAATCGTGGGAGTGAAGACGATGTGGACCGACTGAATCGGGTACCTTTGTTTAGCGACACAGTATGCAAGGAAAATTGAAGAGATGAATCAAACAGAGGAATCCAAGTTCTTAGCGAGGTTAAAAACAGTCCAAAAATCAGCATGCAACGCAATGAATCAACTAACGTTTCAAACAACAGTAATTGCATATATTTATACGTTGTGTTCATGAAAAGGACGCATCAAGTCAGAGTTTAATTCTCTGATCGACTAGTTACAACAACTAAAGCAGTTGATTTGTTCAAGTTGCTAGAAATTAGCCTTTGATCGCCACGACTTATCATGGAATTTGATTGTGTTTATTTGTACAAATAGATATCCCAATATAATTCGCAAGAAATTTGGAGTCATTCCTTTGGTCAAGGAAAAGCTTCACATTTTTGTATTACAGTCTGTGTTCTACATCGCCATGCTTTAACGTCTAAAACATTGTGGGCGTGAACGTGCACTAAACATCGGTTGTTTCAGAAATTCCCTGATGAGATTGGAGCAAAATAGTGTTTTACTGTACCACACAGTGGTACGTTGGTTAGGTTGTAGCCGTGTTTTTCACGTGTAATTTCGAGGTTAAATTCTCGAATTCCTCACACATCAATAAACCCTTCTTGCAAAGAGTTTTGAGGATCAACATATTTTTGTTAGCCCTCGTTATTTTGCTGATGTTTTTATTCTCCTTAATTATTAGAACATGTAGATGCAGAAAAAGAGTGTAACCGCCACGATGAAAGTGTAAATCTGGCAAACTTTCACATTCTTGGCGATATTCCTAGTGAAGATTGCAAACATAACCAATGGAAATATTCCAAGAAATCAATAACGATTTGGAAGATCTAAATGCCAATTATAAAGGGTTGCTTCTCAGATATTGATGATCTTAACATGGAATCTGTTTGGAATAAGAATTCTTTCTCGTTTGATGTATCTGCGATGAGTAACGACGATCCCGCAAAGGATGATTTCATTGACTTCCAACAAGAACCTAAGAAAGAAAGCTGATTTTTGAGAAGGCTGGTTTGGATGTCAAATACTCGTACATAGTTTTGGCGTTAACAGGTCACAGCTTAACTCTCAAATTGGCGATGAGGACAATGCATGTTTTGATTTCATATCATATACAACTAAGGACCTGTTTGAAACGCGTTTCTCTTCCTTAGTGAACCTGAAGTCAAAGTGGATAAATAGATTTGGTGTATCAGATGACATGCTTGTAGCATTGTTAGTAACAACAAAAGTTTTACTAGATTAGTGAGAGTCAGTTTCATATTATCATCATCTCATCATCATCATCATCATCATCAATTTCATCTTAATTTGGTTATGACTAATGTTTTTTATCAAAGTTATTTGTAATAATTCTTTTATAATATCAAAAAAACAAAATGGTGAAGTTAAGAAAGAAATATAAGTATCGAAATTTTATGAATTTTTTAAAACCCAAAGAATTACAAATGCTGAAGTTCAGAAAATTTATTTTTATATATCTTCTTCTTCTATAACTATATTTTAACAACGTGATATTTTGAAAGGGGGAAAATTTAGTTTCGATTTCCTTTTTAAAATTATTATAATTGGCGAAGTTCAGAAAATTTAGAAAAATTTTACCATGGCTGCATTTTTTAGATTTTAGATTTTAATCTTAGTAGCGAGGCTCAAGCTCACCCCGGAGGGGGGGATTGGCGAAGCCATTGCCTGGTAGTTATAATATTATTGAACTTGCTCATTTTAATGTGTTTTTTTTGTGTTCAATTCAAATGCAAGAAATAAACTTACCGATACTGATTTATGATCCAAAAGAGGAAAATCAAAGTTATGCTTTAAAATAGTTTCAGTTAGCTTTCATATTTGTCATTTTCCGTTATTCTGTAATTATCTAGTCTTGGCCAAAGGTTTTGAGACCAATATATATTTTTATTTATACATTCGTTTTTAAACTTATGTGATAGTAATAATTATTTTAATATTTAAAGTATTGCAGATTTATTAAAAAGTCAGCATTTTAAAAATAATAAGAAAATGCTGCATTCCTTCGTGAATCCAAAATCGCGCTCTGTTCCTGTTCGAGGTGAGTTTCCTTTTTGTATTTGATCCAAAGAGTAAAACAATGACAAATATGGCTTAAATGAATGATTTTGCATAATTATAAACTATTTCGTAATATTCTTTGTAAAAATAAATTTTTGAATCTTATTTCACCTCTAGAAATGATTCTTTTCAAAGAAATGCGTGCAACCATTGTTGCTCTGCACCAAAGTGGTCTGGAATGCAAGGACATTAATCACTTTAAAAAGACTGATTACACCCCCGGGAAATAAGTCTTCAGGACACCCAGGAGCTTTAAATGCACGCCAAGATCGCTTTGTGGTAAGGTTCTAGCTCAAGGATCGGTTTGCTTCCAATGCCAAGCTTGCTCACGATTGGAAAGAGGCATGTGTGAACGCTACACTGCACACAGTGAAGCGGATACTTTTCGGCAAACGTCTCAAGTCGATAAAAGATACAAAGAAACCTCATCTCACCAAGAATAACCTTGCGAATCGGCTCTACTTTTGTAGGAAATATAAAGAAGTGACTGTTGAAAACTGGGACAAAGTAATATTCTTTGATGAAGGTCCCTTCCACTTCGTTTGGAGCTTCTGGCAGATCCGTCTTTAGGAAGAGAAAGGAGGAGCACTTTCATGAGTCCTGTATCCTGCCCTTAGTGAATCATCCAAACACTATCTATTTTCTGAGGCTGCTTCTCATCTAAGGGAACTGGAGCACGACCAACTTTTACGAAGAACACTGTCATGAGCTCAATATGATATCAAAACATGCTTCATCGGCACATTTTTCCAACAGTTCATTACCAATTTGAAGATGATAATTGTATTCTTGATTATGATGGCAAATATTATCACACAGCAAAAGTAATAAAAGTTTTCTTGGCTGAAAATAACATCGAAATTTTGTGCCCTTGGCCCGGGAATTCGCCACATTTAAACCCAAGAGAGAATTTGTAGACGATTTTCAAACTGGTGGTTGATAAATAGAAGCTTTTGAATTCTGAGCAGTTGCGCTTGATTATTTTGGATAAGTGGAACAATATCAGTCAATATATCATCACAAATTTACTCTCTGGTCTGCCAAAACAAATTGAAGTATTCCTGAATAACAAGAAACATCATTGTAAATATTGATTGCGTGCATCAATTGACTGTATTTATTAATAAAATGTTTTGAACAGCCGATATGTGAGTAAGAAAGGTGTAGACTCTTAGAGTACATTAAAATAAACTCGTTAATTAAAAGTACGCATGTTCTTGCATAATTTCTCTCACATACTTACTTGATATAACAATTCATCTCCCTATATCCTTCTACGAGGGATCCTATTTTTGTAAGCTTGTGCATCTCTTCTATTTTAATCAATTAACTGATCAACAGTTCATTGTATTTTACCTGTCATCCATAATACCGCTAGTAACGTAGAAATCGACGTTAAAATTACAGATAATTCACCACAGCAGAAATTTAGTGGCTATTATAAAAAAATGAGGAATATAAGGACTTATAAAATGAGGGAGATTTAAACAATGAAAAACCAGTATTCTGGTAATCACCATATTAGGATTAACTGAAAAAATGACTAACTGTAAAGGTTAGTTCATAATTCTGACACTGTTGAGATACGACTCAGCAATTTTGAGTTTCTTGTCTTTAATTTAGGCAATGCAGAGGCTCTTACGGCTAATTGTCAAGATGCTGAAAAGTCCAGTTAACTTAATAAGCTATTATTCTTCGTAAAATTTTGTATTTCAGGATACCAGGATGCCTAGTAAATCTTGATAAATAATGATACTGCAGGTTGAAGTGAAATGTTAATTTTATGTATGGCTGAGGATTTGTATAAAGAAACTAATAATCAATTTTGTGCGAAAGGAGAGAAAGGAAACAGAGTCCTCATAAAAAAAGAGTTCTAATCAATAGAAACTAGATGAATTACTATGATATATTGGTAAAGTTCTTGAAAATGTGACTCATGTGGATGTGGTTTTAATGTAATGCTCTCGTGCTTCTATCATATTGTGAGCACTTAAAATTTCAATATAACAATACCTTCACCCCATCTAATCAATTTATTCTCTTGGGTTTTATTATTCGTCCACGTTTCTGCATCAGCACATTCTTTGTCTTACATATTCCCTATACACCCTTCCTTTTACGGTTATATAATTTTCCTAGGGGTAATTTTTTTAATTAAATTTTCGATCCTTTTATACCATCGAATCAAGGTGGTTAAGATTTTTCTCTTTGCGAATTTTGATATGGTGAAGAAGCTGCGAGATTTTCAAAAATATAGGGGTTGATGGTATGATAAAGGCAAACGAACAGTACATCTTTAGGAGCTTTAGCAATTTTATCTGCCAATTTGTTTGTTTGTTTTATTAGTAGGGAGTCTGTTTGCAAAGGATCCTTATCTCTTATCCACTTTCACACCAATTTTATCTCTTTTCTTCAATTCATCTGGAGGATTGCCTGCCTTCTCCCTCTCAACCTCCGCAGGATGATCTATTTGCCTTGATTTGGGAGGTTGTACAATTCTGGAAAGTTGCATCCTCCCAAACTTCTGCCCGTCACGAGCGCTCAATGTAGTCTCATCATTAAGCTTTTCCTGCCCACTTTTCATACCTTTTCATTTCCTTCATCTTCGACACTTTTTCTACAAACCTCCCCTGAAAAACTTTTAGCGGAGAATCCCTCGTTACCTTATTAGTTTTAAGTAACTAACAAACTTGCGAGAAGCTGGTATTCTTTGCATTCATCTTGAGATGTTTGCTTGCGCGTCTTGTCTTCCTGAAACTATAACTACCTTTTCAATTTCTCGACATATTTCTACTTATGGTTATGATTGTTGACATAAAATCCCGTTAACTTCTTACCTACTGTGCAATGTCCAATCCAGCTTCGCACACGAATAAACACATTATCATCTCGCAAATAATCCGCCCCGTGATCAATCTAAATTGGTGCTGGGAATGGAAAATAAGTTATTTAACTGTGAAGTTAAATCCTGAGGTTCTGCGAAATAACTCCTGTCGTTAATGAGTTGCTCGTAATTTTTGGTAGGTTAATATTTAACGTCGATACTAAAATGCAGGCGAGATTTAGGATTAGCAGTTTGGTGCCATAAGAAATTTTGACATTTGCCAAAGATTTCTTTTCTCTCTTTCTCATTCTTTCTCATCATTTTTTTTCTCTTTCTCATTTTTCATTCACTTTCTTATTAATTTTTTCTCTCTCTTTCCCTCCTCTCATTTGCATTTTCTTTTGGTTAATGTACCACTTTTGGTGGCGACCAAGAATGAATCGCTAAAAGAAAATCAATCATTTGTTTTCGCTTCATTCCTTGCATTCTGTTTCACTCTCGATACTCGTCATTCAACTGTTTTCCATCTTTTGAAGATGGTAGAAAATCAAAGAGCTAGGAATTGCTGTTACCTTATGATTTTATGTTTGTGGGTAATTAAATGAGCTTTAACAGTTACATATTATATGTAGTTTGGAACAGAAATTTAAATTCACTTAGAAGTATAAGGTTGGAACGCAAGTAATGTCCGGTTAGGAAAATTATTCCGTTTTTCATCTCTTTCTTTGTGGTTTAATTGATTTATTTCCATCATTCTTATTTTTAGGCACGACTAAGCACACGCGACTAAAAATTACACATTTATGGTAGGTGATACTCCATGCCACACAGCAAAAGGACAAAGGACTGGGAGTACAAAAATAGGATCAGAAGACTTCTTTGACCAAGCCAATCTCTTGATTTGAACCCTATTGAACACATTTGTGGCATTCTGGACAGATTAAGTGAAAAAAAATCCATGAATCAAGGACCTTCCACAGGAGACAATTTATGAACTTATTATTACAATGCCTAAAAGGATTAAAGCATTAAAAACTGAACAAAGCAGGTTTAGGAAAAATATACTTAAATTTGATATTATTGTTGGGAGAGGTCGAGAAGAGAAAAACCTTTAATAAAAAAAGATTCGTAAATGTGTAAAGGAGACCGGGTCATGAGCAGTTTTAAGAATATTATATTATTGATAAAAATATCAGTAACTTCTACTCCAAGTATATTTTTTTTCCTTTCTGTGTTCTCTCGTGCAAGGTCGTAAGTTGTCTGTTCTGTTTTTCGCCAACTAATTAGGTAACAATGTTTAAGGAGGATTTTCATTTATTTTTAATTTAGATTTCCTTTGTCTCCTTTTCATTATACCCTTTATAAAATAAGTGCTACATAACTCTTACTTCCCATTTTAATATTTTGTTTTAAATGTATTTCTGATTCGAGTGCCCCGTCAAATGGATTACAGTTTGTTTTAAGATCTTTTACTTAGGTAACTTGTTTTTAAAACTGCATGTCATGATACTTCGTCATTTGTATGTTTGTTCCTTTAGTACCTGAAGATTGGGTCTTACCCGAAAGCCCGTAAGGGTCGCGGCAATTTGCCATCCTGGCCGCCGTGCTGACGGGACTCAGCACCCCTTCCGACCCCAGCTTAGCCTCTTCTCCTTCATTCAGACAGCCTGTATTTCTCCCCTACTTCGTCGCTTTTCATACAACCTCTACCACAACTTTCTCTGGTCGGCCTCTAATTTCACAGGGTAGATGCTGACCTTCTTCTCAGCCAACCGTCCTTGATCGGGGCTAAGGGGGGAAGGGAAAATGTTCCCTAACCACTGAGCTCCGGTCTAGGATGAGTTTTTTTAACAACCTGCTTCATCCCCACCCATACCTTCCTCACATCCCTTTTCCTTTCCTCTTCAACACACTATCAATTTTACGCCGTGTCTGAGGTGAGGCGCCATGCTGATGTACTTCCAGGCCACCAGGCGGGAGGGGTGGTCCTGAATTGCGACACCTGGCTCTGCCAGGCCTGTACGCACCCCTTGCAGTGAGGGCTACTGCGAGGGGTGATGAGCTATTGCATCTCGTGGAACAAATAGGGTCACCATGCCAATAATGATAAAACTAAAAATCTCCCCTTAATTCCCTCTGTGTCATCGACGGAGCCACCTTTGGGCAGCTCCACAGAAAAATGGAGGCCTCCCCTGTGCTTGCGTAGGGGACCCTCAATATTTCTCTAACCGGAGAGGAGGCTTACTCCTCTCCTACGACTACAGGTATAGGGGACTACCCCTCACCCCCTTCTCTGGAGGCGCTTTCGGGCACCTCCCTATTTCCAGCGGCAGTCCCTCCTTTTCTTTCCAAGGGGACTGCCAAGAAAGCCAGTAGGCAGCCCATTGCCAACCGCCTCTCATTGAAGCGGCTCGGTGGGGCAAACCCCCTTCAGGGGGGAGAAAGAAGCCAGGCCCCTTCGGTCGCTTCCCCCAAAAGACTTGCTGGCAAGAATACTCAACCTTGCCGGGGTTAAGGCCTGTGCCTCCCTACACATAACTGGTGATGCTGCCAAGGGGACCTCCGATGTCCTGGGAGAGGATGGCCAACTGGAGGCCCCTCCTGAGATAGACATGGTCCTTAAGGCCACCCAGACTCAGACGGTAGGGCCTTCCATGGGGGGGATGAATCCGGGCTCGGCTCCAAGCACCGAAACGGAATCCGCCCCTATGCAAGATCGTCCTCAAATAGCTGGGGTCTCCGAGGCAGTAAAATATTGGGAGGGATCTCCTCCACCAGGTGCCCCTGCGATCCTCAGGACCTTCTCCATTTCGGAGAAGGACCTGGCTGAGGCCGGTCCATCTCACCATTTACCGGTGGAGGTGAGAAGCTGGTTCATTCCCCGCTCTCCTCTCCAAAAATGTAAAAAAACGAAAAAAAACCTAAGAAGATCCAGGGCTCCTCTCCATCCGCGGGGGCTGCGGGGTGGATGGGTCTGCTGCCAATTTGGCAAGTGACCAAGCCAAGATCGGCACATCCAGCCACTGACTATGACTAAGACCAAAAGTGCACAGGGCGGAGCCTCGATAACAACGGGGCCTCTCATTCAGAAGTTACCTGGCGTTTTCGAGCCCGCTGGCTTCAAACGCTTTCTCGTTATTCGCTCCACTGATGGCAGCATGTTGCCCAAGGGCAACATGATCAATCAGAAGAGAGCATTAGCTAGTGCAATTAGTAAAGAGCCGAAGGTGACCCGTTTCTCGGACGGGAGCCTTCTGACGAATACGGCACAACTCGCCGCTCTCCTCTCCAAAAATGTAAAAGAACGAAAAAAAACCTAAGAAGATCCGGGGCTCCTCTCCATCCGCGGGGGCTGCGGGGTGGATGGGTCTGCTGCCATTTTGGCAAGCGACCAAGCCAAGATCGGCACATCCAGCCACTGACTATGACTAAGACCAAAAGTGCACAGGGCGGAGCCTCGATAACAACGGGGCCTCTCATTCAGAGGTTACCTGGCGTTTTCGAGCCCGCTAGCTTCAAACGCTTTCTCGTTATTCGCTCCACTGATGGCAGCATGTTGCCCAAGGGCAACATGATCAATCAGAAGAGAGCATTAGCTAGTGCAATTGGTAAAGAGCCGAAGGTGACCCGTTTCTCGGACGGGAGCCTTCTGACGAATACGGCGCAACTCGCCGAGGCGGCCAAGATAAGTGCTCTTCGGACACTTCATGGCACTCCGGTGAGTGTGACGCCGCACTCTACCATGAACTTTGTGAAAGGAGTAGTTTATGCGAGGGAACTCGTTGACTACTCAATAGAGGACATCACCTTAGAGCTGGCCGACCATGGGGCGGTCAAAGTCGAACGTGTGATGAAAAAACAGGGAGGGGCCTCGAGACCCACCCCTACACTCTTCGTCACGTTCGACTGCGACAAGCTCCCTGAGTCGGTACGTGCCGGTTGGTACGGCTACCGCGTGAAGGCACTCGTGCCACTGCCGCGGTGGTGCTATTACTGTCACCGCTTCGGCCATTTTAATCGGTCTTGTAGACGTGCAAAGTTTGGGTCACCCGAAGTCTGTGTAAATTGCTCCAAGGCCGCACACGATAAGTCCAAATCGTGTGTGGCCAAGTGTGTCAATTGCGAAGAGCCGCATCCTGCTTCTTCGAAGCAATGTGGTGCATATCTCCTTGAGAAAGAAATCCTGGCCGTTCAGGCCCAGGATCGACTCTCATTCGGCAGGGCTAAGGACTTGGTCCTGGCGCGCCCGGCTCTGCATGGGACGTCTTATGCCTCAATAGTTAGAAGGGCACCCTCTGCTCCTGGCCCATCCAGGCTAATGAGCATGGTTGTTTCCGCGCCCATTTGGAGCTTTTCTGCGGGTTCTACTCAACCCGGGCCCTCCCCTAGTAAAGCTGGTGGCAAAAAGGGTTCCTACCCAGCCCAGGCTAAACCTAAGGCTCGCCCCACTTACCTCAGCGTGACCAGTTCCCTTAAGGAGAAACGACCACGCGCCTCCACCGAGTCGTTACACTCACAGGAGGCAACATCCCTGAAGTTGGTCGCCAGGCCATCTTCCGGGGTTCCTAAAGCTGTCCTCCCAAATGGAGGACAGCAAAATAGGAGATTCGGCTCCTTCGACCACGTTTAGTGGTGGGTTGAGTAGCTCGGAGACGTTGGTTCCTCTAAAAGAGGGGCCCCCTCCTCCGAAGCCGCAACGCCCGCCTAAGGTTACGAGGCGGAGGAAAGAAAAGACTCGTGTGGCGAGCCCAACCACCCCCAATAAGTCTTCTAAGGCGACGGTGCCTTCAGCGCTTTGTCCGGGCAACAGCGGCCGTGGTTCTGCCTCCGGGAAGCGTACGGCCATTGCCGTGAGGGTCTTCTGTTCGAAGAGGGGCCCCCGCGTCTCCTCCGAGCTACGCCTAGAGGGCATATTCCTACAATGGAATTGCCGTGGACCCCGGGCCAACTGGGAGGAGCTGCGGAGGCTCGTCTCGTCTCGTTCCCCGTTAGCTATTTTTCTGCAGGGGACCATGCAAGGCGCGTGCCCCCTGCCTGCCCTCCCGGGGTATAAGGGTCTAGTGACCCCACCAGCGCGGGATGTCCGGGCTGTGGGATGCGCGGTTTACACCCGGCATGATGTCTCCGTTCTTTTTTTCACTTTAGATACCTCCTTTTAGCCAGTGGCTGTGCAGCTGCACCTGGATAGGAGGTATACTAACATTTCTGCGTACATTCCACCGTCAGCTGACTTCGACGCGAGGGACTTCCGCCGCGTCGTGGGTCGGTTTCCGAAGCCCTTTCTCTTGCTTGAAGATCTGAACGGCAGGCATCCTCTCTGGGGAGATTACTTAATAAATCCCAGGGGACAAGTCCTTGCCGATCTGATCGAAAAGCTTGAGATAGGTGTCCTAAATGTGGATGAGTTTACGCATCACTGTCCAAGAACGCTTCATTTTCTTGCCTTGATCTATCTTTGTGCTCTTAGGATGCACAGCCTGATTTTGATTTGTAGGTGGTCGATGACCTCCTTGGTAGTGATCACTTTCCCATTCAAATATCATTTTCAGGGCAACTGCCGCCTGAGAGCCCACCTTGGTGGTGATTGGCGCGGGTGCAGTGGCCTGCATTTCAGGAAATAACTGAATTCTCTATCTGAGTCGAGGAGTTTAGTTCAGTAGATGAGGCTGTTGAGTTCTTCTCCGGCAACCTCATCGCCGCGGGCCTAACTACTATTCCCAGAACGTCTAGGCCGTTTTGCACGCCGCCCGAACAATTTCACTGTCAGTAAATTTCGTTGGGCTAGGGCTAGGTTTTCACTTAACGGGAAAGAACCCTCTAGCAGAGGTGTGGAAGCGAGTCAAAAGGATTAGGCGAAAGTTCTCGCAGCCCCCACCCTTCCCTCCCGTTCTCCAGGAGAATAGGACCGCAATCTCATACCCCGCATCCGTGGTGGAATCCTTCGTGACCGCTGTCCCCGCATTCTCTAGCCGGGATGCTGCTCCGCCAGCATCCAATGCACGTCGTCATGTCGTGGAAGGCCGCTGGCTCAACTTTACCTCCAGAGGCGGAGAACCCTTCAACGACAGATTTACTGTGAGTGAGTTGCGCTCCGCTCTTGCTTCGTGCGCGGACACTGCCCATGGTCGGGACGATGTCCCGTACGCCATGCTTCGACACCTGGGTGAGCGAGGCATGGCCTTTCTCTTAGATTTTGTCAACAGGATCTGGGTGGAGGGTCTTCTCCCAGATTCCCGCTGTTTACGCCCAATCTCTCTAACCTCTTGCGTGTGCAAGTTGATGGAGAAATTGGTAAATGTTAGATTAGCCTTTTTCTAGACAGCGGAGGCCCTGTTTTTTGCACAGTGCGGCTTCCGCACGTTCCACTCCACGTCGGATGCTCTGCTCTGACTGAAAAATGCCGTCTGCGAAGACTTCTTTCGTAGACAGCACTACGCATGGCAATACGGTATCATGGAGACTCTCCACACGATGGGGGTGAGAGGACGCCTTCCAATGTTTATATCTGAATTTTTGCGAGATCGTTGATTCGGCGTTCGGGTAGGAGGAGCCCTCTCGAGACCAAAGGAACAGGAAGAGCGTGTCCCGCAGGGAAGTGTCCTCAGTATCACACTCTTTGCCTTGAGCATCAACGGCATCACCTCGGTGCTGCCGGAACATGTTCTCGCTACGCTCTTCGTGTACGACCTTTCGATCTCTTTTGGCGCTGCCCAGATGCCAACTCTGGAGCTTCGACTCCAACAGGCATTGAACCGCGTCTCTTGCTATGCCGAAGCGAACAGGTTTTGGTTTTCTTTGGCCAAGACTAAGGTAGTGCACTTGTGCCACCATCCACGGCTCCACCCCGACCCAGATTTGTTTCTTAATGGGGTGTTACTGAAAGTGGTTGAATCGCACCGTTTCCTTGGTCTTGTATTTGACCGACGCCTCACCTGGGACGCTCATATTCGCAGTCTTAATGTTTCTTGTACCAGCGCCATGGATATTTTCCGTTCCGTGACTTTCAGCGCTTGGGGTGCTGATAGGGCTACTGCCCTACTTTTTATCGATCCTTTGTTCATTCGAAGCTCGACTACGGATACGAGTTTTATGTATCCGCAGCCGAGTGTTTATTGAGGAAGGTGGAGTCGATCCACCACGCCGGCCTTCGCCTTACGACCAGTGCCTTCTGCACTTTCTCCATTGAGAGCCTGTTGGTTGATTCTGGGGAGATGCCACTCGCTTTTCCCCGCGTACAGTGCATCACTCGCCTGTACGCGCGAGCCCGGCACCTCCATTAGTCGCCAACAGCTCTCACTGCATCAGCAGCTGATCTCGAAGGTGCCTATGCCGCCGAGAGACACCGGTCATACCCTAAGCCCTTTGGGTTTAGGGCGAAAAAACTCCTTTGAGAGCTAGGTATAGCTATCGGGCCGGTGGCGCCTCTGGTTCAGCCCAGGACGCCACCCTTGAGGGTACCACATTTGGCTATTTGTCGCCACACCTCTGCTCCCAAAGCTTGTACATCACCGGGAGTATTGCGTTACACCTTTTTGGAGCACACCTCGTGTCACGCTGGAACCTTCCTAGTGTATACGGATGGCTCCAAGTCCCAATAGGGAGTCGGCTTCCACGCTGTATCCGCTCTGTTTGAAGTCAGCGGGGCTCTGCCAGGCGCTGCCTCTCTCTTCACGGCCGAGCTGGTGGCAATACACCACTCGGTACGGGAGATTACGCGACGTGCCCGGATAGGAGACCGAATTGTGATCTATAGCGACTCACAAAACGCCCTGGGTGCTCTCATGGCATTGGAATATCCGCATCCTCTGGTTCGCGATATCCGTGACGCCACGGTTTTGGCGAGCAGGGCAGATGTCGAGATTATCTTCTGCTGGGTTCCTGGACATGTAGGAATTGCGGGGAATGAGCGCACCGATGAGGGCACCAAAGAGTCCGCGAGGACTCAGCGACCGGACCAGCGTTTCGCTCTTCCTCACACCGACTACATGGGAGGAATACGGGCAGCTCTTCGGACTGCTTGGCAAAGAAGATGGGAGACGGTCGAAGGGAACTTAAAGTTGCGTGTCAATGTCGCCGCGACTGTTCCCCTGGACCTATCCCCCAATGCCGCGACGGCTTCAGGTCGCTTTCTGTCGTCTCCGAATCTGGCACACTCGTGTGACGCATCGTTATCTGATGGAGCGGTCGCCTGCGCCCTATTGTGACGACTGCCTCGTCCCCCAGACTGTTCGGCACATTCTTGTTGAATGTCCCAGTCTGGGTGATCTTCGCGCACGTTACCTTTCCCGGTACAGGAATGGGCGGGGTCGCTACCACCTGTCCCTTGTACTCGGGACGAGTGCGTGCACATTGACAGGTGGATTTGTTGACTTTTGGGGGGAGGTCGGCCTTCTCCCTATTATTTAACCATTTTTTTTTTGTTGTTTTTTTGCCTTTGTTTTTTTCCCTTATAGGTCGCACGCTCCGGCGCCGGGGGTACCTCCCCCCGATGCAGGAGCTTGCTTACTGCTCGCCTTCTTTTTTCTTTTTTTTGGGGGGATGTTGTTTTTTATCCTTTCAAATTTGATTTCAAAGTAGCCTAGTACTAGGCCGGTTTTTTCAATACAGTGTCTAATGTCCAAGTAGGCATTCGCCAGATAAGCTCTTGAAAAAAAAAAAAACTTACCCGAAAAGTCGTACTTTATATAAAGGATGGAATCCTCCTACCTCCTTTTACCTTTTTTCCTTTAACTTATATATATATATATATATATATATATATATATATATATATATATATATATATATATATATATATATATATATATATATATATATTTACATAATTAAAGGTGTGCAAGTCTGCCAGATCGTTTTCTTGGACGAGGGTAATGGATTTGCTGATCGTGATATGGTAATAATAATAAGAAGTTGGGTTTTTTTTTATTCAAATGACACTGACTCTACTCTTTATTTTTTTCTTATCTGATTCCGTAAAAAGACGCAACGAAATATATAAATGCACAAATACGCACATAATTATTATGAGTTTAATTTATTATTAATTTTGTTCAAAAATTATATCAGCTTTGATTTTATTATACTTTTTAGGTTCCACTTCCAATTTAAGAAATATTCTGTTGCAATTAAAATTCCATTTCTTTGTGATTATATTTGAAAGGAAAAGACACGACGCTTCGAGTGTGCAATGCATTTATTCTGACGTTTCCTTCATAGGTTCTTTGACATCTAAAGAAAAACTGAAATTAATAGGTACCCACTCGTTTTAAATGGGCACGATAGAAAGGGATAAAAGGAGGAGAATAAGATATAAATGTAAATTAAAGTACATTTAAAAAAAAATAAATCATGCGATCTATAATTTGGGCATAAATTATTTTTTTTTATGTTTAATTAAGTCTGGTTTATTTCCCTTTATCAGAATTGCTTCCGTTAGTTTCAAGTTTTGTCCGTTTTGGTATCTGTAAAGTACTGTAAAAATTCAATGATGTCTCTCCCTGCTTTTGTTTTATAGATATTTTCAATTTTGATGAATACTTTGAATTTTGCTGGGTTTAGAGTGGTCTGTTCCCGCGGCCACACCGTTGTTCGCTCATAACTAACGGTCATTCACGCGTAGGCGTAAAATGCCTGGCGCGCGCGGTGAAACGTTTATTCATTGTAAGTATATTATATAATATTATATGCTATTATGTGATATTATATGGTATTATTTGACATGGAGAGTGTTCAAGTATGGTGAATCTGCCTTCACCCCACAAATAATAATAATCAACAAGTAAAGATATTTTTGTGACACAATATGAGAATTCAAACATTATGCATCTGTATTTATTTGCGACAGGACCTTTTATCCCGGGCTACGCTGGGTACCTATGTTAGCATTTAATATTTTAAGGATTTGACTTCTGAATTTCTTCCTAATTTCTTAACAGGTTGACAAGAAATTTATATCCGTTCTCACATTGACCGAAACAATTTCGAGATCGCCATCCATGCATTTGTTGCCTCTCGCCTTTATTACTGTAACTCTCTTCTCACTGGAGCTCCCAACACTATATTTCGTCCTCTTCAACTTGTCCAGAAATTTGAGGCAAGAGTTCTCCTACGTCGAGGACGGTTCTCACGTGCCACTCTCGTGCTCCGCAAACTGCCCTGGCTTCCCATTAAATTTCGAATTACTTTTAAAGTCCTCCTTCTCAGATTTAAAATCATAAAGACCGCAACTCCCCCTTACCTGTTCTCCCTACTTTCTATGTCCAGAAAACAAAGAACCCTTCACTCGAGAAGTGCTCTCCTGCTTTCCGTATCTTGCACTCGTCCCTGCTACATGAGTGAGGGTGCCTTCTCTCTAATTGCCTCTAGGCTGTGGAATGGTTTGCTACCTGGCATGCGCTCCTCTTCCTCGCCTGGCGCTTTCAAGCGGGCTATGAAAAGCCACCAATTCTGTTGTCTTTTCCTAGTCGATGGACGGCCGCCCTGCGAAGGCTTCAAGGTCTTGGAGCGCACCATATCAAACGTTTATCATTATCATTATTATTATTATTAAAAGTCACAACTTTACCTGCCTCTTCTTTCACTGACGTACTTGATCCAATGGCTTTACGAATCCGGCTTCCATACCCCCATCCCCTTGAGGTGTTAATTTTGTATTTTATTTTTGTTCTTCTCGGGGGAAAACTTGTTTTCGGAAGCACAAAGTCACCCTTTTGCGCCAAACTTTGAGAATTAATTATATTCTGTTCTTCTTCCATCCAATCTACTAGATTATTCCTCCGTTGGATTACGAAAACTTCGTATTACTTAGTAATTAAAGAATACCCATCACCCATATTATATTCGGCCGAGCGTCATTGCCTAGAATGGTGAGTGCCAAGTCTCAGCTTTACATAAGAACATAAGAAAAGAAGGAGACTGCAAAAGACCATTCATGGCCTACACTTGGCATAAGTCATAAGTCTTTTTCTAAATTTACTAAATATGAAACAGGTCAAGTATATATAAATGGAAATTTAATGTACTTTTGAGTGTGTAATATTAAGGATTCATGTTAATTTTGTTCAAATGACCCTAACTTATTTTTTTACGCAAAATATTAATAATTAAAAGGAGGGGGGGGAGTTCCATCATGTGACTTGCATATATTTGCGAATTAGAGGCTGGGCTTTGATGAACACCGACTGTGCTCCATCAAATGGGAGCGAGCAGAAAACCTCCACTTAATCACTTTCGTGGTGACCAAAGTGCAATGAACTGGGAGTTAAATATAGTAAAGATGTTCCCTAGACATCGTTAATTAGATCAATAATGCCTCAAAGTGTCCCTTACCATTATATGCAATGGAAGAAAACCGGGAGGAAGAATTCACTAGATGTAACTTAATTAAAAAAAGTAAGTTAATGTGAAAAAAGTAATCCGTTATAGACATGTAAATCCCACACTATGAACAAGGGGTTATCCTTGTATTGTATTCGAATGTTCAGTTTCCCCTTGGGGTCTGAATCTTGTAATTTAGTTCGTAAATAATTATTGCATTATGTCATTATAAAACACATTTAATCTAACAATAAAATTAACTTCAAGGGCGTTTAATCCGGGTTTTGTTTTTTTTTAAAAAGACGTATTGTGATCTAAATTACTTACATTTATTATAATAATAAACCGGATATCGTTTAATTACTGGACGAATATAAATCATTTATCTCAATTTACCAAAGAACAAAACACAATCAATGTCTGCTATTTTTTCTATAAAATTCCTGATTTTCAAGAAGGGATCTTTGCTAACATAAATATATCATTAGAAAACGGTTCAGACGTGTTAGAGATAGTGGATTTAGAATTAATCGAATTAACTGGTTATTATCGCTAGCTAATAATAATTTATTTGTGGGAGCCCACGAACATATTTTGAATGGATCAAAGCATCTCAAAATTGCACGTCATACAAACATGCACATGTGAAAATTATGCAACATGGCTATGGTTCTATACATATGTAAATCCAAAATAGCTGCAAAACTTGACGAATGTTACGATCAAAATGTTTGGTATAACATCTACTAGAAAGGTGCTAGAATTCCTTTGCAATTATTTGATTAGCTCTCCTTCTCAATCCATTAGCAGCATTAATCTTAATTAGGACTAAGTCTCCTCAATCCTCCGCTAATTCTTTTAAGATGTCTGTTATAACGTGATTCTGCAAATTTGAGTAAAATTCCCACACTCAAAGATAGTTAATGGGTGATAAATACACTCCCCTTTCCCCGTATTACTAAACTAACCTCTTATCATCCTTACATCGCCCTCCTCATTTTGCTGACTCCCGCCCTCCCTTTAGGTTGATTGGGGCATCAGTGTCTGAATCTACCAGGCCTCCCTAGCACTCATTCGAAATCTGACAGTTTCGTCGTCGCATGACAAAGTGAATTTAGCTCATGGTGGTCAACTGGTTTTCACTTTGACGCAAATTTCAACGCTTTTGTTGATTCCAGTAACTACCAATTAGCCTCAGCGGCAAAACAGTTATACTAATGGCGAAGCAGCGTTGTATCAAAACCTCCCTCTTACCTAATATAGTATGGCACGCAGCGCTGATGTGTGTTTGATTCTGTTAAAATCCGTTAGAAATACCATGACGCTGTCATTGTTCTATTTCTCGTCGAAGTGCGATCTTGGCTGATAGATGATGGCTTCAATTAACGTCCATCACGTCTCGGAAATCTTTCTTAAGGAGCTCATGTTTTGGTCCTCTTTGAAATTTGAATTTTCGTCTCTATGTGCATTTTCTTCGTATGTAAATACAGTGAGTTTTACAGATTGGAGTCCTCTGCGTGTGGCCTGTGTGGGTATTTAGATGTTGATGTCCTTTTTTGTGTGAAATCCAATGTGTTTTATGTTATTTGTATGCAAACAGTGTTTTTCAGTGTGAATTAACTAGTTTATGTATGAACATACGTGTGTATGAATTAAAACGGAAAATTCTATTTTCATACCATAGTACAACAAGTGAAATTAAATTTAAGAACATAAGAAAAGAAGGAGTCTGCAAGAGGCTAATCAATACAATTATCTCTCTCTCATATATATATATATATATATATATATATATATATATATATATATATATATATATATATATATATATATATATATGATGCCCTTGTTCATGGACACCAATTTATATTTTCCCATTACTATTCTAAGTCTCCTTTTTTGCCTCTGAACTTACTAAAGCCAAATGGAGTTTTTGTTCACCTCAGAAATTTCAAATTTTTAGTTAAAAATCCCCTTGTTGCTCATTCTACGATCATTCTCGCCGAGTTGATGGAATCTATCTTTTAGTTCCCAGGATCCTAGATTAATGAGGTAATGAATTTTGTTTTCTTTGGCTTGGGGGTGTTTCTATCCAGTTGCGTCGATCTCGTTATAATTTATTGCATTTTGTATCGTATATTATTTGATCTTTCACATACTGAGTGAATTTAGCAACTAGTTTAAGTTTCCCTCATCCTCTCACCTCACAATGGGTTAAAGCAATTCATTTGAGTATTGTCGCTCCTAAATTAAGCTCCTGTCATTGAGGAGGTTACGAAAGCAATTATTAGAAATGAATTATTTTTGTTGCTATTCTTCTTTTTCGATTTAATATGCCTTTGTTTACCTCTGACTAAATATTTTTTTAATAATTTATAAAAAAAACACAGTCAATCCTGTATGTATTTTCAACATTTTTAAATCTCTTTTTGGTGTAGCTAATAATTTTATTTATAGGCCTAATAAAATTACCAATTTGGGCCTGTACCTTGGAGATTTCAAATATAATGTATATTATGAGGGTAATTCTAACCTCATCTAATATTACGATGGTAGCTAAGAAGAGCCTTAGCCACACTAAGAAAATTTTGATGTACCACTTTTCTGCCATTATTGTCTCGTTCGTTAATAATTTCCCTACTCTGAAGTTGGCATATTTTCAAAACTGCCGATAAGTAAACAATAAAAAGACACTTTCTTCTTAGAAAGCGATTGGATAAAAATGTTACTCGAATGTATTTTTGATGTCAAAATTACCGCTCCTCACTGAATAAATTAGTTTCATTTGTCACAGTTTTGCAGTTGTTATTATTTTTTTTAAATTACTGTTTCATAGTTAGCAATGCATTTTTTAGGGTATAATTTTAATCTTTTTCATTGCTGAATACTAAGTGTTACATATATCGAATGTAATCATGCTGTAATACATCGCTAAAAATATTATTGTCTTCACCTGTGTTTAATTCACGTAATTTTAATTTAAGTATTAGGTGAATTTAATAACACTAAGAAATAATGATAAATAAGCATCCAAGTGGAACAAGAAACTGCGGCGTCTAGCCTAGGCTCTTTCAGTTCGTTACAAGGCAACCTTCAAATCAATCATTTCCGCCTGATTAACCTTGTCAAAGACCACCCAGCAGATACATTTATAAATGGGAGGTCAAAATATTTGTGAAAGAAACAGTATTATTCTTAAAACAACCCTATTATGGGCCCTGGGCTAGCAAATCCGTTTTTATACCTAAAAGAAACAAGGGCGATACCAAATCAATAGAATGATTTCGTCACAGGTCAAGAATCTTTCAGCTTTCGCTCTCCCTCACATACACTAAAACTCTCGAACATCTGGCCAGTCTAATCGTCCTCACTCGCAACCCCTGGAGATATGGTTTCTCGACTCCAGCTAGGAATCTATTTCGATATCAAAGTAATCCGACCCCAAATTATTTGTCTTCCGCTGGCGTAAATTAAAACCGGACATCCGCGTAGAGCCGCCGTACTCACAAAGGAAAACTTCCATTTTCGCTATTTCTGGATCCTGTTTTGCCCTTTCGAACAAAAGAAGATTAACAAATCAGCAAAGGATTCGCCAAAAGAGTTGAATTTAATCCACCATTTTTCAGATATATATATATATATATATATATATATATATATATATATATATATATATATATATATATATATATATATATATATATATATATATATATATATATATATATATATATATATATATATATATATATATATATATATATATATATATATATATATATATATATATATATATATATATATATATATATATATATAGAAGAAGGAGCAAATGCAAGTTCTGCGGGTGATAACAACCACCACAGGGCTTTCGCCATATTTACTTTCTGCCTTTGATTCTAGTCTTCTTCTAATGTCCCTTTCTCTTGCCTCTAAAAAACTTCTGTTTCTTGTATCATTGCTCATTCGCGTCCACTTTCTCTTTCTTGTACTATACTGTTATATAGTCTGCAATGCAAGGTTTCTGCACCTTTTCTCTCTGCCTTCAAAATTGTTTTGAAAGGCAGAAAATAAATATGGCGAAAGTCCTGTGGTGGTTGTTATCACCCGCAGAACTTGCATTTGCTCCTTCTTCTTTGTATGTGACATGGGGGATGAGCCTTTAAATTGTGAGCGGGTAAGAAGATGTGGTATAAAAATTCCTTGGAGGTTCCTAGCTTAGAGAGATACTGGGTTTGATGGGGTAACGCTTTGGGCGAAGTAGAGTCACTGAGCCTGGTAGCTCAGCGGTAGAGCATCTGACCGGCAATCAGCAGACCCGGGTTCGAGTCCCGGCCAGGAATTTCAAACTTTTTTCCGCTGGCGTTATCTCTGTCTTCTCATGTAAAGGATTGCCTTCATTGTGCCGCCCTCTGCTCTCTTTGATTCTAGTTTTCTTCTAATGTCCCTTTCTCTTGCCTCTAAAAAACTCCTGTTTCTTGTCTCATTGCTCATTCGCGTCCAATTTCTCTTTCTTGTACTATATATATATATATATATATATATATATATATATATATATATATATATATATATATATATATACCGTAACAATTCATTACAGCTAAATAATCAAGGTAGAGTACGGTTTCAGGCGAGGTGATTATATTCCAGTGTGACTCGGAACTGCAAGGTTAACAGTTGGTTCCCGGTTGCGCGCGAAAAGAGCAGTGTCTGCTGACGAATCAGATTTAGTTGGTTATTTTGATGTGTTTCGTTCGAGTGTCTTCAAGTGAAGCGCTCTTTCTCGATCTTGTGCGAAGTATCGTCTGGCAGTGTTACTCCGCTGATATCTGAGAGTAATTTTTATTTCTCCAAATAAATGAATATTTTTTTGTGTGATTCTAGGTGATAAAGGGTGTAATGAAGTCCACGTGTTGGCGATATTATGTAAACTTTACTCTCAGTGAACTTTGCAGATAAATCAGAAGAAAAGTATATTGTAGAATCTTCGAATGAGATCGACAACCATAATCTGATCTTAATAGTTTCTTGTGAGGTTTATTCGTGACTACACTTATCCGAGTTAGTTATTGTTTCTTCATTTCGTATATTTTTAGCTGATTTTGACTCCCATGTGCTTATTTAGTGTCTGCATAAATTGTGTACTCACGTTGACCCAGCTGACGTTACATTTTTCATCGAATAACATAATAAAGTGCTCATAAACAAAAAAAAATGACTAATCATAATAACAATGCAAATACATATGAGATAATAAAATGGAGAAACTGAGATATAAGAGTTATGGTATCTAGTTTTTCTTGTGAATTCCTGACGCTTATGAAAATTTTGGTTATGTGTAGGTTGTTGATTAGTGAGAGAGATTTTATGATTGAAAACGTTTCAACCATTACATTGCGAATAGTCATTCAGGTTTATACACCTAAGGTATCAATTTCATGCCAATTGACTCTACTCGAATTGGCCAATAACAGTTTCCATCTTGTAAGGGATTTATTCGTGATAGGTCTTTTCTAAATCCCCCAAAGTCATCTTTTTCTCTGCTATATTAGCTAATTTGATTTAAATGGTTAAAACATTTTCAGCCCTTGTATAGTCCTTAGTGATCTTTATTGCAGTGGGCAGGTTCTAAAAACATCCTAATAGAGATACCTTTATTGTTTGTTTGTTTTTTGTATTTTAAATTAAAACAGTATGATTAATAATGGACAAGATGGGATAAAAGCTTTTGCACAAACAAATAAACAAACCATACTAGGAAACTGGCAGAAGGAATGGACAAAACGACAAGCGAATTGAATGTATAAACAAAAGGAAATAAATTTCATTGATTTAGAGGTCACAACTGCTTTTCCTCCTCAACTGAAACCAGCAATCCCACTGATCGGGACATATTCACTTAGCTCAAGCATCAAACACACACACACACATTCGATGTACAAGCAGAAACACGAACAATAGACAGAACGAATGTCTGTTGTGATATCCACATTTTTCACTAAATAGCTCCCTGGCAACTTGACCATAATAGCTCTATTTTATCACTTCCCCATCATCCCTATTGCAAATATGTTTGCAGAAAGTCTCTAATTGCAAAAGTTTTGCTTAAAATTAGTTAACTAAAATCAATAAAAGTAATGGAAAAGGCAATTTTCATGATGCATTTCGTATTTTAGTCAAACGCACCAGAATTTCGTGATATTAGAAGTATTGAATACAAAGAACACTGATAAAATCGGAGTTTAGCAGCTTTTAAAAAAGCCAATTTCTCAAATCAAAACGTCCGATGCAGGAACACAGGTTGCATAATTTAAGATGGAAAGGTGCGCTAACTTCGCTTTCTTGTTTGTGGAAAGGAAGCAGCGGCGTAGGATACTGAAGAAGGCCCTCAACCCTGGGTCAAAACTGCTCTTCAGGAGTGAACCTAACATAAACAAAATTTCTCACAAATGCCGAAAGATTGCGAATAACGCACGTATACCCAAACAAATGCCACCGTTATCATGCCTCAATGCCCAGAATGTGCAATCAATACCTATCAAGCGGAACACAACGTTAAATTGGTAAGTATATTCCTATCAAAAGGTCAATAAGCAAAGACATACTAAAATTCAGAAAACTGATTTAATCTAGCATTTATCTTCCCTAAAGATAATAAAAAACTAAATTATTATGAATTCTATATATTAAGACTGGGTTGTCTTTAATAACTCGAGCTACCGAGATGTCTTTGCTATATATTTTAATATACACAATAATCTTTGCATAAAAATATTTCCGACTTTTTATCCCACCAGTCTGCCATGAGGCCTTCCTGTTATGACTAATCATGATATTAGGCCGAAAGATCCCGGTTACAATCTAGGAAAGTAGCCTCTAATGCATCTCTTTCTGGCAAAATACTTTAAATTTATCGAATGCAGTTATTCGATTTCGATTCCTTGTAAGATAAGAAGGTTGTCGTGGACCGAATAGTTTTGATCTTGGCGTAGATCTCAAAGAATGTTTAGCGAGTTTATTGCTTTTCTAGCAGGAAGGAGGAATAAAAAAAAAAGTTTGATATTCCTTCATTTTTTGTTTCATTTTGCACAAAAACTGGCCTCAAAGAAAAGATGAAATTCCACCAGTAAGTAAAATAGGAAACTTCGAACAGATGAATGCAAATTATTTACTCAATTTTGGTTTTTGTTTTGAATGTTTGACTGTGTTGGTTAATTCCAAAATGACCGGAGGCCACCTGCCTGTCGCAATATAATAAAAAAGTCATTTTAGTAACGGCGCAGGGAATAAATTAGATATGCATAAGCACAGCCGCATCTGATGTTTGCTTTGTAGAAGGACCCACAACTTCCTCAAAGAGGTTGGCTTCTCTAAGGAATCTGCTTAGTTGAGAAGAGCTTTATACGGGAGTATTGAACACACTCCCTTTCATAACTTCCCAATTTCATTAATAATTTCTTTTTAAAAACGTTATGTTGATTTTCAATTATTTTGAATAATACAAGTGTTAAAATTAATAAAATGCATTTAGATAAAATTCATTAAATGATAATTCGAAAATTAGGGGATGAAATAATAGTTTTGAACTAGTGTTGTTGCAGATGTATGATCGAGGCAATAAACAGACACGTTTATATTAATTACCTTAAATTACTTAAAGCTACTTTGCGACGACCATCAGAATATCTTTACTTGCATTATCTCAATAATATATATCGTAATAAAATAATTATTTAACATATATGTCTCTAGCTGGAGAGCATATATATATATATATATATATATATATATATATATATATATATATATATGAGGAATTACAATATTTGTACACTTTAGCTGATTACTTTCACTTTATATTCACATATATATATATATATATATATATATATATATATATATATATATATATATATATATATATATATGAAAAAACTCACAAAGTGGCACGTGAGGAAAGCAATAATATGAAAATTAACCCACAGGAAAATGAAAAGATCAATCCAAGCACTTTCAAACTATATTTGCAAGTTCATTTTCAAGAAATAGCATGAGAATAGAGAAGATAACCTTATATAGGGTACAAAGATACGTAGGGAACGCCCATATTACGAAAGCAGACAAATCTGGTGACGTTGTTATTATGGACAAAGTGAATTATATTGAAAAAATGAACTCATTATTAGAAGATGAATCTACTTATGATGTGCTACAAAAAGACCCTACATTAATAACTAGCAGTGAATGTCATAAAAACATTCGTTCCCTATTAAAAAGATTTCCCGATTTAATTATTAAATTTAAATCTAGCTAGCAACGCCTCTCTTCCATATATGTACGGTTTGGTAAAAACTCATAAACCTAATTATCCTATGCGACCCATTATAAGTTCTTTAGGCTCTGCTTCATATTCCTGATCAAAATCTCATGATAAAAATAGTTGTGAACTTATAGAAAAGCTTAATACAATACCTTACTCCAACAATTTCATTCTTATTAGCTTCAATGTTTTTTCTTTGTTTACTAAAGTTCCTTTAGATGATCTTCTTCCTCTCATTTACGATAAATTACCTAATTTAGATCTTCCTGTACCGGTCAATACTTTCCTAAGTCTTATTTCTCTTTGTGTTAAAAATTGTAAATTTTCATTCAATGATAAATTTTACCTTTAAAAATTCGGTCTTCCGTTGGGGGGTTGTCTATCTTCCAACCTCTCTAATTTATATATGGAATTCTTTGAGACGTTATTCTTGCACTAACTCCTCGATTTTTCTATTGTATGGTGCCGTTACATTGATGATATTATATGCCTTTGGCCTTTCTCAGAAGATATTCACAATTTTCTATGTATTCTTAAATCTCTAGTCCCTTCTATTAAATTTACACTTGAAATTGAGGAAAATGGGACTCTTCCTTTTCTTGACCTTTTGATACATAGGACGCCGTCAGGTTTTAAATACTCTGTTTATTGCAAACCGTCTAACTCCAGTTCATATATTCACTTTTATTCTTATCATATTATTAACATTAAATGGTCTGTATTCACTTCTATGTTTCTGCGTGCATTACACCTTGTTAGTCCATAATTTTTGGATAAGGAATTGTCCAATATCTTTGAAATAGGTAAGAAACTTTGTTACTCTCATCAATTTCGCATATTTCAGTAAACTTTGCAAAGAGAACCTTTTATAGAACTGATAACCCACCGGTTTTCAATTACAAAAATTGTCTTATCTTGCCATACTTTGAACCATTTTTTGTCACCCGTATTTTTAAGCAACTTAATATCCCTGTAAATTTTAGATATGAATCCACTTTATATAAAATGTTGGTCCACAATAATACAAAGAAAAAGGTGAAGTATATTCTATAGAATGTTCTATTTGTAATTTACCTTACTTCGGGCAAACTGGTAAATCTTTATCTACCAGAACTTACCAACATAAGTATAATATCAGAAGAGGTGAAATAAACAGCGCTTTATTTTTACATTTATCCGAGAATAACCACCCCATTGACTGAAACTTTGCAAAATTCCTTTATATTGTCGAGTGTTCATTAATTGGTATCTTACCTAATATAAATATTACCCCTGGCTTATTTAAACTCGAACCTGTTTTTTTAAAAAACTTGTACTAAATGAAATAACTTTATAAAGCAGCCTGTTGTCACTCTTTATTAGTGTAATATCATTCGCATTGCCTCCCCCACCACGTGTCTCTGTTGTGACTGTGGATTAACTTTTACCTCTAAATGTTTTCGCTTTAATGATAATCCTTTAAAATGTTTCGGGTTTTTTTAACCTAACATATTCCATTCATATACATGGCGTTGTTGCGTGTATATCGTTTTAGGGATGCACATGTCTGTTATTAGTTGCCTATTGTTCTTTCTCCTGGTATTTTTCTGTCTTGTTTTTGTGTTTTTTCCATGGGTCTGGACTATGTGATGGGCGTTCCCTACGTATCTTTGTACCCTATATAAATAAGGTTGGCTTCTCTATTTTCATGCTATTCCTTGAAAATGAACTTGCAAATATAGTTCGAAAGTGCTTGGATTCATCTTTTCATTTTCCTGTGGGTTAATTTTCATATATATATATATATATATATATATATATATATATATATATATATATATATATATATATATATATATATATATATATATATATATATATATAATATTGCAAAAGAGAGCGAAACGCACTCATATTTCCCAATTTAAATATTTGTAAAGAAACTTGTTTGTTCGACGTATGGCAAGGATCAAAATACGCGAGTTAACATATCAGTATTTTATTTTCACTGTTATGAAGGAGGCAATGTGCAATTAAACTAGTCCCCGAACAAAGAAATTCTCCGTTTGAAGGTAGACTCAGCCATTTTATCGATAGGAAACCGTTGGTTCAAGTACAACTCATCGAAGCATATAAGATTTTTGGTCGTTTTACTAAACTCAATCAAAAGGTGATTTTTGATCATTCACTGGAAACTTCGACAAGAGCAAACGGGTGCTAACTAAATCATAAACGTTTACAGTCTAAAATTGGAGTTGATGAGTCCTTTTGCGGGAAAATTGTCCAATTTAAAATCCAAGAAAAGGCTATTTGTATCTACGGTCAATAAAGGGCAATTGCCAGATGTTGAAAGGAAGCAAAATATGCCAGCTATTGTTTAATCCATCCACCTAGCGCTCCCAAGAATGCATGTGTATATGTGTGTTTTCTTCATTATTTAAACACTTTGCTGTCAGTACATTCCACTTCTTTCATATATTGCGAGTACCATGATCAAGCGAGTGTACCAATCAGCTACTTGTAATTTTAGTTACTAGAGTCTAACCTAACCTGGACCGAGACTTCTTGGCAGTCATATAAAGAGAATAGAGAATAAACATGAGATGTTTGTTGTAGAGCATACACCTAAACTTCTTTTTACTATTTACTTTATCTGTAGTACTATTGTAAAAATATTACTGACATAGATTACTTCGTTAGTTGCACCTTTTGTAAATATATTTTCCCTACATTGTTCACTTGAGTTAGCCTCCTCCTTTCCCACAAACAAGTCACTTTTTTCCCTTCAGAAGCTTCCGATGGTCTTTTCATATCCACACTCAACTGAAATGAATCGTAGACTTCCCCATTTGCGCCAGGAAGGTTTTCCATAATTTATGACTGGTGGCAAAATACAGTACTAACTCCCAATCCCCAAAATGCGGAACAGGCTCCTGAATCCGCAGGCTTGCTAGCGATTATCATTCTTAACTCTATGTGAATTTCTTTATCCGGTCGGGGAATCTCAGCTACAATTAAATGGGACCAGTAGTGCAATTAACTAATAAATATTAACAGAATAGAAAAATGTCGAGCTCCTCTTAGGAAGAGACAAGTGGATGCAACCGGAGAGTGAAATAACTATGTGTCCGAAGAATAGCCAGCAAGTGGATCCTTGATTAAGAAAAAGGTTCACTACACAAGGATAACACCCTTGTCAATTGTATAGGGTAATCTAGGTCACCAATACTGGCACCCCTCTACAGGCTCTACTAGCATAACGTGTTTCGTCCTGTATAAACCTCTCTTAATGTTTAGACTTCTTTCTGTCATTTATGCATGCGATCAAAATATGCATATTTAGATACACACATTAATTAGTCAGACTCCTATAAGAAAATAGATGTATCCAGTCCTTTGTTATTGTTATAACTAATATATGTTCTTCTTTCTTTGACTTGTAATCGATCCATCGTAGAGCATGTTTGGAACACAAAATCGCGAAAACATTATTTCCAAAACCGGGTGAATTTTAATCAACCTAGAAATGTATTCTCTCAACAAACTTCACTATAACTATCGCAATGCTTTCATCTATTGTATACAAGATAATGTCCAATTTAAAGAAAATGGCTAAACACCAATTGAATTGCATTTTGTTCCACCGTGGCCTCCTGACCAAAGGCTTGTTGTGAATATAACAGATTACGAAATAACAAAAATTATCAAAATTTGTTATTGATATTGCGCTTGAGATAATGCATTTTAACGTTTGTTACTTTATGCGATTGGTCAAGTAGCAGAAGAGACTAGAAACTTTTCAAATTATATTTTTAAAGGAACAAATTAAATTGCAAGATGGCGAAGGGAAATACCTCTTAATTAAGCTTGATTAATTCTACTCTCGATTTTTATATTCTGACGTCGACTGAAGCTTGAGAGAAAAATATGGAATTAAAAACAAAAAGGACGTTCTTATATCGCCCTCTATTGATTCTTATTCAGAGGGCCTCAGACACGATCCTTTGACTTTTACCATTAGAACGAGAGGCAATGAGGCTACATTTCTCCCAACTTGTGTTTTCTTTTATCCTGTGAGCGTAAGATTCATCAGGAGCCACCGGGTTTAAAAAAAAAACTAAAAATATCTGACAAACAAAGACCACGTGATAAAAAACAACCACATTCCAGATAAGCCAAGCTATCTCATCCGCAGTACGCGACCATGACATTAATTAAACAAGCGTCAAAGATAAGCAGCTACCTAGTTTCAGTATCAACTCAGCCTGTGTTACTCCACTTGCACTCTAACACAATAGAAGAAAACAACACGTCGTGATGCCGTGCCAAAAATGCTATACACTTCATAGCTTACCTCATCACTCAACAATGTGCTTCTTAACTACTCGTAGCTCCACTTTACCTGAGCGGGCATACCATTCACCCCGGCCGCGGTTAAGCGCAGAATATATGGAGATGGAACAAAGATACCAACAGTGGATAAGAATGTTACAAAAATGATGAAAGTTCTCTGATCGAGTGCGGGGTTAAGATCATCAACTGTCGATCCTAACTACAATGCAAATCCCTTTCCAAAAAAGTCTTGATACACTCAATCGTTTTTCCGGAAGTAGGCCACAAGTAGTAGTCTTTTTTTTATTCTTCTTTTTTTTTTACCTTTTATTGTCTGTTATCTGCTACTGCCGCTATTTCCTCTCCCTCCCAACGAATTACTCACGACTAAATTTCGATCCATATATTTTAGGCCGTTTGTCTTCTTCTATTACTAATGCTTCAACCTAAATTCATTTCCTGAGGTTGAAACTTTCATACAAAAATATAGTTTTATTCATATGCCATCTGCCGCTCGCCATCGACAATATCTTTCGCAACTTACAACTATCTCCCAACTTACGACCTTGCCAAGCCGGAGCCTCACCTTGTTATTCTCCTGCCACCTGTCGTCTCGGTTCTTAGGTGCTTCTTGTTCTTAAAGACGTGTATGGTCTCGCATGTTTCTTCCACGTGCTGATAATATTTCAAAATGGTGTTACAACTAGAAGGATATATAAATCGAACACACCTGTTTAAAGAACCCCTCCTCTGGTGCGGTGGTAAATGATCAACACTCAATCGCCCAAGGAACTAACTCAAGATTACATGCAATTAACGCGTACACCCTAATCGGCTTGATACACTCACAAGCCTAAGCAATCAATCACTCAATGTTAGCACATACTCAACCAGCTCAAGCAACCACTTCGCCCGCGTGTCAACATCCACGGTACTACACATGGAAGCACTTAACTTCAAGAGCGATCCAATCTCCAACTCACAACTTATCTCAAAATATTTTCAAATTATTATAGCATACTCTATTTCAATCTCAATCATTTCATTATCTAACTTTTTCTTATTCTTTGATATCGACCAATCATCTATCGCAATAGACCTTTGCGTGGCGTAGTTTCAAATCATTAACGGTTTGCTGTCCTCACTGCATTTAGGAGAAAATTCCTCAAACACTTTGCGGGTCGCCTCTCTGACAGAGCCCTGCCTGTTTAATTTTCTACCGTCTAGCATCAGCAAATCTACGTCTTTATTCGCAACTTTAGATTTCTCACGCTATGCCCTCAGGGAGGCAGCAAGGATTCTATCACATTTTACGATAAATTTCACCAATGATAATTTGAAGCCGTCTGGCCTTTTACTATTTAATCCGATAATATTAATCAAGTTAATTTTCACTAACTTTATAATTTAAGAAGGGGATTTTTTTGAGTATTCGAATAATAATTTCATCTTGGTATGGTTATGACTTATGTTTATTTATCAAAGTTATTTCTAATAATTCCTTTATAATATCAAAAAACAAAATGGTGAAGTTGAGAAATAAATATAAGTATCTAAATTTTGTGAAATTTTTAAAACCTAAAGCTTATCCTCTTCTCCTTCTTTCAGACAGCCTGTATTTCTGCCCTACTTTGTCGCTTTTCGAACAACCTCTCCCACAACTTTCTCTGGTCAGCCTCTAGTTTCACAGGGTAGATGCTGACCTTCTCAGCCAAACGTCCCGGATCGGGGGTGACGGGAAAGGGGAAAATATTCCCTAACCCCTGAGCTCCGGTTCGGGATGGTGGGTTTTTAACAACCTGCTTCATCCCCACCCATACCTTCCCCACATCCCTTTTCCTTCTCACTTCACAATCTATTAATTTTTTTTACGCCGTGTCAAAGGTGGAGCCGCCATGCTGAGAGACTGCCAGGCCACCAGGCGGGAGGGGTGGTACGAAATGGCGGCACCTGGGCGGGCTACTGCGAGAAGTGATGAGCTATTGCTTCCCGTAGTAAAAAGAGGGTACCATGCCCAATGATGAGTAAAAAAAAAATTTCTTTAATTCCCCGTGTTCCATCAACGGAGCCGCCCTTGGGCAGCTCCAGGGAAAAAATGGAGGTCCCTTCCCCCTGTGCTTGAGAACAGGACCCTCTAAATTTCTCTAACCGGAGAGGAGGCTTACTCCTCTCCTTCGCCTACGGGTAGAGGGGACTCCCTCTCACCCCCTTCCCTGGAGGTGCTATCAGGCATCTCCCTGTTTCAAGCCGCAATCCCCCCTTTTCTTTCCAAGGGGACTACCAAGAAAGCCAGTAGGCAGCCCATAGCCAACCGCTTCCCAGTGAAGCGGCTTGGTAGGGCAAACCCCCTTAGGGGGGAGAGGGAAGGCAGGCCCCTTCGGTCGCTTCCCTCAAAAGACCTGCTGGCAAGAATATTGAACCTTGCCGGGGTCAAGGCCTGTGCCTTACCCACACGTGACTAGTGACAATGCTGCCAACGGGACCTGAGATGTCCTGGGGGGTTGGGGAAACTGGAGATAGACATGGTCCTTGAGGCAACCCAGCCTCAGACAGTAGGGCCTTCCATGGGAGCGAATCGGGACTTTGCGCCAAGCACTGAACCCGAATCCGCCCCTATGCAAGGTCCTCCTCAAACGGCCCGGGTTTCCAAGGCAGTACAAAGAAGGGAAGGATCTGCTCCAACCGGTGCCCCTGCGACTACCAGGACCTTTTTCATCTCAAAGAAGGAACAGGCTGAGGCCGGTCTATCTGGTCTGGGGGCTCCTGCCAGCGGAGGGGAGAAGCGGGTTCATTTCCCACCCTCCTCTTCTAAAAAGAAAAAGACTAAGAAGATTCAGGGCTCTTCTCCATTCGCGGGGGCTGCGGGGACGGATGGGTCTGCTGGCACTTTGGTAAGCGACCAAGCCAAGATCAGCACCTTCGGCTTCTCTGCCCCCCCGGGTGCGAAGCCCCTGGAAATGACTAAGACCAAAAGTGCACAGGGCGGAGCCCGCTGACTTTAAACGCTTCCTCGTTATTCGCTCCACTGATGGCAGCATGTTGCCCAAGGGCAACATGATCCATCAGAGGAGAGCATTAGCTAGTGTGATTGTAGAGAGCCAAAAGTGACCCGTTTATCGGATGGGAGCTTTCTTGCGAATGCGGCGGGTCCCTCCGAGGCGGCCAAGATAATTGCTCTTTGGACACTTGATGGCACCCTGGACAGTGTGACACCGCGCTCTACCATAAACTTTGTGAAAGGAGTAGTTTATGCAAGGGAACTCGTTGACTACTCCATAGACGACATCACCTTAGAGCTGGCAGACCATGAGGCGGTCAAGGTCGAACATGTGATCAGAAAATAGGGAGAAGCCTCGAGACTCACCCCTACACTCTTCGTCACGTTAGACTGTGACAAGTTCCCTGAGTCAGTGCCTGCCGGTTGGTACTGCTACCGCGTGAAGGAATTCGTGCCACTGCCTCGGCGATGCTATTACTGTCACCGCTTCGGCCATACAAATCGTTGATGTAGACGCGCAAATTCGGGGTCACCCGTAGTCTGTGTAAATTGCTCAAAGGGCGCACACGATAAGTCCAAATCGTGTGTGGCCAATTGTGTCAATTGCGGAGAGCCGCACCCCGCTTCTTCGAAGCAATGTGGTGCATATCTCCTTGAGAAAAAAATCCTGGCCGTTCAGGCCTAGGATTGACTCTCATTCGGCAAGGCTAAGGACTTGGTCTTGACGCGCCAGGCTCTGCCTGGGACGTCTTATGCCTCAAAGGTTAGAAAGACACCCTCTGCTCCTGGCCGATCCAGGCTAACGAGCACGGTTGTTTCCGCGCCCAGTTGGAGCCCTTCTGCGGGTTCTACTCAACCAGGGGCGGCACAAAGGGTTCACAACCAGCCCCGGCCAAAACCAGGACCCTCCATCCCTTCCCCCAGCGTGAAGGGTTCCCGTAAGGTGAAACGGCCACGCGCCTCCACCGAGTCGTTAGACTCACAGGAGGCAACACCCCTGAAGATGGTCGCCAGGCCATCTTCCGGGGTTCCTAAAGCTGTCCTCGAAAATAGGGCCTTCCCCCACCCGCCTCCGAAACTGCAACGACCGCCTAAGGTTTTGAGGCGGAGGGAGGAAAAGACTCGCATGGCGAGCCCAACCTCGCCCAATAAGTCCTCGAAGACGAAAGTGCCTTCAGCGCTTTGTCCGGCCAACATCACCCGAGGTTCTGCCTCCGGGAAGCGTACGGCCATTCCCGTAAGGGTCTTTTGTTCAAAGAAGGCCCCCTCGTCTCCTCGGAGCTAGGCCTGGAGGGCATATTCCTTCAATGGAATTTCCGTGGACTCCGGGCCAACTGGGAGGAGCTGTGGAGGCTTGTCTCGTCCCGTTACCCGTTAGCTATTTTTCTGCAGGATACCATGCTAGGCGCGTGCCCTCTCAGCGCCCTCCCGAGGTATATGGGTTTCGCGACCCCACCACCACGAGATGGGGACGGGCTGGGGGATGCGGGGTTAACATCCGGCATGATGTCTCTAATCTTCTTTTCACTTTAGATACCTCCTTTCAGGCATTGGCTGTGCAGCTTCACCTGGATAGGAGGTATACTGTTATTTCCGCGTACGAGTACATTCTACCGTCAGCTGACTTCAACGCAGGGGACTTCCGCCGCGTCCTGGCACGGTTGCCGAGGCCCTTTTTCATGCTTGGAGATCTAAACGGCATACATCCTCTCTGGGTAGATTACTCAATAAATCCCATAGGACAAGTCCTTGCCGATCTGATCAAATAGCTTGAGATAGGTGTCCTAAATGTGGATGAGTTTAAGCATCACTGCCCGAGAACGCTTCATTTTCTTGCCTTGACCTATCTTTGTACTCTTCGGATGCACAGTCGTATTTTGATTGATGGGTGGTCGATGACCTCCATGGTAATGATCACTTTCTCATTCAAATATAATTTTCAGGGCAACTGCCGCCTGAGAGCCCACCTCGGTGGTGCTTGGCGCAGGTGCGGTGGCCTTCATTTCAAGAAATGACTGAATTCTCTATCTCAGTCGAAGAGTTGAGGTCGGTAGATGAGGTCGTTGAGTTCTTCTTTAGGAACCTCATCGCCGTGGACCTAACTACTATTCCCAGAACGTCTGGCCGTTTTGCATGCTGACCACTCCCGTGGTGTTCGGCCGAGTTCGAGGCGGCCCTCAAACAGGAGCGTTATGCCTACATGCGCTATAAGCGCCGCCCCAACGATTTGACTGTCGGCGAATTTCGTCGAGCTAAACTAGGTCACGGTATATTTCGAAGCAAGCCCGCCGCTCTTCTTGGCGGGCATATGTGTCTTCACTTAATAGGAAGACCCCTCTAGCGAGGTGTGAAGGTGAGTCAACAGGATTCGCGGCAAGTTTTCGCAGTACCCCCCTCCCGTTCTCTAGGAGAATGGGACTGCAATTTCGCACCCCTAGTCCGTAGGGGAATCCTTCGCGACAGTTTTCTCCGCATTCTCTAGCTGCGATGCTGCTCCTCCAGCATTCAATGCACGTCGGCATGTCGCGGAAGGCCGCCAGAAGGACTTTACCTCCAGAGGCGGAAAACCCTTCAACGACAGGTTTACTCTGAGGGAGTTGCGTTCCGCTCTAGCTTCGTTCAAGGACACCGCCCATGGTCCGGACGATGTCCCGTACGCCATGCTTCGACACCTGGGTGAGCGAGTAATGGCCTTTCTCTTAGATTTGTTAAACAAGATCCGGGTAGAGGGTCTCCTCCCAGATTCCTGGCGAATCGCTACTGTGCTCGCCTTTTCCCTACCGGGGAGAGATCACTCTACTCCCGCCGGTTTCCGCCCAATCTCTCTAACCTCATACGTGTGGAAGTTGATGGAGAAATTGGTAAATGTTAGATTAGCCTTTTTTTTGGACAGCGGAGGCCATCTGTCTTCTGCAAAGTGCGGCTCCTGCAAGTTCCACCCCACGTTGGATGCTCTTCTCCGACTGTAAAATGCCGTCTGCGAAATCTTCCTTCGTAGACAGCACTACCCCACGGAGTTTTTCAATCTGGAGAAGGCCTATGATATCGCATAGTGATATGGTATCATGGAGCCTCTCCACACGATAGGGGCGAGGGGACGCCTCCCAATGTTTATATCTGAATTTTCGCGAGATTGTCGATTCTGCGTACGGGTTTGGGTAGCCCTCTTCGGCCCAATGGATTAGGAAGAGGGTGTCCCGCAGGGAAGTGTCCTCAATGTCTCACTCTTTGCCCTGAGCCTCAACGGCATCACCTCGGTGCTGCTGTAAGATGATCTCACTACGCTCTACGTGGACGAACTTTCGATCTCTTTTGGCGCGGCCCAGATGCCAACTCTGGAGCGTCGACTCCAACAGGCATTGACCTGCTTCTATCGCTATGCCGAATCGCACAGGTTTCGGTTTTCCTTGGCCGAGACTAAAGTGGTGCACTTCTGCCGCCACCCACGGTTCCACCCATATCCAGACTTGTCTCTTAATGGGGTACGCCTGGAAGTGGTTGAATCGCGCACCGTTTCCCTGGTCTTGTATTTGACCGACGCCTCACCTGGGACGCTCATATTCGCAGCCTTAAAGTCTCTTGTACCCGCAACAAGGATATTCTTCGTTCCGTGACGTTCAGCACCTGGGGTGCTGATAGGGCTACTGCCTTACTTTTTATCGATCCTTTGTTCGTTTGAAGCTCGACTACGGATGCGAGTTTTATGCATCCGCAGTCGAGCGCTTATTGCATAAGGTGGACTTGATCCACCACACCGGCCTTCGCCTTGCGACCGGCGCCTTCCGCACTTTCCAAATTAAGAGCTTATTAGTGGATGCTGGGGAGATGCCACTCGCTCTAAGCCGTGTACAGTGCTTTATTCGCCTGTACGCGCGAGCCGGGTGCCTCCATTAGTCGCCAACTGCTCTCACTGCATCCGGAGCTGATCTCGAAGGTGCCTATGCCGCTGAAAGACACCAGTCATACCCTAAGCCCTTTGGTTTTAGGGCCAGGAAACTCCTTCGAGAGCTAGGTATAGCTCTCGGGCCGGTGGTGCATCTGGTTCAGCCCAGGACGCCACCCTGGAGGGTACAACATTTGGCTATTTGTCGCCACGCCTCGGCTCCCAAAGCTTGTACATCGCCAGGAGTATTGCGTTCGACCTTTTTGGAGCACACCTCGTGTCACGCTGGAACCGTGGCAGTGTATACGGATGGCTCCCAGTCCCAAGAGGAAGTCGGCTTCCACGCTGTATCGTCTCTGTTTGAAGTCAGCGGGGCTCTGCCAGGCATTGCGTCTGTCTTCACTGCCGAGCTGATGGCAATACACCACTCGGTACGGGAGATTACGCGACGTGCCCGGTTCGGAGACCGGATTGTGATCTATAGCGACTCACAAAGCGCCCTGGGTGCACTCGGGGCATTGGAATATCCGCATCCCCTGGTTTGCGATATCCGTGACACCACGGTTTTGGCGAGCCGGGCGGATGTCGAGATTATCTTCTGCTGGGTTCCTGGACATGTATTAATTGCGGGGAATGAGCGCGCTGATGAGGGCGCCAAAGAGTCCCCGAGGACTCTGGTGCCGGCCCAACGTTTCACTCTTCCTCACACCGACTACATGGCGGGAATACGGGCAGCTCTTCGGACTGCTTGGCAAAGAAGATGAGAGACAGTCGAAAGGAAGTTAAAGTTGCGTGGCATTGCGCCGCACCTGTTTCCATGGACCTATCCCTCAATGCCGCGACGGCTTCACGCCACTTTCTGTCGTCTTCGAATCGGGTACACTTGTGTTACGCATCGCTATTTTATGGAACGCTCGCCAGCGCCTTATTGTGACGACTGCGTCGTCCCCTAGAGTGTTCGACACATTCTTGTCGAATGTTCCAGTCTGGGTGATCTTCGCGAACGATACCTGTCCCGGGACCGGGATGGGTGGGGTCACTACCGCCTGTTCCTTGTACTCGGAACGGATTCGTGCACACCGAACTGTGGACTGTTAGACATTTTGGAGCAGGCCAGCCTTCTCTCTCTTATTTAAAATTTAACTATGGATCGCAGTCTTCTTCGGCGGGGGAGGGTGGGGCCTTCCCCCGTCGACGAGCTCGCTCGATATTTTTTCAATTTGTTTGTTTTTCTTTTGCTTTTTTTACGTATTTTTTGTTTGGGTTTTTTTTTCATTTTTTTATAATCTGGCTTTTAATATAGCCTAGATTTAGGCTAGCTTGAATACGGCGACTTATGCCCTAGAAGGCAGTCGCAAGATGCGATATATAAAATTAATAATAATTTTAATATCCAAAGAATTACAAATGGTGAAGTTCAGAAAATTCATTTTTATATATTTTCTTTAACTCTATATTTTAGCAACGTGATATTTTGAAAAGGCAAAAATTTAGTTTCGAGTTCCTTTTTAAAATTATTATAATTGGCGAAGTTCAGAAAATTTATAAAATTTAACCATGGCTGCTTTTTTTTAGATTTTAAATTTTAATCCTAGTAGTGAGGCACAAGGGGGAGTGGCGAAGCCATTGCCTGTTTTTTTGTGTGTTGTTTTTATAACGTGTTTTCTTTCGCGGTGAACTTAAATCTTGTGGATATTACAATCTCTCACTTAAGCATGTTCCTTTTTTTGCTCAAATAAACCAACTAAATGCCGAAATATGTTCCAGAGAGAAACTACACAGTCCCTTGTTGATCATTCTTTACATCATCAACTGATATCCAACTAAATATCCACGAAATATATGGTGTCAGTTTTTATGACCTTACTATAAGTAAGTAATGTCAGCACAAACTGACAAGCCATAAACCTTCTTTTTAACTCAGGTTTCTCTCGGCTAGCTTTCTAAAAGCAAGGGCCTTCAATGTATTTTCTACCTTTCGTTACCCGTAAATTTTTCAAAATAATGATTCAGAATCTATACAATTTCATTCTCAAATAACGGTACCTCCCTGATATATACCCGCGTTTCTTATGTAAGAATTTGAAGAATCGAAACGCAGAAAAATTTATCAATTGCTAGGGCCTGCTATTACGCCTTCCTGAACTTACAATCACCTCAGTGTTTCATTAGATATTTTTTATTTCAATGAAAATCTCTACTCGAATGTTGACGATAAATATGCAATAGACCTTTAGGTTATTTAATTTGGCATGTGTGCCTCTCAGAAGTTAACACGTTCAGGAATTTTCCTATTAACCGATTGTGTTTCAATGATAACTCCCACAATTCCAATCGAAAAATTCACGGCCGATCTCAACGGTGCCTATTCCCCCGGGAGACGGCAATCATAGCCTAAGCCTTTTAGTTTTTAGTGTTAGGAAGCTCATTTAAGAGCTTAGTGTAGCTATCTGGTAGGAAACGCCTCAGGTTCTGTCAAGAACGACACCCTGGAGGGTACCACTTTGATTATTTGTCACCACGCCTCTGCTCCCAAAGATTCCAAAGCGCCGATAGTATTGCATTTGACTTTTTGGAGCACACTTTTCGTCATGCTGTATCCATGCAAGTGTATAAAGATGGCCCCAAGTCGCAGGAGGGGATCGGTTTCTCCGCCGGATTGAATCTTTTTTAAGTCAGCCTGGGTCTACCAGGTGCTGCGTTTGTCTTTATGACTGAGCTCCGTACGGTAAATACCGCATCATGCCCGGTTTGGAGACCGTATTGTGATCTTTAGCGACGCACAAATCTCCTGAGTGCTCTCATGGCAAAGTTGATTGAAGACCGACGAGAGTAACTTAAAGTTACTCGCCATTGCGTCGCGACCTTTCTCATGGACCTACCTTCCAATGCCACGACGACTTCAGATCACTTTCTACCCTCTTCTAATTAAGCACATTGCGAGACACACCGCCATTCGATTGACACATATCTTCTTTACTGCAACGACTGCGTTGTTTTTCTGGACTGTTCAGCACATTCTTGTTGAATCTCCCACCCAGTCTGGGTGATATTCGCGCACGTTACACATCCTGGCAGACTCCTTACCACTTGTCCATTGTACTCGGGATGGGTTCGTTCACACAGACTGGTGGACTATCTGAATTTTTCGAGGAAGCTGACTCCCTTCATTATCTTATTCGACTCTCTTTAGTGTTAGTCACGTGATCCTGCCGCGGGGGCCTTCCCCCGCCGCCGGAGCGTGCTTTCTTCTTCTTGCCTTTATTCTTTTTGACCTTTTGGGGAATTTTATAGTAGCCTAGTACTAGACTGAAATTTTAATTGCTAGGACTTATGCCATTGGTGGCATTCGCCAGATAGACGCGTTAATAAATTCTGCCAGCTCTTTATCGCTTCCCTCACTTCTTCTAATCCTTTCATAATTTTTATCACCCCTCTCTCCACTCTACCATTTCTCTGTTGCAGTCATCTATCCCCTAACCTGTTTTAGGTGAACTCTTTAACCAAACATCAAATGTTTCTCATATTCTTACTCTCGGTGACTCGAATATACCTCCTCTCATTTTCCTTCTTTTCACAGGCCTTCGTACATATTGAACGTCTCCAATCATCTTACTCAAATTCTGCTCACTTCTCGTGGCACCCAGTCATCCCTTTTTTGCTGCATTTCCGGAAGAAGAATTCTCCATCATTTCTCACCCCAAAATATTTTTTCGCTAGCATTTTATTGCCTAATCTTTATATCCAATTCTTTCCTGCCCTCCTCCCTTTCTTCCTTGACATCTTTATCACTTTCCTCAACTAGTGTTCTTCCATCTGATTTCAAATTTGCTGTCGTTACCCAAAGTAAAAAATACAAAACATGCATCAGCCTGGGTTCAATATCCATCGCAAGATACTGCCCAATCTCACAACACCTGTTCCTTTCGAAGTTTCTTAGAAGGCTGGCATACACACCAATTTTTGGCCACATGTCTTCCTCGGACATTATTATGATCTTTTAACCTAGCTTTCTAGATGGCTTCACGAGTGACTCTGTGCTCTTGAACGTCACTGATAACCTTCCATTCATGATATTCTTGACTTCATGATATTCTTCCATTCATGCTATTCTTGACTTCGCGGTAGTTTTAGATAATGTTAACTACAATATCTTTCGTCTTCTACACTCTAGACAAGTTTTTGAGAGTTTTTGGCACCCCATTGATTGTTTAAATTAGAACTGAATCTTTTGCCCCAACCGAAGTGTGCTTTGGTGTTCCGCAAACGTTGTTCCTTTGATGTTCGTTCTCCTCTTGGCATTTCTATGATGATGACGTTCAAATCTACTTCTTACTCACTCTACTTATAATCCTCAGATTCTGCCATTAGGAATCTTGAAATATACAAAATCAACAAACCTAAAATTGTCCTCTATTTGAATAAGAGATTATCACAGAATGACTTTCACCCAGTTGCGATAATTGCGCCGATTTCTGATTTGGACTCGAGAGTTGCGCCAGCTCCTCATCTGTTTCCGAGAGTTGCGCCAGCTCCTCATCTGTTTCCGAGAGTTGCGCCAGCTCTTCATCCGATTTCGAGACTTACACCGACTCCTGATTGGGGTTTCAAGACTTTTGCGACTTCCTCATCCTGTTCCGTGAGTTTGCCAAATCCATTCTGGTTCCAAGAGTTGCGACAGGTCTTCATACATTTCTGAGAGTTACGCCACCGGATGCTCTGTTTTGAATGTTGCGCCTGGTCCTCATCTGGTTCCGAGAGTTGCGACAGCTCCTCATCCCCTTCCGAGAGTTGCGCCGGCTGCTGATCCGCTTCCGAGATTTACGGTGGTTCTTTATCCTTTTCCGATCATTACAGCGGCTCTTCATCCGCTTCCGAGAGTTGCTGATGCCCTTTCTCCTACTCAGGAATTTAATCGGTATGCACTCACTGTTGTGGTACTACACAATCAATAACAGTTATAAGGTCCTTGCCCACCTGATTGAGGAGTGGGAGATTTATGTCCTGAATATGAATGAGTTTAGACATCTCTGCCGGAGAACGACTTAATTTTCTTGTCTTGATCTCTCCATATGCTCCTCGGATGCACTCATCAATTTTTTCGATGGGGGGGGAGGTGGTCGATGACCCACCTCGGTTAAGAAACCACCTCGGTTGTGCTTGGAGTTTAGGTCAGTTTATAAAGCCGTTAGCTTCTATTCTATTCCGAGAACTTTTGGCCTATTTACACAGCATCCGCTTCCTGGGTGGTCGACCAAAAGTGCGATAGCTCTCAGACAGAATGGAGACGCTTACATGCGTTATAAGAACGTCCAAACGATTTCACGTTCGATGAATCTCGTCAAGGTAGGGCGCTCGCTGCTCTTCTTCGCAAGCATGTTGTTTTTACCTTACCAGAAAAGTCCTCCTGTAGAGGTGTGGTAGTGAATCAAAAGGATTCAGGGCGAGTTCTCGAAGGAAACACTATTCTCATTGTCTAAGAGAATGGGACCGTTATCTCAGATCCCTCGTGCGAGGGTGAAACTTTCGCGACCACTTTCTACACATTCTCTCGCCGAGATGTTGCTCCACGATCATTCAATGCATGTCGTGATGTCCAAAGGCAGAGAGCCTTCAATAATATTTTTATTTTGAGTAAGTTGGGTTTCGCTCTCGCTTTATGCGTATGCACCACCTGTGGCCTCCTGGACGATGTCCTATATGCCATCCGTCGTCACCTGGCATCGTATTTTTATTAGATTTGTGAAACAGAATCTGGACAAAAGGTATCCTCCCGGACACCTAGTGAATGACTGTTGTGTTCGCTTTTCCCAATCTGGGAGAGATCAATCTACCGCGACCAATAGAGACGGGTTCCTCCACACAGAAATATAGACTCTGACTTCTTAGATGAGGCTAGCATCCTCCATTTTATTTGACTTTCTTTGGTGTTGGTCGCATTTTTGATCGCCAGGAGGGATATTGGCTTCCCTCTTAAATCTGGAGCGTTCCACCTGCTTCTTCTTCCCTTTGCAATGCTATTTTTGCTTGTTTTGTGTTTGTATTGTTGTGTATGGCGGTTATTTTTTGGTGTGGTTTTAATTTGCCTAGTAATAGTTTTTTTTATTAACTACCCCGACTTACGAGTATATGCCCTTGCTAACAATCGCCACATGAGCACCATGATTTTTTCTACCACTCTCCATAGCCTAATTTTATTATACTGATTCCCATCTTTTGGCTTGTGCGACTGAGCACTGCGAGTCTTCAGCTGCTTCGGAGTATCAAAGCCTAGGAGGAACTGCGCCTCCCTCTTCCGATATTTCTTTCGAGTCGGTTGGTTGAGGTGCCCCTGCAGATACCCTAAGGAGAGATTACTGCTAATCACAACTAATAGTTACTCAGTTTTAGCTTTTCTGCGGGATAAGGAGTAGAATGAAGTTCCACTAATCGGCGATTCGATTCTATCAAACTGACTTGAAGTTTTGTGGCAGGTGTCCAGCCAAGAAAAGGATTTACTGCTATCTGGATAGTAAAGTCGAAAACATAACTAAAGTAATTTATAATTTTCCAGACGAACCTATGGAAGATACTTTTATAGTTCACGTGGATAAATATACTATTTCTTCTAGTAGACCTAAGGAGCTACTTGTGCCTTATGTAAATCTATTGGGGGAATTTAAAGATAAAAAAAGTAAAATTATTATTTCGGTTATACTGCCGCGTTTAGGTTGCGTCAAAAAGAAGCGGTATATTTCCTCAACTTTTGTGATCATTTTTACGAACGATACGACCTGTTTATGCTAGATGGAGTCCATTTAAACGTAGTAGGATTTGCAAGTTTCGGCAGACTTTGAGATAATTCTCTACACTTTTTTTATCAGAACAGCTCCGGAGACTGGCTAATTAATCGGAAGATTGTTGTAGCTGTGTTTGGGATTCAGCTGCATTAGAAAGGCTATGCTACATTGAGTACTAAACTGTAGTTCTGAAGTTCTAATACGAAAACAGAGATAGGTGGAAGAAAAGGCAGGCACGTTATTTTATATATTAAAAATGAGTTACATATTCGCGATAATGAAAAATATAAAAATAAAAATTTTGTCTGAGATGTTGGCTATCATGGTCTTCATAAATAGTATTAAAATTAATTTTGTCCTTCTCTATAGGCCACTGACTCAAACAGAAGAGCAGATATTATTCTTTTTGAAACATTTACGAGCCTACGTAATCCAAAAGTAACGGTTATATGCGCGATTTCAAATGTCATAACGTACATTATGTAAATGAAACGGCTGACAATGCAGGAAATCGAATTCTCTATTTTTTTTACCGACTTCTTGCATTAAATATTAAATAAATTCCGCAAGTCCATTGCTATAGATACGGTCACTGAGCATCCATAGGTCTATAAATTAATAAGTTACTTGAAACACGGCTTTCGACGCGGATGATCATGCTTCACTAACTTGCTTAATTTATTTTTCACAAAATGATAATGACGTCTGATCAAGATAAAGCTGTAGACGCAGTTTATCTAAATTATTAAAAGCCTTTTGCCACCGTTCAATATAAATGACTTTCAATAAAGCTAAAAGATCACACAATAGGAGTCAACGTTGATTCCTAGAAAACCCGTGGGCAGATAGTTGCTGTAAATGGAAATAGTTCCTCGTGGGCTTTGATTACCTGGGGTGTTTCTTATGTATCTGTTCTTGGACCGTTATATTATTTTATACATATATATGAAGAGGGAGAATAAAATAGACCAAGAGTGGTACGAGGTTCTTTAATACTGACGTTTCGCTCCGCAGGAGCTTCCTCAGAGTGAGGAATGTGAACTAAATACTTTCTCAAAGAATAAGAAGAGGTGATATATATATATATATATATATATATATATATATATATATATATATATATATATATATATATATATCACCTATTCATATTCTTTGGGAAAGTGTTTAGTCCCCATTCTTTTTCCATTTTGCGTTAATAGGTGGTATACAGCTAAAAACGCCCGTACTTTCTTTCAGGAAATAATTATGCAGACAACTTTTATATGGTTAGTTTAGGTGGCGAAAGTCTCTTGACCAACATTCTTTTAAAGGGAACAATTAATATTTGTTTAAATCTACATTTCCGAGTCTATGATTCCTTTCTAGGCTTTAAAATATTTTTTAGTTAACTATTTGGGAATCGTTTTTTATATTCACGTGTCTTTTTGAGAATAAGTATATTAATGAATGTACAGCAGATATATAGATGATACTTTTGAACTGTTTTATTTTAAGAATGATTATTAAATTTGTAAAAATTATTACAATTCCTGCCATTATAATATAAATTTAAGGTAGAGCATGAGAAAAATAATTCTATTTCATTTTTGATGTAAATATTAAAATATTAGGTCGTGAATTTGTTACCTTAGTTACCATAAACCAACATTCAATGGTATGTCTCAAAGCTATTTTAGTTTTTGATCGCCTAAATTTTAGTAAACACCATTTTCGCATTATTGAATGGTACTTATAATTTGTTTTAATTAAGACCATTTACATTTTTAATTTAGTTACCTTAAGCACTATATTTTTGTATGGTTATCCACCTTAGTTGCTTGTAAATTTCTAAATATGTTTCTTAATAGCAAAAACAATGTATCTCACCCAGTGTATAATCTTCCTAAACAAAACCTATCGATCTGTTTACCCTATTTTAACCACAAAAATATACATCCTGATAAAATCGGAACTTCAAAATGTCATAAAAGTTCATTTTCCCCAGATAAATGGTAATCTGTTCACTCTATTCAGACAAGCACCACGTTCCACTTCAAGGAAAGCATTCATGAAGTGAATTCCTGCTGCATAAACCTATACTATCGTAGCCCTTGTAGTGACATCGGCGATGTCGGTGCAACTAAACATTCACTGCATAGTCGTTTCGCGCAACACGTTGGCGTGTCGTCTCGTACAAGTTTTCCTTTAAGTAAACGTGATCTTTCACCCATCTAGAACCCTACTCAAACCTGTGTAGCCCCCATTGAGTATTATAATTTTCGAATTTTCCGCACAGTTACTTGCGAAAGTGATTTAACAACTCTTGCGTCCCAATATATATTTAAACTAAAACCTATCTAACTATATGTTGTATTATAATAATTTTATCTAACTTTAATTTGAATTTCTTTGCAATATTAATTCAATTTTACGTCTTCTAATTAACCACATCTAATTATCACTCATTTCTCCTCAACATTCATTTAAGTTCCTTGAGTTATTTTTGGATTTCATTTTTTATTATTAAGGTAATTTCTTGGCCTTAAAGTGTGAATTCGGTTACGGAAAAGGAACACCCGGCACGCTTGCCTTCTGCCACTAGAGGGAAAAATAGTTCACTTGCACTACTCGAGTTTCTGATAGAGACTTAAAGACGTTATATACCGACATTTGGTTCCAATTAACGCATTGTAGATTACATGCAAGTCCAATAAAGGCATTGTAGATCTACATGGGGTCCAGTAAAAGCAGTATAGACCTACAGGTGTGTACATTAAATTAATTTTATATCTACATGTAGGTCAAGTAAAGGCATTCTAGATCTACATATTTGTTCAGTACATACAGGGTAGACCTATATGTGGGAACATTAAAGGTATTCTAGATCTACATTTAGGTACAGTAAAAGCATTGCATATCTTCTACATGTCTTTCCAGAAAAGCCATTGCAAACTCACATGTGGGCACAATAAACGTATTGTACACTTATATGTGGGTACATTAAAGGCACTATAGACATAAAATATGTATAAAGTAAAGGTATTGTAGATCCTCATATATTTTTGTAGGAAATTAAGGTAATATCCCACCGATACAAACTTAATAAGAAAAAATGCGCAAAGGAAGATCAATAGAACCTAAAGTTTTATTAAAAAACTCAACTTTGTGTACACTTCATATTTACAAACCTCGATTTACTTTGTATACACCTTATAAAAAGCACGTAATACTAGATTTAAGTTTATCCAAACAATAAAGTATTTTAACATTTACAAATGAGAAGTAATCAAGTAAGACAAACGATCGAGCGCAGAGAAATAGAATTGCTAACGCGTGGATAACCGGCTAAGGAACAAAGATACCCAATAGAAAGGGGGGCCTCCTGAATAATTCCTTACTTAATCCGTCGTAACAGGTAAATGTGACGGTTGGTTCGTCTTAAGGAAACCCGGGATAGTTAAATATTCGCAGAAACTTTCGTCATGTATGTCCACTAGAGGCATTGCAGATCTACACGTAGATCCAGTAAAGACATTATAGGCCTACATGTGGGTCCAGTAAAGATGTTGACCTAAATGTGGGTACAATAAAGGGCTAGCAGATCTAGACCTATATCTGCCTACAGTAAAAGGATATTTAGACCCACGCGTCGGTCCAGTGAAAGAAGACGTGCCAAAAAATACTCCTCGGAACTACCTTGTTTCGTCTCGTAAATATGGCATAAATTAGAATATTTTTGCCTCGTGATAAGTTAAATGCCTACAGCCTACCCGGCTTCAGTAACTGTCTTTTGGTCTAATTTTTTTAAAGGTTTCCAGTACTTATCCTCTAATAATTTACTCTTGGTTTACTTTTTCACATCGATGCTTATTCTATAGCAGATGTATTAGCATACGTTTCCTATAGATGGCTGAGGGGCTTATTGTGCTCTTCTTGAAGAGCAGCTCATCCGTCATTGGTCCCCACTTGGCACTCAGCCCTCACTTGTGGCTCCAAGAAGCTATTTGCATGTGGCAGCAACCACACCCCAGCAGTACATCGCTTCAACAGGCTGGCTAAACCAGGTTGAGGGTAGCCGACGGGTCTCAAACCCTTGATGAGTTAGGGCGTGTCTACCCTAGCATGTGAAGACGACTCCGGAGGATTGGGCGGACGAGATCAACTGGGAGATCCAACGGCCATGAAGTCGGTGTTGCAGGGCTTTGTGGAAAGCCGAGGGCGTGACCAGGCCATCCACTGCAGCCAAGGAAGTCTCCAGTCGTGACGGTGCTGCGTACCACTGGACTCCGACTTCTGAGGCCGAAAGAGTGGACTTGGCCCAGTGCAACGGCTTGACCACTTTAAAATCATTCACACACAGACTCTGATGCCATCGTCGAAATCGATGGACTACTAAAAAAAGCTAGGAAAAACATTAGCGGAGTTTTTTTTTAAATAAGGCAAAAACAATCTTCATGATTATTTTTCTGGAAAAAAAATTGCTCTAATAAATTCATTTTGCTTTACTCGTTTTTAGGTGCCAGTAGCTACTTCCTCCTGATAAAGAGTACAATTTAAAATCTATTTTAGAAATAAGTTCGGTAGAAACTATCGAAGAATATACATACGAACAAATAAAACAAAAAACAGCCATATTAAATTTAAATAAATTTTCGAACTTTACCATTAATAATTTTATTTTAATTACAAAGCATTCAATAATTTTATTTATTTGTTCTGAACTACACCATTTTTTTTTTTTCAAACTCAAGGTCATAACCGAACTAAGAGAAAAAATTGATCTATTATAATTCAAACCCTCTAAAAAATCCCGTTCATAAAATATAGTGTTATAGAATAGAAGAAAATAATAATAATGAAGTAATGTTCCTGGGATTTAAAGGGCTCTCCGAGGGACGCTATAATCCAACGAGAGCATTTTTGTAGTAGTAGTGGGTCGCCAACCTGCCTTTATCAAGGCGGATCCGGATCGGATAATGAAATAAACATAAAAGTTAGTATGACAATCGCTGGGGATCCCGAGTGCACCAGGATGCCTGGTCCTCTTTGGGAAGAGGTGTCAGGAGGTATTATGTTTTTGACACCAAACAGCGTTCAGGTGGAACCTGAACGCTGTTTGGATATAGATACCCATCGCCAGGATTCCTTGGAAAAGAGAGTGTGTGTATATTGTGCTGCGAAGACTGGAGAGGAAAGAAAGTAGTGTTGTGTGTGCGATGACACGTGTAAGATCTATCCACCCCAGTAGATAGCTGAGCACAGCGCGTCCACAAATTGGTAGCTATATCTATACGTGCGGTGACGTGTGTGTGTTCGCTCTTGACGGGATCGAACCCGGTACCGCGACGTTGGGAGACCAACGTCATATCCACTCGGCTAGCAAGAGCTCTACGTTTGCAGTAAAGAAGGACGGATGTGGGAGAAAGACACTTAAAAATAAAACGAGAAAGATATAAATGAATGAAGGAGAAAAATTACGGATGGCAAGCACAAGTGCGACAAAATATGTCAACCATAAATACTAGGTGGCGAGGAGTGTTATTTTAAGTTTGTACAAGTTGCATTAGTACACGAAAGTACAAATGTCATCTTTTTGTGTAGGTTTTCTTGAGAGATTCTGTCTCCCTCATTCCGAATCCTCATTAGTTCACTAATTTTGATAATTTTTCCTACGTTTTTAAATAACTCTAATTCTAGACTGACTCGGTTGATTCCTTTACTTTTTTGTGAGACTACACGAGATTCATTCGAGTATTACGACCAATAAAGTCAGTTCCGTAAATGAAAACACTAAACATTACGAACTAACTGCTTTTATATTCCATAAAATCGATATTTCAGCGGTGCTCAAAGAGATAAGCAAGATAGCGGAGTACTTAAAAATAACCGCACACGACAAGCGCCCAATGGGAGAGATTTTTGTATCATATTACCACAAAAGCGACTCGAGAATCGCCCGTAAAATTGAGAATGTCACCTCTGTCAACTCCTAACTTCTCAAACACATAAATACAGATTCCTTAACTCCTCCAACTAAATGAGAGCAGGCCGTTATTCACACAGATCGCCCTCGATCTTGGGAAGGACTTGTTTTCGCTCCACACGAGTACAGCAAAGAAGAGCGAGATATGGGTTGAATAATTTTTATTTATTTAAATAATAACGCACGAATCAACAAAAGCGTTTTGAACAGAGAGGTTTTGGAGAGAAGTTCGTAATGAATTAGTAGAGTTAGGGAAGGGGGAATTTTTTTTTTCTGCCTTTATCGGACGGTTAAAGATTGCTAGCGAGTTTCTGAAAAATACATCTGTGATACCATTGGAGGAGTGGAAGCATCCTAAGACCATAGATGGAAAACAAGTTTTGAGAACCATCTTTTATCTATTCTCATGCTACAAGCTTAAGCACGAAGATAAGATTCTCTGTTTGAAACTAGTGTTCCATTAAGGGCTTCTTGATACTAGGGTTATCTTGTTTAGATGTTTTCTCTTTGCCATAGTGATGAGTTTAATCTTTTCACTCTCAATTACACTTGGCAGTAATGTGGGTAATTTTCATTACAATTTACAATATTCTGACTCCGCAGGTGGAATTGGCTTCGTTGCTAAAAAGGATATAGAGAGTTGCGCGCCTTACTCGTCAAGGGTGTCTCAATTTCTTTCCTTGGTCTCTGTGCCTCCATACATTTGCACTTCATCTAACTTCACCATTTTCAACGGACCTTTCTTCCTAAACTTCTGTTGGAGATGCTGTAGTCAGGTTTCATTTAAACTTTTAAATAAAAATACACAATACTTTGACTTGTCTTAATATTTTAATAAAATGTTCTGAAATTTGAGAAAGGAAAGGATTTGCGTAATTCGCGGTTGTACGAGTTGTTCTTTTACTTGTTTTACTTCTTCATCTCTCGCTCTACCTTTCCTCCTTGATTCCCCACCTTTCCTTGTTGATTCCCTCTTTCCTCCTTGATTCCATACCTTTCCTTGTTGCTTCCCCATCTTTCCTTGTTTATTCCCCACCTTTTCTTGTTTATTTTCCATCTTTTCTAGTTGATTAACCACCTTTCTTTGTCCATTTCCCACCTTTATTTGTTGATTATTCACTCCTCCTTGTTCATTTTCCACTTACTTCTTGATTTTCCCCCTTTACTTGTTGATTCTCCAGTTTTCCTTGCTTCTTGAAAAATGTAAATTTTCTACGATACTAAAATGTATCCAAATGGGATCCACTGACATCTGCTTTGTAGTTTCATAACAATCTCATCTAGGTATGATAATATATTGTGACTTAAAATGGAATTTTATAAAATTATTTAAATATATTTAGTTAAAATAGCTTAAAAAAATAATCGAACCGTGTTGTCTACTTAGAATCAGACGGTTTTTTGTGACACGACGCGTCCCGAGGGTAAGAACTCGATAAGCCACTTCCCGCTTATATAATACATATCGGGACTAATAATGTTTCATCTTCAAGGTCCGAGGAACTTCTAGCAAGGTACCGTCTCCTGATGAGGAAGCTGAAAGAAAGGAGTGGAAAAGTGGCGTTTACAGGTATCCTTCCGAGAATAGGTGCGGCGAATGTTTTCTATGGAAGAGCATCCTATATTAACAACACTCTTAAAGTTCCTTGTCAGGAAGAGGGGGTGTACTTCATCGATTTGTGGGATGATTTTTACGAACAAATGGAGCTATTCTGGCAAGAAGGCCTTCATCTAAACGGGGTGGGCGTGGCAAGGCTGGGAAGAATAATTAATAATTCTCTTGTAAATTTTCAGACAGAACAGCATCAGAGAGTAGAGAGCACATAGGGGAGAGTGGCTCGCCACGCCTTAATAATAATGTACCCTTTCAAAAAACAAATTACACGTCTACTCCAGTAATGCGCGTAGTGTTCGAAATAAGCTTGATGAATTTAAATATTTAGTGCATTTATGCAGCTTCTATATCATAGCAATAACGGAATCATGGGCGGAGATCATATCTATGAGTGACTATATCGGTGAATTGCAACTACCAGGGTATAAATTAATCAATAGAGACTACGCATAAACGGGGTGGAAGAGTACTACTGTACACTAAAAATCATATAAGTTTAACCGGAAATAAAATTGACTCTCGTAAAGAAGTTGAGGTAATATGCGCCGAAATAAAATCGAATGTTTTTCCAATAAATATCTTTGTAGTGTATAGACTCTCACCACAACAGATTGAGATTGACACTGAATTATATAACATTATTGGAAGTAACATTAAAAATAATTTCACTTTATTAATTGGGGATTTAAATTGTAGAAATATTAACGATGAAACATTTAATGCGGACGGAGAGGAGCAGAGGCTATTGGAGTTTATGGAAGAAAACTATTTGACACAATTAGTCAATGAACCAATCCGAGGTTAAAATATCCTTGACGTAATTCTAACTAACAACGTTAATCTTATCTCGGGTATTAGTACTGGGGGAGGTATAGATTCCAGCGATCACAAATCAATAGAGTTCGATATTAATATAAATTTTAACAAGGAAAATAATGATATTAAAGTGCCAAATTTTAAATGTGCGGACTTTAATGGCTTCAACCGCAAGTTTAGAGAGATCAAGTTGGATCCAACGTTAGGAAACTTTAATCAGTACTGTTCCTTTTTCACCGAGCATTTTAGAGAATTAGACGAGCAATTTATTCCGCGAAAGAAACAAACGAAACGCCTCAATAAACCAAAGTGGGTAATTATGATATCGTAGTCAAATTGAAGGATAAAAAATGTACAGACAAGTGTCACAAGCGTAACCCATCCAAAGAAAATAATCAAATTTACTTAGCCCGCTGAAGGGAAATACGAAGCACTAAAGGAAAATAAGAAATTCAACTTGCCAGAGAAAGTAAACATAACTCTAAGAAGTTTTTCGATTATGTATCCAATAGAAACCCGATAAGGGAAACAATAAGACGTATCGAAAATGACAATAAAGAATTAGTTTCGGATACAGAAAAGGTGGCTAATATATCAAATCGCATTTTTGCATCGGTATTCATAAAGGAAGACGAGCATAATATACCACGAACGTAGACGTAATAAATTTAAAGACCATAACCTTTTAACCATTATCGAATTCCTCGAGGCAGAAATGGATTTTTATATCAGTAAGTTAAAATCCAATAAATCTCCAGGTCCTTATTTAATACACTTCAAAAAATTTGATATCATTTGAAATGTAAATATCACAGAAACTACATAGTCAAGACAAATGAAACTAAACAGGCTTAATGTTAAACAACGATTCCACAAATGTTAAATATGCGCACCGCTTGAAACACGGCACACGTCAAGTCGGTAGACCAGCTCCTCCCAAACACGCTGTAGCATGTCTTTAGTAACAGTCTCCAGTGCGTTAGTGATTCCGTGCTTGAGTTCCTCTAGGTTTGCAGGAAGAGGGTGGACATAGACCAGTCCCTTCACATAGCTCCAGAGAAAAATCGCAAGGTGTCAGGTCAGGTGAACGTGGCGGCCATTTCAACAGCACATTGTCTTCATCACCAGGACTGCCGATCCATCTCCTTCGCAGATTGTCATTGAGAGAAGCCCGCACAGTGAGTTTTCAGTGAGGTGGAGCCCCGTTCTGTTGAAAAATGAAGTCTTCTTGTTCATTTGCAATGAGTTCATCCATTAGATGGTTCTTGGAGATGGCGCAGAACACTTTAACTTTCGGTGAGTCCCTCACGTGCTCAACTGTGGCATGGGGATTTTCTTTGCCCTAAATGCGAACATTATGCTTATTGAATTTGCCATTCGTATGAAATGTGGCCTCATCACTGAAAATAAGACGTTCCTTGAACTCGTCTTCTTCAAGTTTCTCTGGCATATCAACACAAAATTGTTTATACTTTCACTTGTCATCTGCCGTTATGGCCTGAACTAGCTGCAGCTTGTAGGGTTTCACTAGCAAGCGTTTTCTTAGGACGCGCTAAACTGTCGTTGGAGGAATCTGGGTTTCCAGACTTGTTCTTCTTATGAACTATTTGGGGCTTCGCAAAAGTTTTTGGCAAATCATCTCCACCGTCTCTTCCGATGTTATTGGTCGTCCAGATCCTTTTGCCCTGCACAAACAGCATTCCTCTTTGAATTTTCTGTGCATGTCCAAATCTCCATCGCCGTTGGTGACTGTTTAGAGAACTCTCTCACAAATGAACGCTGCACAGTCTTGTTCGACTGTGCTTGAGCATACTCCAACACACAAAACGCCTTTTCACTTCCAGTGAGTGGCATTTCTATACCTCTAAAGATAAAAACATCAGACATTAAACATAAAGTTTTAACCTGTTTATACATATGCTTTTAAAATTTTAAGCCATTTGAACGGGAACTGGCAAAGTTATTAGATTGCAAAATGATATCAATCTTTTTAAACACCCGGTATATTCGGCGCATTTAAAAGAAATTCGAAACGTGTTAATGGGAACGCTAACGAAACTTTTTAACAAATATTTAGAAGAAGGTGTTGTGTCATTAGATTTTAAGCTAGCGAATATAACTCCTATTTTTAAGAAGGGAAAAGGAGAACTTCCGACCAATTATCGACCCATAAGTTTAACATCCATCGTAGGTAAATTAATGGAATCTGTCATTCGCGATAGAGTGATAGATCATTTGAAGCGCATAATCTCATAAATGATAGTCAACATAGTTTTATACAGAAACGTTCATGTTTATCTAATCTTTTAAGAATTTTATGACATCATGATTTAAAGCTATGACGAAAGTAGATCTTTGGGAGATTGTATAATTGTTTACTTTTCTCCCACTGTTCAAACAATTTCGACTGTATCTCCATCCTATATAAACGTAGTTTTACCCATGAAAGTTTCGACTGATGATCACTATAATAATATGATTATTATTTATATATTATGGGAATTAAGTTGCTACGCAAATGCATAAATTTTTATTTTATAATTTGAGATCTACACTCCATTGGTTAAATGGTTGCAAATCCGACAAAGTTCCTCAAAAGATAAAGGTCGAAGTTCTTTCCATTAGTACTTTCAAGCTAGCCATAAAGTCACCTCTTCTCTCAGAATTTTCCTTAGATGATAAGCGCTCTGTAAAGGTCCATGACATTGAATAACGCATAGAAATTCCTTATTATCTTTTCTGCCTCGTATTTTCTGCATGTATATAAAAAAAACAAATTTTATTTGCAACATTTAGTCTGAATGAAGCTTGATGATTTTAAGATTATGCCTTTGTTGCAATCCTTATCTTCTCTTTCCTTGTATTACCTCCCATGTTCGTTGTAGTTCCATTTGCTCTTTCTCCCTGTGTCTCATCGTGTTCTTTGGCAACGTAGCGCTCTCGTGTTTACTAATAAAAGAATACAAATAAAAGGATCATTTCTAGGTTCACCGCATATTAAGGTTCTAAAAAGGACTAAACGTAATCAAAACTTAAGTCACTTGTAACGATAATTTCTCCAACCTCCAAAACCAAAACCAGGCGAGAATTCATAGTTATTCGAATCGCTTTCATATAAACGGGGAAATTTGACCATACTTCTCACCTAAATATTTCCTTCAGACTTTTATTGTATGAGTTCCCAATTTGAGTTTCCTTTACTTTTATTCTGGCTGTGGTTAAGTCCAGTTTTTTTAACCAGGATAATATACTCAACAACCATTTACTTTGATCATCTCTTCTGGTATCTACCTCACACATTTAGGGTCTGTGTGATCCTATTGATTTCTTGAATACTTTGATATCAACCTGACCAAATAGGTTGTCTGGCGCGTTCTCTCTAGTCCGACCTTTTATTTTCTTTAGTTTTTACATGATTCTTTCTCACCACTGCTTTTTACTTTGGACATTCTCCTCATTTTAATCCCCATTTCTTTCTTCACCTCTAAGATTAAAATCTCTTTTCCTTTGCAAAAGATGGAACAGTTATAACTTCTCCATTTGCGCCATTTCTCCCTCGCCTCGTGGACAAGATCCCCCAAACGGATAATGAAATGTATATGAAGATCAGAAGGGCAATCCGTGAAAAGCCCGAAAACATCAGGAGCAGGTTACTTTTTATGGAGCCCGTAAGGGGCGTGGCGATTTTCCTTCCTGGCCGCCGTGCTGACGGGGCTCAGCGCCCCGTCCGGCCCCATCTTAGCCTCTTCTCCTTCTTTCAAACAGCCTGTATTTCTCCCCTACTTCTTCAATTCCCCTACATCCTCTCCCACAACTTTCTCTGGTCGGACTCTATTTTCACAGGGTAGATGCTAACCTTCTCCTTAGCCCCGAATTGGGGCTGAGGGGGCGGGGACAATGTTCCCTAACCCCTGAGCTCTAGTTTGGGGTAGTGGGTTTTAACAACCTGCTTCATCCCCACCCATACTTTCCTCACATCTCCTTTCCTTCTAACTTCACACTCTATCAACTTTACGCCGTGTCCAAGGTAGAGCCGCCATGCTGAAGGACTGCCCAGGTCACCAGGCGGGAGGGGTGGCATTAAATGGCGGCACCTGGCTCTTCCTCTCCCCGTACGCACCCCTTGCAGAGCAAGCCACTGCGAGGAGTGATTAGCGTTTGCCTACCCCAGAAAGAATAGGGTCCCCATGCCCGATGATGTAAAACCCCAAAATAAAACTCTTCCTCTTTCCCCCTCACGATCGAAGGAGCCGCCTTCGGACAGCTCCAACGAAAAAATGGAGGTCTTCCCCGTGCTTTCTTTAACCGAAGAGGAGGCTTACTCCTCTCCTTCGCCTACGGGTGTAGGGGACTCCCCCTCATTCCCTCGTCTGGAGGTGCCTTCGGGCGCCTCCCTCTTACCAGCGGTAGTTTCCCCTTTACTTTCCAAGGAGACTGCCAAGAAAGCCAGCAGGCAGCCCATAGCCGACCGCTTCTCATTAAAGCGCCTCTCTCCCCTTAGGGGGGAGAGGGAAGACAGGCCCCATCGGTCGCTTCCCTCAAAAGACCTGCTGGCAAAAATATTGAACTTGCCTGGGTCAAGGCCTGTGCCTCCACACACGTGACTAGTGACAATGCTGCCAACGGGACCTGCGATGTGCTGGGGGGAATGGCCAACTGTAGGCCCCCCTGAGATAGCATGGTCCTTGAGTCAACCCAGACTCAGACGGTAGGGCTTCCATGGGGGCAAATCTTCTCTCGGCGTCAAGCACCGAACTCGAGTCCGGCCCCTATGCAAGGCCCTCCTAAAACGGCTCGGGTCTCCAAGGCAGTACAAGAAAGGGAGGGGTCTCTTCCTCCGGCTGGTGCCCCTGCGACTGCCAGGACCCTTTTCATGTCGGAGAAGGACCTTGCTGAGGCCGGTCCTTCCGGGCCTGGGGGCTCCTGTCGGTGCTGGGGAGAAGCGGGTTCATTCCCAGCCCTCCTCTTCTAAAAAGAAAAAAAAAGAAAAAGACTAAAAAGACTCGGGGCTCCACTCCATCCGCGGGGGCTGCGGAGACGGAAGGGTACATGATCCATGAGAGGAAAGGCTATAGCTAGTGTGATTGGTAGAGAACCAAAGGTGACGCGTTTCTCGGACGGGAGCCTTTTGGCCAAATCGTTGAATCCTTACGAGTCGGTCATGATTAGTGCCCTTCAGGCACTTGATGGCACGCCTGTGAGTGTGACGCCACCCTCTACCATGAACTTCATGAAAGGAGTAGTTTATGCGAGGGAACTTGTAGGGTACGCCATAGAGGACATCACCTTAGAGCTGGACGATCATGGAGTGGTCAAGGTCGAACGTGTGATGGAAAAACAGGGAGTGGCCTCGAGACCCATCCCTACACTTTTCGTCGCGTTCGACTGTGACAAGTTCCTTCATTCAGTGCGTGCCGGTTGGTGTCGCTACCGCGTGAAGGCATTCGTGCCACGACCGCGGAGGTGCTATTACCGCTACCGTTTCGGCCATACTAATCGCTCCTGTCGACGTGCAAAGTCGGGGTTACGTGAAATCTGTGTAAGTTCCTCCAAGGCCGCACACGATAACTCCAAATTGTGTAAGGCCAAGTGTGTCAATTGCGGAGAGCCGCACCCCGCTTCTTCGAAGCAATGTGGTGTGTATCTCCTTTCGCGAGGATAAGGACTTTGTCCTTGCGCGCCCGGCGTGACCCGAGACGTGTTATTCCTCATTGTTGAAAAAGACACCCTCTGCTCCTGGCCCCTCCAGGCCTACGAGTACTGTAGTTTCCGCGCCCATTCGGAACCCTTCTACGGGTTCTTCCCACCCCGGGTGCTCCCCTGGTAAAGCTGGTGGCACAAAGAGGCCACACCAAGCCCCGGCTAAGACCAGGGCTCTCCCCCTTTCTCCAGCGTGACCGTTTCAAGTAAGGGAAACGGCCTACGCGCCTCCACCAAGTCGTTAGACTCACAGGAGGCAAACCCCTGAAGTTGGTCGCTAGGCCATCTTCCGTGGTTCCTAAAGCTGCCCTCCGAAAGGAAGACAGCAACAAGAAAGCTTTAGCTCCTTCGCCCACACCCAGTGGTGGGCTGGGTGGCTCGGAGACGGTGTATCCTTGAGAAGAGGGCCTCCCGTCTCCGAAGGCGGAGGAAGGAAAAGACTCGCATGGAGAGCCAAACCTCCCTAATAAGTCCTCGAAGGTAACAGCTCCTTCAGCGCATTGTTCGGCCAACAGCGCCCGGAGTTCTGCCTCCGGAAAGAGTACGGCCATTCTCGTAGGGTTCTTCTCTTCAAATACGGCCCCCGCATCTCCTCCTAGCTAGGCCAGTAGGGCATATGACTTCAATAGAATTGCCGCGGACTCCGCACCAACTAGGAAGAACTGCGGAGGCTCGTCTCGTCGTGTTCCCCGTTAGGTATCTTTTTTCAGGAGAACATGCTGGGCGCATGCCACCTTCCCACCCTCCCGTGGCATAAGGGTTTTGCGACCCCACCACTACGCGATGGGGCCGGGCGGGAGGATGTGGGATTTACACCCGTCATGATGTCTCCGTTCTTCTCTTTGCTTTAGATACCTCCGTTCAGGAAGTAGAGATGCAGCTGCACCTTGATAGGAAGTATAGTTATTTCCGCGTACATTCTACCGTCAGCCGACTTCGACGCTGTGGAATTCCGCCGTGTCGTGGCCACTTCTTTTGCTTGGAGATCTAAACGGTAGACACCCCCTTGGGGAGACTACACTATTAATGCCCAGGGTCAAGTCCTTGCCGACCTGATCGACGAGCTTGAGATAGGTGTCCTAAATATGGATGAGTTTACGCATCACTGCCCGAGAACGGCTTTATTTTCCTGCCTCGATCTATCTGTGTGCTCTCCGGATGCACAGCCTGATTTTTATTGTGGATGGGGTCGATGACCTTCATGGTAGTGATCACTTTTCAATTCAAATATCATTTTCTGGGCCACTGCCACCCGAGAGCCCGCCTCGGTGGTGTTGGCGCGGGTGCGGTGGTCTGAATTTCAGGAAATGACTGAATTCTCTATCTCAGTTGAGTTTAGGTCGGTAGATGAGGCCGTTGAGTTCTTCTCCGGCAACCTCATCGCCGCGGGCCTCACTCTACTTAGGCCGGTTTTCGACTAATCTCTCTAACCTCTTGCGTGTGTAAGTTGATGGAGAAATTAGTAAATATTAGATTAGCCTTTTTTCTGTACAGCGGAGGCCATCTGCCTTGTGCACAGTGTGGCTTCCGTAAGTTCCTCTCCGCGTCGGATGCTCTGTTCCGACTGGAAAATGCCGTCTGCGAGATCTTCATTCGTTGACAGCAATACGCCACGATGTTTTTCGATCTGGAGAAGTACTATGATACCGCATGACGATACGGTATCATGGGAATTCTCCACACGATGGAGGCGGGGGGACGCCTCCCAATGTTTATATATGAATTTTTACGAGATCCTCGATTCCGCGTATGGGTAGGGGAAGCCCTCTCCGGCCCAAAGGAGCAGGAAGAGGGTGTGCCGCAGGGAAGTGTCCTCAGTGTCACACTCTTTGCCCTGAGTATCAACGGCATCACCTCGGTGCTGCCGGAACATGTTCTCGCTACGCTCTACGTGTACGACCTTTCGATCTCTTTTGGCGCTGCCCAGATGCCAACTCTGGAGCGTCGACTCCAACAGGCATTGAACCGCGTCTATTGCTATGCCAAAGCGCACAGGTTTCGGTTTTCCTTGGCCAAGACTAAAGTGGTGCACTTCTGCCCCCATCCACGGTTCCACCCATATCCAGACTTGTTATTTAATGGGGTACGCCTGGAAGGGGTTGAATCACACCGTTTCCTTGGTCTTGTATTTGACCGACGCCTCACCTGGGAGGCTCTTATTCGCAGCCTTAGGGTCTCTCGTACCCGCGCCAAGGATATTCTTCGTTCCGTGACATTCAGCGCTTGGGGCGCTGATTGGGATACTGCCTTACTTTTTTATCGATCCTTTGTTCGATCGAAGCTCGACTACGTATGCAAGTTTTATGCATCCGCAGCTGAGCGTGTATTGTGGAAGATGGACTCGATTCACCACACCGGCCTTCGTTTTGCGACCGGTGCCTTTTGCACTTTCCCCAATGAGAGCCTACTAGTCAATGCTAGAGAGATGCCACTCGCTCTACGCCGTGCATAGTGCATTAATCGCCTTTACGCTCGAGCCCGGCACCTCCTTCAGTCGCCAAAAGTTCTCACTGCATCCGCAGGTGATTTTGACCACGCCTTTGCCGCCTTTGGGTTTAGGGCCAGAAAACTCCTTCGAAAGCTAGGTGTTACTCTTGGCCTGTGGCGCCCCTGGTTCTGCCCAGAACGCCACCCTGAAGAGTACCACCTTTGGCTATTTGACGCCACGCCTCTACTTCCAAAGCTTGTACGGCGCCGGGAGTATTGCGTTCGACCTTTTTGGAGCACACCTCGGGTCCCGCTGGAACCTTTTCAGTATATACGGATGGCTCCAAGTCCCAAGAGGGGGTCGGCTTCCACGCTATATCCGCTCTTTTTGAAGTCAGCAGGGCTCTGCCAGGCGCTGCGTCTCTCTTCACAGCCGAGTTGGTGGAAATACACCATTCGGTACGGGAGTTTACGTGACGTGTCTGGCTCGGAGACCGGATTGTGATCTATAGCGACTCACAAGGCGCCCTGAGTGCTCTCGGGGCATTGAAATATCCGCATCCCCTGGTTCGCAATATCCATGATGCCATGGTTTTGGCGAGCCTGGCGGATGTCGAGATTATCTTCTTCTGGGTTCCTGGACATGTAGGAATTGCGTGGAATGAGCGCGCCGATTAGGGCGCCAAAGAGTCGCGAGGACTCGGCGACCGGACCAACGTTTCGCTCTTCCTCACACCTACTACATGGCAGGAATACGGGCTGCTTGGCAAAGAAGATCGAAGACGGTCAAAGGGAACTTAAAGTTGCGTGCCATTGCGCCACGACTGTTCCCATGGACCTACCCCCCAATGCCGCGAAGGTTTCAGGTTGCTTTCTGTCGTCTCCGAATTGGACACACTCGCGTGACGAATCACTATTTGATGGAGCGCTCGCCAGCTCTCTACTGTGAAGACTGCGTTGTCCCCCAGACTGTTCGTCACATTCTTGTTGAATGTCCCTGTACCGGGATGGGCAGGGTCGCTACCGCCTCTTCCTTGTACTCGGGACGAGTTCGTCCACATTGACTGGTGGACTTATAGACATTTGAGGTGGAGGCCGGCCTTTTCCCCTTTATTTAACTAGGTTTTTTTTTTTTTATTTGTAGGTCACACGTTCCTGCGCTGGGGGGAGACCCCTCCCCCCCCATCAATGCCGAAGCTTGCTTCCTCGTTGCCATTTTCCATTTTTTTTTTTTTTTTTTGCATATTCTTATTTTAAGGTAGCCTAGTGCTAGAGTGTCGTAAATGCGGCGACTTCTGCCCAAGTGGGTAGTCGCCAGATAGGCTCCTAAAATAAAAATAAAACTTTTTATGGAGTTGCGGGGGCTTGGTGGTATTTTTGCTTTGATACCAACCAACGATCGTGGATATACTCGTAAGTATCCCCATAGGTGACATAGGTACTCCACGTCTGAATTATCTGGATGCGAGTACCCCCGTGGGGGGCACGGGTACTCTATTTTCAGAGGCCTGGAATACAAAAGAGAGAGTGGGTATGTTATGTTGTGAAGACTAAAAGGAAATGCTAACGGTATTCTTATTGGTTATGTGGGTGGTGACATGTATAGAGTTGCTTACCTCCGAGTGGATAAGTTCAGCATATCGACCGATGGGCAAGCAGCTCATGACGCGGCTGAAACTTTTGTGTCCTGCGCTTGCTGGGATCAAACTTCTCCTTCGATCCTATAAATCCAATGTCGTGTCCCCTGAACTAGTGAGGCTGCTACTGATTCTCATTTTTTTTTCAGCGTGAGAGAAGAATTACCGCCTCCCTTGCCTTTACCACGCTCTGGGCCAGCTCCAGAAGTCTGCAGTCAACCCAACCTGCATCATTGTGGCCACCCACAGAACCTCCCTCCACTACCGGGCTCCACACATCCCGTCAATGAAGGTCCCTTTCAAGCTCCCGGGACCTGCACTCTCCCTAGAAGATCAGTCATAAGAAGTGACCAAGATTCCAGGATAAGATCTCCGTCTAACCCTCCACCTAACACCAAACAACCTCCTCCTTATTCCAGACACCAGCCCCCACCTCCCCCAAGAATTCCAACCGAAAACATTCAGCATCGACATTCAAAGGAGCAGCAGCATTTTCAACAACTCCAACAACAAAATACACATTTTCCAAATAAGCAAAATGGTGCATTTTCTGGCGATGAGCCTTTAGTTAGATGGAAAGAGTCTGCTAACTCATGGTTATTAACTGACCACGACTCAGGATTTGACTCTCTAAAAAACAGATCAACCGAAGGAACAGGCCCAAGATTAATTCAGGCAGTAGTTCCTTCTTGTAAACAGCCTGCTTATTCTTCAACTCAAATTGGTGATACCCTTCATTTAACTTCGGTAGCTCCTTCGAGATCAACAGAAGATCTCTTAAACGCTTCCAGAGTTACAACTATTCCGAAATCTAATTTACAACAGACAGGAAAAAGAGCTGATTTTGATGGGCAACGGCAGTCTCAAAGAATAGAGGAGGCCTTGTTCTCTGAATCCATTTATCCACCCGACTTGGTTTCTTCTAATAAATGTGATCAAATCAGTGACTCTCAAAAAACAAACTCTCTAAAAAGAAGGAACGGTTTTGTGATGACTATAGAACAGGAATCCAGAAAGAATATTTTGATACCAAGAGGTAGTCAGGAACTATCAACATTTAAACCTGTTAGAGATATCCAAAGAAGATCTGAAAATGACATAAAAGAAAACATTGAGAGAACTAAACTAAATTTAAGAGGCAATGACGATGTCCCTAATCAGCTTAAAGAAATGGTAACAAAAGAAACCCGAATAAATGCATGTCAAAGTAGACATATAAACGATTCATCTCACCACTCGAACTACGTTAATGATAATGAACTTTACATCACTGAAGATAGTGACAATCGAGAAAAAGAAAGAAATGAAACATACAGAGTAGAGAACGGTCAATTTCAAAGAAATGGCATCAATAAAAATACCAACCTTAATGTACAAGAGCAAAAAGAGTGTTTGTCCTACATAGGAGGAGAAAATCCCTTGATAGTCAGCGACTACCAAAAATCTTCAGAAAAAAATTTCCACCTAAGTAGAGACGGCGAAGTGAATGTAAATCTGCGTCAACTAGAAAGGGAAGAGGGTAGAAGAGGAGATGGATGTACAGCTGCTGCTAATACAACATCTACTTCTTGGATGGAATGGACTCAACAACTTCAGGTAAAGAAAGTAACTACTTTCATTTTGAGTTTAACCTTAAAGAATAGATAACGTAGGAAAGGAAAGACGATGTATATTTAATATCTAATCTTAAAAATATTAATATACATTTCAATATTCCCTCTAAAAAGTGTAAGATAAAGGGATGAATTTTAAAGAAAGAGCGGTTTGGTAATGCTAACATATTATGTTCTTTTCAGGCTTACGTAGCCTGGGTGAATTCACAGCTAAGAAAACGACCAGATAAACAATTGATCACTGATCTCCGAAGGGATTTTCAAAGTGGAGTTGTGTTTGCCGATCTGATTGAAATTATTGGTACGTTGTAATCAATTCTAAAAGCACGAGTATACATACATAAATTCCTCAAATCTTCCGCTTGCATTGTTAATGATTATACCCCCAAATGAAACTAACTCGGGTGGCAGGTTATAAGCTGATGAAATACGTTTCAATATTTATATTCTTACACAGTTTGGTGACATGGTTTACTAAAGTATAGATAAGTTTTTATTCATTTATATCCTCTATTGTAAAAATCATTTGGGAGTTCTTATAAATAATTATACGATTCTTCAGTCTCTCTCAGAGCTATATCTACCCCGATGATACTAATGGGATTAATTTTCTTTTTTTTTCTATTAATAGAGAGCTTACTTGGTTACAGGTAATAAATTAACCTTGTTTATTTGAAGCTTTGCATTTCATTTGCTTTCTCAGCGGGTGAAAAGGTGGCAGGAATCCTGAGGGAAGCAGAAACTCCACAGCTCTGGAAGGAGAATTTGGACCGAGTTTTGCAGTTTATGGCTGCAAAGCGCATTCGGATGACCCATATTACGAGCAAAGAAGTATCAGAAGGAAACTTAAAGAGTATTATGAGGGTGATTTTAGCGCTTGCCGCTCATTATAAGCCGCAAAGCGTTCGTGATGGGAACGCTTCTGACAATGCAAACATACAGCGGAATCATGACGGGCAGTCGACTCAACAATTACAAACCACTGCACAGCCTTGCATTCAAGAACGACAACATTATCATGAACAAAAAACATATTTGCATTCTTATCAAATCCCATCGAAAGCGGTAACTCATGGTAGGTTTAACACTCTCCTGCAAGGATGTTCAATGGCCATATCTTTGAGTCTCTGAGCTCCTCTGGGCATGCTGACTACCATGGGTCTTTCTAACGCTCTTTGTCATCCTATCTTTGTAATAAAAGTTCTTTCCATTCATTTATTTGTATATTATCTGCATCTGTTCTTCTTCAAAGAGCGATCAGGCTCGTAACCACCAACCATTTTCCTATTTTAGGTCAGTCAAGTGTGATCAATCCTACATTTGTTTCCATTCATGAATTGATCTAAATTTAAAAATTGATATCACCCTTTAAGTAGTTATGTAGGTTAATTGCATTAAAAACATGAGAAGCCTGAAACTTATTTCTACATAGAAGGTGAATTAGTTATGTTCTCAGAATTCCAGAAACTTCGTGCGAACATGGACAAGAAAGAAATGTTATTAGGCTCTATATTCAATTAGATAGCGAACACATGGCCTACCTATGCAGTGAAAATATATAGGCCTCCTAATGAAAGCTCTTTTTCTCCTGTACCCACTTTTCTCCTTCTTCTACTTTACCTCAACAAGAGGATTGGGGGGAGGTGGGGCGATTATAATTATTGACTTAAAAAAAACCCAAACCCTTTATTAATTTAGTATAATAATATGAAGCATAAAGTATTATATCTGATACTTTTAGGAAACTTTGTTAAGGCAGAATATTTTTATGAATATTCATTATTTTTTTATTAATCTTTCGCTACATTCTATTATTCAGTAGGTAAATAGAATTAAGAATAAAATAACTGATTGAAGTATTTTACAGATGTCGGAGTCGGTCCGGATATAGCCTTGTCAGCACCCGATAAAACTCCGAATTTAGTTCGTCGTAATATGGCGATGATAAATGGAAACGAAGAATCATCTGGACTGCCCCTGAGGAGACACCCGAGTCTTACCCATACATCACGTTCTCACTCCCCAACACCTCCTGTGTATGAAAACTTGCCTCAAAGATCTGGTCAAAACAGGTGGGCCTATGACTCTCTCAGAGCCTCTCACAAATTCTTCTGGGGCACGACTTCGAATGGGGAAAGCAAGGACTATATTCAAAAGGAGGCAAAGGCAGCACCTAAACTGCATTCTTTGAACGATACCTCGGAAGACGTCCTGAGTTCGTCTTTTAATACGGCATCATCAAGGTGTTCGTCATTGAACACGTCGACTGAAGGCGATTGCGACGGGGCAAGAGAACTTTTAGTTTCTCTAGACGTTAGAGGTCCTTCCAATAAGCCTGCAGCTTTTGAATTCTGGCAGGAACTTCAATCAAGCGAAAGGCCAAGTAGTACGAGCAAACTTGTGTTGGAAGACAATGAGAGGGAGAGTCCGTTCAGGTAGGATTGTTTATAGTATGAACAAAGTTATTCAGAGGAGCTAGATGTCAAAACGAGAATCATAATTTCTTTCGTAACCAAAGAAATTCAGTAAATTTGCGATTTTGATTCTTTGTAATGCAATAAACCCCCCCCCCCCCCTCCGCCTTCTCCCGAATGTTTTCCTATTCTTTTTCCCAAAATCTTTGGAAGCCTTTTAATGATCAAATTCTTTTGTCTAATGATATCTTTTTAAAATGGGTACCACATAAGAGCTCGTTTTATATTTAGGTGAGAACTTTTGATTTCACTTCTCTTCTATTTTAGTATGTTCTCTTCGGCAGGTATCATACTATCCACCGAATGAGTGGAAGAAGAAAACTTCCGCAGATTCCTGGCCAATCTTCATCACCTTCAAGCAATAACTCCAGAGGAGGGACACCTCAAGGTTTGAATGCGTCTGGAACGTCATCGGATCAGTCTCAGGGGAATAATTCCATAGCAGATTCAACCCATTCTATGAATATTGCAAATGTTAACCGCAATATCACTAACAATGATGACAATTCTCGAGAGCCAGAAGGTCGCAGCCAAAACTCGTCCCCAGCAACCAGTTTGGTTCGAGGCCCAGTAGTGGAATCCTGGCAAAACTTGGTTGGACTGGAAAAATCATTAAATGAAATTAAGGATCAATTCAAGGATCATCTAAAGAACCAAGATCAGCTTTCTTCCAGACAAAAAACACAGTTTTCCTTCAGATCCGGTGTGGTAAGTACTGTGATACTCTATTTTTGTTCTTATCGTAGGCTTTTCTCGCGGCATGGCAAAATGGAAAAAGAGATTTGTTTCTACCCTTTTGAGGACGAAAAAGCCTTGTTAGCAGTTGTCACCTGAGTTGGATTCTAAGTCACTATTAACTCATGGTTTCATGTGGCACATAATAAAAGAAAAGTAATGCGTAATCATTGACCACTCCATATTTCTGATAAATGGTTAGGTTTGCCATGATGTGGGATTCACTTAAATCTGCCCTCCCTTTACGTCCCAACACAACTTTACCGCACTTTATGGAGTTTTAAAAGAAAAAGGGTTAATTACACTTTTTCGCCGACTAAAAAAAAAAAACCTAATAAGCTAACCTAAGTTGTTTAATGAACGAAGGTGAGGATCGTTTGCAGGGGATATTTAAAACAACTGGAAAAAATTGTCTTATTGTGCGAATATCGCAAGCCAAGGTTTTTCTGTATTCCCTTCTAGGGTACATAAGTGATAGAAGTGATCAGAGAAGAAGCTTTTTCTCTTATTTTTTCATAGCATTTGGTGATAATGGAAACGGTTTTCTTGCTCTTAAGTTGCTATTCTAGGTTTAAACAAGGAAGACATGTTGAATGCTGGACACTTATTTTAATTTTAGTCACAATAACAATTTTAATTGGTTATTATATAACTTCACTGCCATCTATTTCTCTCTATCTGAGCCGCATAATACTTTCGTCAGCAAATTATCTTAGAATATCAATTACTTCAATAGAAGATCGTTGAAGATGCTTTATATTAAGAACGATCATGTTAGTGGATTCATAGGTAATAAGTTACGAAATTGGTCCCGGGTTTCTCGGACAAGATCCACTGACCGGATAATGAAATGAAATCATGACATTCGCTGTTTCTGGTTGGGGAGGGCGTGGGGATCCCCCTCGAATTGTTGGGGTTTTTATACCAACAAGCAATGGTGGAATCCTTGTGAACTTAATAGGGTGGGGGAGGGGCACCCGTTTTTTTTACGTCATGGGTATGTCGATGAGAATACATTCATAGGATCCCAATCTGCAAACGTGGGCATCCGCAGAGTAACCGAGGGGATGGGTGGTGAGTGGATATGTTAAATATTAGGGAGGGGAGAGTGGCTATGTTGTGTTGTGTTGTAGTATGAAGAACGGGAAGAAAAAATGACTGTAGTTGTGATTGGTTGTGCGAGTGATGATGCATGAGAAGGTAATTATCCTCCGCGGAGGTGAGTATCAGCATTTTCGAAAATGGTGAGATGATGCCACTAAAAGTGTTGTATCCGCATTCAGTGGGCTCGAACCTGTACCTTAACCCCCCGAAAACCGACGTCATATTTACTAGGCGAGTGAGAGTTCCTTAAAGTTCATGTTGGAATGATAGACAACCTTAATTAAAGTTTAACTCTTAGACAAATGATATTGCCATATTAGCCAAGGCACGGATTGACCTTGCAACCTTGTGTATTACAGAGAGCAGAATTGAAGTTACTTTCCTCTCCTTATTTCGTGTCTTAACGCTTCGAAAATCCAAACCTAATCATTGAGAGACACGAATAAATTGTGCTTTTTTTGTCTCTTCCATGGTAGGATCGGATTCATTTGCTCTAATGCCTTATTTAGATGAAACTCTTTGAATTGCGTTTTGAATCTTCCTTCTTTTTCCTTTTTAACCATAGTCTCTTGTCATTTGAAAGGAAGAAAAACAGAAACACGCATAAGAAATATACATACATCTTATCGTAAGGATTGCGTGTTAATAGTAATGGAACGATTGCTATAGTTTAAACAATTACGGTTGTGTTTACGATTGTGGTCGTTATTTATTACTATTATTTATTGTAATCCGAAAAATATTCTAATTTTTTAATGCCAATCTTAAACTCGGCATAAAGGTCGTATAATGCTTGGGATAATATACAAATGTTATGTTAGAACCCCCTTTTAGTACTGTATTCACAACACTCGTTCCTAGACATCTAAGATAAAGAGGTGTCGCGAACCCATCGCTCGTTTTTTTGCGCAACAGCGATTATAAGTAGGGGCTAGGAACCCTTGCTTCTGTAATTATTCCTCTAAGTGGCCAGGAAAGGTCAAAGCCACCCCGGCATCTCAGTTTGGGGTGTTTGAATGTGCGTGGATGTGGAGAGAATGTGAAGAGAAGTGAAATTGGTTGTCTGTTTGAACAAGGAAAACTGGATCTTCTGGCCCAGAATGAAACAAAGTTGATGGGGTGAAAACGATAAAATCAAGAGTAAATGAGAGAGTGGGAGCAAAGCATCGGGTGGCGGTACTGATGAGTGTGGAAGTGTGTCAGAGAGTCCAAGGAGGTAAATTCAAGAATGCTGTGGGTGCTAATGAAGTTCTGATGTGAAAAGTGGGTGATAGTGAGCGTGTATGGTCCACATGTGGACGAACCTGAAAGTGTGAAAGAAGCGTTTTTAGAAGAACGGAATGGACGTCTGCAAGGTTTTAATGTAAATGAGAAATTAGTTGTACTGGGTGACCTGAACGCAAAGGTAGGTGATCAAGTAGTAAAATGGGGTAGTTGGGAGATACGGAAACCAGGAGTGAATAATAATGGTGAAAGGCTCGTGGAATTATGTGTTGAAAGAGAGATGGTAGCTGTGAATACATGGTTTAAAAAGAAAGAGCACAAGAAGTATACCTGGGAAAGACTCGGTAGGTAGGCGAGAGAAAGGGTGATGGAGGATCAAAGAAGCGTGTTAGACTATGTTCTAATAGGATGAGGGAATGTAAAGTGACTTTTGGATATAGATGTAAAGAGGGGGAAGGTGGAAGACTTATCCCATCACCTGGTGATAGCAGAAATAAGAGTGAATGGGTTGGCAAACGAAGAAGCTTGCCAAAGAAGGAGGTGATAAGGGTGGAGAAGCTGGAAGAAGCGAGGTGCAAGGAAGAATACAAAGAATTGGTTTCAAGGGAGTGGGGAGTGATAAGAGAGTTTGATGGCTTATGCGTGGAAGATGAGGGGAGATTGGTGCGTAAGAGCATAGAAGAAGCTGCCAGGAAAGCATGTGGAATTAGCATGCTTGAAGAAGGGAGAGTTAGGAAGGGTAGCGAATGGTGGAATGCTGAAGTGAAAGAGCTAATAAAAGAAAAACGTGAACTGTTAAACAGGTATAGACAGAACAAAAGTGCAGAAAACAAGAAAGGAAAAGGAGGAAGCGACAAGAAGTTAAAAATTGAGTGGCTGAACTGAAAAGAGAAGCGAATGAGAGGTGGCGTGAAAGAGTGTCTGGGTGCTTTAGAGAGAATAAAAAGCCATTTTGGAAGGAAGTAAATTGTGTAAGAAAGAAGAAAGAGGCGATAGAAATGAAGGTGAAGTATAGAAGGGGTGAAGTAATCAGTATAGATGAAGAAGCAAGGAAGAAATAGGGAGAATTTTTTGAGAACTTGCTAAATGTGGATGATAATAGAGAAGTACAGCTGTCATGTCTTGGGGGATGTGGGATGATATCAGAGAGAATTAAAGAGAGTGAAAGAATTAGCAAAAAGGCAGTGGAAGAGGTAGTGAAAAGGACGAAAAGTGGAAAGTTAGCGGGTATGGATGGGATACCGAGTGAGATGCTAAAAGCGGGGAGAGAGTGTGTAGTAGAGTGGTTGGGGAGGTCGTTTAACGTATCTATGGACCAGGGATGTGTTCCAAAAAATTGGAGAAATGCATGTATTGTTCCTATTTACAATGGAAAGGGTGAAAGAATTGAGTGTGGTAGTTATATGTGTGAAGGTTGGGAGAAAAGAAGGTCGCTGGTTCAGTGTAAAAACTGGACTCAGACAAGGATGCGTGATGTCACCCTGTCTGTTCAATCTGTATATGGATGGTATGGTGAGAGGGGTGAAAGCAAGAGTGGGAGGTACGGGTGCAGTATTAGTGAATGAAAATGGAGAGATGTACGAGCTAGAACAATTGTTGTTTGCAGATGATTTAGTGCTGGTGGCTGACTCAAAAGAGAAACTACAGGCACTGGTCGATGTATTTGGGATTGTGTGTAACAGAAGGAAGCTCAGCATGAATGAAGGCAAAAAGCAAGGTAGTGTGGTGCAATAGGGAAGGAATTAATGGGATGCAAGTGAGTCTAAGTGGGAGGAGGCTGGAAGAAGTGCAGCGTTTTAAGTATCTATGTGTGGATCTGGCAGCTGATGGAAGGGGGGGAAAGGAAATATTGCAGTGAATGGAAAAGGGAGTGCAAGCATATGGTGCGATAAGGAGTCTCACGAAAGTGAAGCGAATGAGCAGGCAGGCACAAATGGGATTGTATAAGGGAGTGCTGGTTCCCACTGTCTTTATGATTTTGAAACACGGGCGTTGAGTGCTAAAAGAAAGGATGAAGGTTGAAGTTATGGAAATGAAATGTCTGAGAAGTATTTGTGGTGTGAGGTTGATTGACAGGGTGAGAAACGAAAGAGTGCGAGAGAGATGTGGAATTTAAGTGAGTTTGCTTGAAAGAGCTGATATAAGTGTGATTAGATGGTATGGTCCCCTAGAGAGAATGGAGGATGAAAGGCGTGTAAAGAGAGTGTATAGATCTCGAGTGATAGGAAGGAGACAGCGTGGGCGTCCGAGAAGTGGGTGGGTGGAGTGTACGAGAGAAGCCCTTGCTGAACGGGGCCTGAGCATCCAGGAGGCAGAAAGGCGTGCTAGGGATAGGAATGAATAGAGACGAATGGTTAGGGGAGGACGAGCTGTGTAGGGTGGCACACAAACGCAGGTAATGAAGTTTTCAGGGGAAACCGGATAGCTAGACTCTGATGATGGATGGCAAAATGTAGTAGGTGGGTCACCTTGGTTAAGCAGCAGATAATGTGTGCGAATGGTGGAGTGGAAGTGTCTCTGGACATGCGCCACCCCATCCGCACGGGATATGCGCGGGGTCTAAAAAATTATTATTATCATCATTATTATATTATTATGATCATTATTATAATTATCATCATTATTATATTATTATGATCATTATTATAATTATCATCATTATTATATTATTATGATCATTATTATAATTATCATCATTATTATATTATTATGATCATTATTATAATTATCATCATTATTATTATTATTATATAACTTTCTGGATAGCACAATACAAGTATGGCTTAAAAAGAAATATAAACGTGTCTCAAAATTGGGGGGGGGGGGGGCTTACTCCCACCTCCCGCCCCTTGATCAGCCCCTGCTTAAGAACTTTGATACTTAGACGAAATTTGGTACAGGCCTTCTGCTTAAGTACCGATCACACTCTTGTTTTGAACGGGGTTTTTTTTTTGCTGTGTATGGAATTGCTTCATCTTGTTCAAGGGTTACACCGACATTTCCTATGGTGGCATCCGAACTTTTTCCTTCGAAATGTTCAAATAAACATGTTGATTGATCTTTTCCCCCACTGCTATGAAGATTATAGTTGTTTTTTTGGACACACCTACACCAATAACAAAGCTGGATTCTATCTCCTGAGAGATCTCCGCTGCTCAACCTGACTCTCATTTTATGTAATGGTGATTGTCCTGAACAGTGAACAACTCATCCATCCACAGAACTGGAGGCTGCGAGTCATCAAGGAGACGTTGGAGGAGCAGCTTTGCTCTTTCGATTCTATTTTTTGGTGCGGTGGGAAAGGCAATGTCCTTTATTAAATGGACAAAGTTTTAAATCAATAAATTATAAGAATACATCCGTTTTCTATTCTTTTATTTATATTCAAACTTCGAACCATAGGTAATAGTTTATATATTATATATATATATATATATATATATATATATATATATATATATATATATATATATATATATATATATATATATATTTATATATATACAGGGGTTGGGCAAAATAATGGAAACACCATCTAATTTTACAGATTGATTTCTGCTTGGGATCGACTCGTACAAAGTTTAAATTGTTTCCAGGGCAATTTTCATCCATTCATCAGCTAAAGCAGTCTCCAATTCTTTCAATGATGATGGTGGGGGATATCGACTCCATACCTGTTTTTCTAAACTGCACCATAAATGTTCAAGGATGTTGAAATCTGGGGATTGTAGAGGCCAGGTAAGGTGTTCTACTTCACTGGAATGTTCCTTGTGCCATTCAGCTACATCCTTAGCAGTATGAATAGGAGTATTATCATCCTGAAAGATGGTATTTCCATCCGGAAGCAATTCCTGAACCATAGGATGGATGTGATCAGGTAAAATACTCAAATAGTCCTGACTGTTGATTCTACCATGAAGGGAGACTATTGGGATGGCGGATTTCCAAGATACGAGTACAGACCTCCAGATCATTACAGAGCCTCTTTCATGTTTAACAGTTGGGAGTAAGCAGTCTCAATCAAATGCATCTTTTGGCTGTCTCCAAGCGTATACACGACCTGAGGTGGGAAATAAGGTAAAGCAGGACTCGTCAAAGAATATGACCCTTCTACACTGCTCTTCTGTCCAATTCCGATGGTTTTTACACCATTCTAAACGCTTTCGAACGTTTGTTTCTGAGAGTAGTGGTTTTCGGATTGCAGCTTTCCCTTGGAATCTGGCTTTATGTAACTCCCAGCGAACAGTTTTTGTTGAGACTGGGTTCCGGACGTGATCATTAAGTTCTGCAGTAATTCTGGTAGCTGTAGTTTTATGTTCTTTTGTAACAATCCGTGTAAGAGTCCTTCGGTCCCTATCAAACAGTTTTGGTTTCCTTCCTAAGTTTTGCCATGAAGAGGACGTTTTGCCTTTATTTTCCTACGCTGTCATTACTTTTGAGACTGTGCCTCTCGATACGCCAACCAGTTTAGCCGTTTGTGATAGTAGCACCTGCCATCCGAGCTCTGACAATCTGACCTCTTTGAAAAGCAGATAGATCGCTCATTTTAATAAGCTTTAATAAATTTACTTGGATAATATCTGCAAAGAAAACAACAATATTAGCACAAGATGATGTACTTCTATTATTATTAATTAACTAACATAAACATACACAAAGTTTAGACAGTTTAATCAATCTTCCTATCACTAGGTGTTTCCATTATTTTGTCCACCCTCTGTATATATATATATATATATATATATATATATATATATATATATATATATATATATATATATATATATATATATATATATATATATATGATTTTCAGAATAATAAACCTAGATAAGTCTTGCCCGGAGCGAGCAGACTGTGTTGTCTATGTAGGTTCCGCACGAGCACCGTGAACAAATAAATTGGTATAGAAGATGGCTCCTCAATTTTGCGGCTTTAGTCTCCTTGAGAGAGAAGATAGGAGGAATTGTTCTGCTTTTAACAAACATAAGACGAAAATTGTTGTAAAAATTAAACGGATTTAAGCAGTACATAGCCTCTCCATCACCAAGACTTCTGCTGTGACTCCTCGTGGCCACACACAGTAGCTGGGTGTTTCGTAGCTCCGAGGCTAAATCAGCAGGGGATCTCAGAGCAGCGGTGGGCCCCAGAGCTACGGCGTGTGTGCCCACCGGTGTGTGGACACGACCTAGCGACTACTAAACACTGCATCCCCCCACTGCCTTGTTGGTTCTGCCTTTTTAGGCAAAGGCTAGGGAAAGGATACCTCGATCACAAACCAATATCGGGGGTGTCTATAGGCGAGCACCAACAGACCGGTGTCTCGGTAGCTCCCTGCAGCCGAGGATGAAGACTGGTCGTCTCGAGCTTCTCCTGCCACCAGGGTCCTTCTCCTCTCGGTCAAGATACGGGTCCGAAGACTGCACAAATTCCTACCCGTTTAAACCTAGTGCAGGTGATTCCCTAGATAGGGCTTCCGTCATCATCGACTTTGATGCACTAACCACCAGCAAATTCAGGGAGCACGTTTCAGGCTCTATGCTCATCTTCGGATCTGAAAAAATAATCAATTGTTAATAAATATTCAAGGATGAAAATACCTTCGTATTAACATTAATGCAGGTTGTAAGTGAACGTAAATAAATTGTATTAATTATATAATCTTCAAAGAATCGATATAAAGTGCCCCGTGACACGGGGCTCACACACATTAACTTTATTAAAGCGCCATGTAATGTGATCATGGATTGAAGAACATATTTAACGTATGCCTGAATCCAGGTTACTACTCTAATCAATTCAAAGTAGCAAAAATGATCATCAGGAAACCAGGAAAACCTCAAGACGTAAAAGAAAACTAGAGACCGATTTCACTCTTGGAATTCGGAGGAAAAATACTACATAGAAAAAATATTAAACAGAAGACTGATGTAACACCTTGAAGAAAACAACCTGTATAACTATCGATCAAATAATAAAAAAACGGAAGAAAAATTGACAAAGAATAGAAGGCTCCAGTATAAGCCCGTGGTTCGTATTCCACTTTAATCAGTAGGTCCTCCCAGCCAATCAAACTGTACATTAACAAGGACTTGGCTGGCAAAAAGCACCCTATTCTTCTTCACCTAACCCATCGAGGTAGACCAACTATGACGCGTTTTATTACTTCAACTAATATTTCCACTTTCCGACCTGTTTCGTTTTCTCTTACTCTCTCCTATTCCGTCTTTCAGCTGTACGTGACTTCTCCGGGCCCACTTGTCCTCCAAGAATTGGGAAATGAAGATGGAAAAGGGGGTCGGCTCGCGCCCGTGCCCTGCCCCTCTCCCCACTCCTTGAAGTGGAAAGAAGGACGGGGAGCCGGTAGCAGGCGACAAAATTTTCCCCTCTTACTATAAAAAAATGGTAAATTTTCTCTCATCAAATTGTTTGAATCTCTTCAAGTTTATCAGCTATGAGTATAATACCATCTGCGAATCTCAGATGATTGAGGTAATCCCTATCGATCTTAATGTCTTTGTTATGCCAGTTTAGCCTCCTGAAGATTTCTCATAGACAGGAGGTGAATAATATTCGAAGAGTTGTATTTCCTTTTCTTACGCCTTTCTGTTATCGAAAAATGTCTGAATGCTTATGCAATTTAATATAGGATCTGCATTTCTGGTATGTGTTCTATGACATATATTCAGACCGGACCTATATCTATACCTTGATCATTCTTCAAAGCTGTTATGACCGCTGGTGTTTCTATGGAACCCACTGCTTTATGGTAGTCTACAAATACCAATTATAGAGGTATATTGTACTCTGAAGTTTTCTCAATGAGCTGGTTGAGAGAATATATATATATATATATATATATATATATATATATATATATATATATATATATATATATATATATATATATATGGTCACTCGTTGAAGTGCCTTTTCTGAGGCCAGTTTGTTTTTTTCTCGGTCGTTGCTAATCTAGTTTGTATTGTAATATATTTGCAATGAGTTTTGCGAAGAGTTTATAGACACAAGATACAGAGCCGATTGGCTTGTATTGTGTAAGTTCTATTTGATCTCCTCTTTTGTGCAGAATGATTATTATGGCATTGTGCCCATCCTCCGGAATCTTGCCTTGTTTCAGACATTCAATGAAGAGGCAAGTAGTTTGTCCACAATGACATCTCCAGAATCTTACAGCAAGTATGAAGTAGAGCTGTCCTGACCTAGTGCTTTGGGGCTCTTCATTTGATTTATTGCAATTTCAATTTATGATTTGAGAACGATCAGGAGATTAGCGGGTGTTGGTGGTTGTGGTTCTGGATGGTAAAAAATAATCCCAACGCTAAGGTTTCTTGTAGAGGGAACCGGCCTTGTTTTCATAGCGACTAATTTTAGTTCAATCTCAGGTACTATACTGTATATGTTAGAAAATGAATATCACAATAATGTACAAGATAGTAAGTAGAAATAAACCACTATTTAGGAATCTGATTTTTTGCGGAAAAAAAATTGTTTGGGCTTTTGCTATCATCATCTGTATAATGGTAATAAATAATAACAATAAGAAGAAGAAGTATGCAGCGCGACTGTAGTAAATAAAGACAAGGAACAAACGAAAAGAAATGAAAACAGGATAAATATGCTTAATATATATATATATATATATATATATATATATATATATATATATATATATATATATATATATATATATATATATATATATGAACAGTAAATCACAATATCACGAGACACGGTAGATGCTCAATAACCCATAGGAAAATAAGGAAAGATAATAGACAAGCGAATTTTGTCTTTTTATAGGGCTAAACAAAGATCAAACATATATTAAGAAATAAGTAAGAGAGAGAGGGAGAAATAGAACAAACGAAATAAAATAAGATAAAGCTCTTTTACCCTTCAAAGAAAGTGAAAAATAGGTGGTGATCGAATCTCTGTCTTCAAAAGTAATTAATGCCATTGCGCTCACCACTAAGCTACCATCCATACACCTCTAAAATGATGCTCTAAGCCAGCTCATAAGCAGAGTGTAGTATGCCAGGTATCATAAATGTCGAAAAATATTTATTACTACTATTTCGGATTATATTAATTTATTTAATCCATTATCCTTTTTGGAGTTTGTTTTTCTACTTTTGTTGTATCCCGTTTTATATGTATTAATAAGCCTAGAGGAATATCCAAGGCAGGTAAGAAGAGAGAGTGTTGGAAATTGAAATTCCATTTAATAGGATTGTGGGAGGCAGAAACTTACAAATCTGTTTATACTCCATAATTATTGTCCACTGAAGCGAATTATCAGCAGGGATGGAGGGGTGTCCCTACCTCTATTGTATTCATAATCCTTTACTAATAGTAAATTCGCTGACTGCATTGAAGAGAAATTTTAATTGAAATGGAATTTGTACCAACGAAATTTCGCAAAATGCGATGACGAACATTTTTGAAAAGGTTGAAACTTACAAGGGTGAGATAGTCATTTTAGTTATTAGTTCAGCTGAGAATGGATCTTTGTGGCGGAGGAATAATAATATCACCACTGAGATATGGTGATACCCAGTTGGGCATTGTACAGGGTGACCAAATGCCTGAAATAGGTGGAATGCGCAGATAAGCTGGACTTGGAACCCATTTTTAAATAAAATAATCTCATGAATGGGTTAAATCGTATTGAATTGGGTAGGTTGTTGGTGCATTTTATAGGAATTGGATCCTTAAGGTTGCCAGTTCGACCTCCCAGTTTACCCATTATTATTGTAGATTTTTACCAAGAGAGTAATTTCCAGCTTTCATCTTTATTATTGTTGTTCTATCTATTCGAGTTATTTTCCTTCTGTTTCCGCTCTTTTATTTCCTCTTTAAAAGGGCGGATACAACTTCTAATAGTTTCCCTTTCACGTTTATTAATTATCAACATATCTTAAAGTCAAGTATGGATATATTAATTAAGAAGAAAGAATAAAAATAGCGTAAGAACCAAGGGTCAAATGGAGGGGAAGAACAACCTCCGTCAACTACCCAATAACAAATTCGTACTAAGGGCAATGGAAGTCAAAGGAGTGAAGGACCTACTTAGGAGAAGGAAATTGAACAAGCGAAATTATAAATGAAATATCAAAATCAAAAGAAATAGTGAATAACACCGATTACATATGGTAACTTTAGGTTGGGCAGAAGAGAGGGAAAAACTTGAAGAGTTTGATTGATAGAAAGATGCTGCGGGAAGTATTTGATATAAAAGGTGTGAGAGAGATTAGTATGTTGCCATCAGATCACACGATTGAGCTATTTAAAGTTAAACTGGTTTTACATGGATGATAATAAGTAAGGAAGGAGGAAAGTTGGGAGAATCAGAAGTGAAATGTTATTGAATCGGAGAGAAAGAGGAAAGTAGGTGAGAATGCTTGAGATTAGAAGAGAGGAAATAAATACGAGTATGGAGATAGAGCGAATGTGAAAAGAAATTAAGGAATTGGTGGTAGGTAGTGAAAAAGGCGTTTGTGAGTGTTTCCGAACTGGTAAGAGGAAGCAAAATGTTTAGTGGTGGAATGACGAGGTGAATTGTGTAGTGGAAAACAAAAGGAAGCATACATGCAAATTATTAATAGTGAAGATGATAATAGCAGGGTAATGCGATTTAATGCATACAAGGAGAAGAAAAGGAAAATAATACACGCAATTAAACAGAGTAGGAAGCGTTTGGACAAAAGATGAATGAAGATCCAGATTGGAACAAGAAACTATTCTGGTAGGAAGTGAGAAAGAAAGGTGAGGAACTAAGAGAAGAATAGCTGCATTAAGGACAATAATTACAGGATACTTGTGGGCAATGAGGAAGTCTAAATTAAATGGCGACGATACTTTGATGAGATGTATAAGGTAAATGTAAATAGGATTAACTTCGTGGGTGTAAATCGGGCCCTGTATCTTGGTATGGAAAATATAAGAATGCAAGAGGTTGCTAGTGCTTTGAGAGGTCTGAAAAATGAAAAGGCAGCTGGGGTAGATGATATACTTGCTGAGATGTTAAAAAGTGGTACCGACTGTGTTATGAAGTGAGTCTGGTGGCTGTGTTGTAAAGCATTAAAAAGAGGAAGAGTGCCTGGGGACTGAAAGAATGCAGTAATAATGTCTTATAAAGGGTAAAGGGACAAAAGTTGAATGCAAGAACTACAAGTGTGTGTCTATTGAGTGTGGTTGGTAAAGTATATGGAATTGGGCGTATAAGAAGAACAACTGAGGGATTGGCGGAATATGAACAACAAGCGGGTTTAGAGCGAGTGGCGGGAGTGTGTATCAAGTATTTGACCTGAGGCAGATCATTGGTAAAAAGAAACAGACGATAAGAGAGATGTAAAGTGTGTGGTGGCAAAAACAAACAGACGATAAGAAAGATGCAAAGTGTGTGGTGACAAAAACAAGCAGACGATAGGAGGAATGTAAATTAAGTGTTTGGTGGCAAAAACAAACATACGATAAGAGAGATGTAAAGTGTGTAGTGGCAAAAACAAAGAGCCGATAAGAAAGATGTAAAGTGTGTGGTGAGTTGATGGAGATGGAAAAAGCTTACTATCCTGGAGATAAAGAAGAATTATGGCAGGTGCTATGAATGTATGAAGTAAGTGGTAAACTATTGGATGGTGTATTTACGTTGGAAGTAAGGCGTGCGTTGTGGTAAAAGAAGGAGGGAGTGGTTCGACTTACGTGGGGGGATAAGACATGGTTGTATGATGTCGTCATATCGTTGTTTAATATCTTAATGGATCGAGCACTCCGAGAAGTTCGAAAGAACAGACATGGGAGAAAGGAAAGTGAAATTGATGAGGAGTGGTGAGGGGGGAAGGATCTATGTTGGTATATGCTGATGACCTAGTTTTGGTAGGGAAGAGTGAATGGATTTTTCTAATATGTTGATTGTAGCCATTAACAAAATGTGTTAGATGGGGGATCTCTAACTGAATGCAGGAAAGAGTAAGGTAATGGTATTTGGGGGACTGAATGGGGTGTAGTGTGATATCCTAGTCCGTGTTGCTACCTTCTAACAAGTGCAAAGTTGTAAGTATCTTGAATTCATTTTAAATGATAGTGGAAGAGCTAAAGCAGATTTCGGCCACAGGGTTTTAAATGATGTGAAAGTTACTGGGATGGTTAGAGCGTTTGCGTGTGGAATGTGCTAGGAATGAGAAAGGAAGGATGGTAATGTGCTGAGAGGGAATCTTTGAAAGGGCTTGGTAAAGGGTCTTTTTTCCCAAGGATGAATCCTGGGTGTGTTTAAGAACTGGATTCTGATGTGTAAAAAAAAACATTGCACAGCAAAAGCTTTGCAAAGATTTTAAGTTTGAAGTATAATTCTTAATTTTGGTCAAATATAGTGAATACCAAACAAAATCTAAAAGTAAATAAATATTAAAAAATAGACTAGTCAAAAAACAAATAGATAATTTCCATTATAAATAAACGCACATCTCAGTAATTAAAAAGATAATGCTCCACAATCTTCCGACATAGCTCGAATTTTTCAATTTTTTCTTTAATATGGGTAACTACGTATAACCCCCTCCCCCTCTATATGAGTTTGCAAGTATTAAAATAATCCTCTTTTTGTAAAAAATAACTTATTTTAAATTTTTCCCTTGTCTGAGCATCTTGCAGTGTTCATCATGACCAACAGATCGTGACCTCTTTTTTTCTTAGTTTAAAAAAACCCGAAAGACTCGCTAATGTAATCGAAATTTCTGGCTGTTAAATCCTATCTTCGAAAAGGCTTTATTCGTCATAATTTATGGATTTTACTCATAGTCTAATAAGATGGACCTCACTCACCCTGTAGCATAAAGGGATCTACAGGTCACAATTATCTCAAAATTGGCGACCGTTAAAGTTTAGATTAAACTGGAAATTATAACATTCGGATATAATACTGAAAATATTTTAATCTTAAATCGCACCAATAATACAAAAGGGATGGATGGTGAGTTCAAATTTCTAATTCCCATTCGTCATTATGATATGCTGAGTAAGCTAAACCAAGAATACTGGAACGATACAAACCTTGGCCTGGAGTGAGGTCCTTAGTTATTACCTACGAAAAAAATTATAACTGTTGAACTATAAATGCTCATAGATTTCCCTTTTCCACTAATTCGTTGCACTTATGCCATATCCGGAAGGTTATTAAAATTATCTTTGCTAGTCGATTGGTGCTGTACCGCCGCAGAACAGAAAACAGCGAAGTCTGCTATGAAGATGGAAAGGCATCGCAAAAAATTGGTTACGGTAATTTTCAAATCTCAATTTCAAATTTGGATTTGGAAATTTATTTCCATGGATTTTGCTTATTAGAATGATTTATCATTTACGGATGAGTTATATTCCTTGAAAACTAGCTATTAACTACATCAGCACTTTCATGATCTGAGAATATAATCAACCAGATCTGCCTATTACCATTTCGATATAAAAACTCGACTCTAATTTCTAAACTTCTTTTTCATGTGACCTTTTATATTATTTATAACTAACGCCCGAAGCAGAAGAAAATTATGAGGCTATTGATTAAATCGTCCCAATTCAGAGGCTCCACTGCGTGACTAAATTTTCAAGCTCCGTTGGATAGCCTCAAACCTTTGCATATGCTCATAGTTAACATCATAATTCGTTTCATCTATGTATATTATATTTACAGAGATAGGAGCACAGACTTATCTGCCTGTGTACGGAAACATGTAAATAAACATATACCATTTATTCTTAAAAATTGCATAAAAATGAAAAAAAACTGCATTATGAGGAGTATGAATTTACTCCTTTCAAGTATTAAATTAGAATGTACGTTTAGATTATTAACAACGAAGAAGAAGAGGAAGAACGTTGCTGCTTTTTAGTAATATACAGGCAGGGGACGATTCTAAATCAGAATAAATATCGAGAGATTTGTTGCAGATGAATGGACGTTTGCGTTTGAGCAGATAGAAGGGAAAAAAAACAAACAAACATCATACTGCTAAGACTCCTCTCATGCTAATGATAACGTAAATATTTTATATATTGACTGGAACGTCGAGATCCATAACCAACGCTGTTTTTAACCGACGCGACGCACAAGCTAAATCTTCATGAGAAACGGCTGTCGATTAAATTTCCTGATTCGCGGGTAGCCTAGAGCTCTTAAAATATAAAAAAAAATGTATATTTGGAAGAAGAGAATCGGAATTACAATTAAAAAATGAAATACGATAAACTGAAGTGAATCCCATTATTTTCTTATTTGAATATGGTGATATCAAACAAAGACGTCAGCTTCGGGTGTAGTGGGCCTTAGCAAGAAGTTATTACGTAAAGAATTTATTCCTGTTTTTTTTCTTACAAATTACTTTTCTTTCATTTTGTTTGTTTTGTAAATAGTCAGTGTTTGCCATTCAAAGAATGTTCTGCATGACTTGAAGTAGAATAGAAACTGGTTGGGTTTTATATTTAATAGTGAAGTGATTTTGTACGAAACTTGTTGGATTGTAGTCAGAAACCTGTAGTGATTTATTTCGATTAAACAAAGCAGTGTGAAATTTTTGGAACATAGCATTTCTATATATTGACTAAAAAAAATATTTATATACATTAGTTTCTTTTAATCATCAATGATTAATACTTTGTCTGACTGTTTAGTATTTCTTCTTCTTTTTTTTATTTAAAATAGGGAATTTCACAAATATTTTTGGAAAATTGTCCATGTCGATTTTCCGTGTTACCACGTATCCATCAATGGCCATAGTGAGGTTTGTATTTAACCGTTCCTCTCTATATTTTCAAGTTTATTCACTCAGGCAAATCTTGTGTGGTGTGTGGCCTCCTTTCGCTTCAAGTACACAATTCCATAAGATCCCTTAAAAGAAGTCCTTTCTATCAATCATTTGTATTCTTTCTTTCATCCGTGTGTCCTTAACTGAGGGTAGCTGTCTTGTGTCTTAAACTAAATGGCTGAGAATAGTGAAGACATTGCATTAGTGCAGAGTCGCCTTTTATGTTTGTTACACCTCTAGCAAATTTCTGATTTTATTTAATCCTTTTATGTATCCAACTAGTGATCGTTTATACTAATCCATGATTGGAACAAATATGTTACTTGAGTGGTTTCTGGAGAAGCTTAGCGTTAAAGAATTCAACTATTCTGGTCGAGTTGGTGTGGTGATGGTGGACACTTTGCAATAAGGTCACAACTAGTATTGCTCAGTGATCTATGAGATTCATTTTCAGGGGATTGTTTTGATCAAAGAAGTCGTTTATTTACTTAAGTTGCCCCTGGCTAAGGTCCATTACTTAGGATGGCAGCCTCAACAAACTCCACTACTGTGGTCTCAGTTGTATGCCGAGGAACGAAACAAAATGTTACCGAACCCATGTCCGAATTGGCTTGCTGACGCACGATGGGAAGCCCGATCGTTGGTATATTAGATCATTTTCTCCATTTTATTGCATTGCCGCATACCTCCCCCTAGTGTTTGGATACGGTAACACTAGCAAATAAGCAAAGTTAACGGTGTATTTAATTATATAATTTAATGTATTTAATTACTTATTACGTATCCCTAGCCGTGCAAAAGAGTTTTAGTTTTTAGAATTCGTTGCCGGAATATATAATTGGCTAAAAATTGATCTGTGATAAAAAAAAAAAGCGTCATCATCTTTGGTCAATGATTTTTTTTCATTTTATCAACTTTTGGATGTTTTTTTTCTTTAATAAAATTCAAATCAAAATCATTTAAGAAGGAACTTAAGGAAAAAAAACATTATCCGATATAGCCCCTCGGCTTCTAACACTTTCTTTTAATCGTGTTTGTTGCCATACAATTTTAGAAATTATTTTGATGGAAACTATTTCATAATTATAAAATAAGTTGAATTCCCAGCTATGAAAATTAAATTAGTTCAAGGATATGTGAATGGGATAATCTGAGTAGTCTGTTATTTCTCTACAGAAGAAAAAGAAAACATTATGATTATTATAATAGTGCCCCTCCGAAAGATACAAAAGAAAACAGGGATGAATACTTATTTCCTTTTTAGCTTTCTCAAAACCACACCTTTTCCTTTGTTGTCCATGCATCTAGAGAGTTTACATAAGATCGTCAAATAATGCATGATTATATTGCTTTCACATATAGAAACACGTACATATACCTGCATTTAGATGCCTTGGAACACGCTTTCGACTAGAGACACTAACTAAACTATACTTAAAAGAAATGAGTGTTATTGTTTTCAATATAATTAGTCAAGATATCTACTTATATTCCAGTTGTGTGAAGTTTTCAAGATCGCACGTAAAAATGAGTTAGAAGCATCTTTTTTTGAGAGTTGAATAAAAACCAACCATCTTTTGTATTAAATGTGTTTGATTTATGTATAACAATATGATAGTAGGCTATTACAAGGTTCTGTAAAATGAATTTGGGGGGATTATAACTAAACGTATTATTAAGAATATATACTCCTATTTCTATAGGAAAAAGAGCCGAATAAATGGCGAATTGGTAACATTGTCTTAAACTTTGAAGCGTTTTAAAGATAAACTACACACACACACACACACACACACACACACATGGAAATCCCTGTGGAGAAAGGGTTGAAAAATTAATCAACACAATAAAACATGAATTGTAAAAAAAAAAAATAGTTACAGCAAACTTTTAATAGACTCCTGTGCTGAGGGTAACCCCCCCCCCCCTCAGAAATTTCCAGAAAGCTCTAGTTTGCTCGGTTATCCTTGCCACTGATCGCATTTCACCTCCTAGGACAGGCATCAATAATTGCAGGAGGACTTGCGGTTATATATCTTCAATACAGTTTCACTTCCTCTCTTTTCACCACTTTCTTTACCCAACTTCTCCTTACAAACCTTCTGCGGGATCACCCGCGTTGTTATTACTCTTTAAATTGCAGGGAAAATAAAAAAAAACCTACGAGGACGTCTTTTGGGTTTCTTTATACATGTTAGTAAGATTTCTTTCGTCCATCCTTTATTTCGTCTAGCAAAGTGAACCGTCCATCTCCATTATGTTTTTTTCTAGTCTCTTTTTAACACATCCTTCACTCATGGATGCATTCTTATTTCAAGTGCTTCTTTTATGTCTACTTCTTATTCCCATCGTGTAACTTCCTGTTTTCCTCGTTTGAGAGAAACCTTTGAGTGCAAAGTAAGAGGACGATACAGCGGTTGTGAGGGGGCGTCGGGACGCACTCGGGACCTTCTGCTCAGAGATGAAACCAGACTAGACGAGATGAACCAGTACACAGCTATGAAGGGCCAATATGGCCTGAAAAAAAAATATCCTGAGTGATGTTTAATGAAGGGAACAAGTAAATATGTACTACTTTGAGTCTTTCCTGACTAATTGAACTTCTCATGTGCGTTTCGATACGATTTTACCACGAATTTGCACTGATCGAGGCCTATCCCAGACGGGACTTATAGAATCCGACTCCCCGCGTCGCTGCAACATATAAGAGCCACCGTAAAATCGATCTCTTCCTCATTTACGGGATGATTGATATCAGATATTAGTGTCAGTTGCGGTCAGAAAATTCTTGATAGGATTCCTTCTCTTCTGTTGGCTTCATCGAGTTATTTCTTTATAATTTGTTAAGTTTAGTGTATTTAATTGCTTATGCTCTTGTGATATCTTGGCCTAGTTTTCTCTCCTATGTAACTTGAAGTCTCATTCTCACTTATTTCAGTATGTCAAAAGGCATTGTTTTAATTCTGATTGTCTATTAATGATATGCAATCTTAAGTCGTTTATATATTTTTTATTTGTTTTATAGTAAAGATTCTACCGATTAATCAATAAGTAGTTAAGCTTGTTTGCTAGGGTAACTGGAAGTCATTATATTGTTCTGGTAGTTATATTATAGTGTTTTGAAGTGTTTTTAAGAGTTTGTCTCTCTCTTGTTTTAGATAATTTTTAAGCTTACTCTTGTCTAGTTTGTGCATTGAAAAACTAATAACTGGTTCTTGATGATTTTTTTTTCCTTTGAATAATATGTAATTATTTTCAACTTTTGTTCCATTTGGACTCGTCCATCTCCTTCTTTCGATTTCTCCCGTTTGGAAGTTTCCTTACCAATCATGTTTCTGTTATCCAGTCTTCGCATTGAAGTCCTCAATAAGCATTTGGAAGTGATGGCTTCCTTGTGTATGTGCAGCCATGCGTGGTGTATTGAACTGTTCAACTTTTTATCGTAGTGCGCTGTGTAGCTAAATTTATTTTAGTTATTTCTATCGAATGCCTACATGTTATTCTTAATTACCAGTTTGATAATTGAACCAGATAGTCATATGAAAGGGGTCGTGTCAGTGTAAAAGAAATTTCTGCACACCTTGGAAAATATCGGTACTCTTTTTTTAATTGTATCGTTTCCATCCATTTTTTTCTGACTTCCATGTTACAATGGGTTTTCATTCACCATCTCGAGCACCGCAAGGATACCTACCTTCGTTGCGAATAGGAAGTTGCGCTCCCTCCTAGTCCCTCGCAGCTCGAGGAGTTTACTCGAACTGTGTACTTTCCACCCTCCCTAACTCACTTTTTTTATATACCCTTCTTCAAAAATTTACAATGGTGATGCTCTCGTTGATTTTGTTTCAATTTAACTAAGAAAAATATGGCTTCGGAAGTTCTTCAAGTTAATGTAAATTAGTGCCATTAGTCCATTCGCTCATTGTATGTAACGAAGGCCGTGTACCATTGGCCATCGGTTCTTCAGGGTGTCCACAAAGTCTGGGTACATAGGGGCTAACATAAATAAAATAAATAACATAAAAAAACATAAATAAATAAAATATTAAAATTCCTATGTACCCAGACTTTGTGGACACCCTGTATATAGCCTGGGTATTATTAACAGCATTTGCTGAAGATCTTAACTTGCCCACCTGTTAGTTACCGTGAGGGGAGCTCGTTTGCCTCCGGGGTGGCAATGAGAGCCGTTTTCATACTGACTGTACTATAATGGAGAATTGAACCAGAGATGCCACCGCGATAGCCAACTCGACTGGTACGAAGAGGGAAACTTCTTTCCTCCATTAGGATTAATGTAGGTTCGGAATTTTCTTATTCTCTCTCTTGGTGTATGAACGAATTTTCTATCACCCTCTTCTTCAATTGGATTTTTTCTTTTACTACTGTACTTTTCATTCATCGTTTCTGTCATTACTCTTGGATTTTTGCTTGTTTCCTTTTTTTTCCAACGCTATGTCGTCGTTGGCCGCCGCCAGATGAGAACGCCACTTTAATTTGTAGTGGTGACGCCGCTACATTCTTTTTAGAAGTAGCGATTTAAGTAGCAGTATTACAATTGCGAGTAACACTGCTACAATTTTAGCTCTATATGGCTACCACTACTTTCATTTTGAAAAGCATAAAATATTTTAAAATACACAGTTTCGTTTGTAATTAATAATCTGAACCTTCTAGTTTGACGATACATTAATATTTTGCACTGCCAAAAAATATTTGTACATTGGAAAATTAATTACATGTGGAAATACTTAAATTAAAAACTACATAATTTATATATGTACCTGAAATTTATTTTTAACTTAGGAAAAGTAAACACAGACTCAAACGAGGGGGTGAAACATATAAATAACTGTATCAAAATTGCTGCCATTTCCAACTGTTGTCCGATGCAAACCCTTCGAAGATTAATTTATAGACATGAATTCCTTTCATCGCTGCAAAACTCGAATTAGTATCAGTTATTATTATGTTTCAAGATGCCAAATATCAGAGACGACTAATTTTATAGCAAATTATTGTACAGTGTGTTTTATTTAAATCGATACAAAGTTGAAACTGTGACTAAGGGCTTTATGGCCGCACTAATGTGGATTACTTGATCTTGGACAAGTTCAGTAAGAGTTTAGCTTTCCTGCAGGTCGTAGCATGCGCGTTTTCTTTTGAGAACGACAGATAAAATTGAAAAACTGTACCACTTACTCGCGGTCCACCAAGCCAGGAGATGCGCGAAAGAGATTGTGAATTTGTTTAACTACCTGAGGAATCTCGTTTAGAAAGTGAACGGAAGTATTACAAGTCTGAGAATAAGGACGAGGTTACCGCCGAACGATAGGGTCACACGCGTCGCTCTGATACCACCAGGAACGAAAAGTTAGTCGCCAGTGTCAAGCATAAGATCTAAGAAGACCATGATCAGTCCATGAACGAACTAGCCTAGAAGATTGATGTGTGAAAGCCAAGCATCAACGAGCAATGTACCAGGACCTGGGCTACCACACGTATTTGCGTCGCCAGCTTTTCACGTAGGCTACCAAGAAAGGCCGTAAAGTGAAGGCACAACACACTCAACAACGAATCCAAGCAGGATGGCGCTGGCCTTCTTCGTTTCTTCTACGACGAAAAAGATTTCTTGCAGGCCAGGAAGGTGAACCGACAGAATGAACGCTGGCTATGCGGTGACCCATCAGAAGTGCCTACGGTCATTCACGGTAATTTTCCAGCCTCTTTCATGGTTTGGGGCATGGCCAGTATCGAGGGCCACGTTATGTCTCCTCACGTCTTCCCCCAGGGCTTCACAGGGCAATGCGGACTTTTACATTGAGGTGCTGGTGTTAAACGACCAAGTACTCGCGGGAAGGCTTTACGTTTCCCAGCAAGACCCCCCCTCCCACCCACACACACACAAGAAAGGGAAAAGACATATTTAGTGTGGGGCGTTTTTGAGAAGGATGTCAGCAAGGCTGTCGGATATCTGAGGGCCGCCATTGGGGAAGTAATCGTCATCCATTGACAAAGACTCCCTAACTAGGACATGCAGCCAGTTCAGGTCTCGCTTGGAGAAGGTCGTGAAGGAAAGTGTTTCCATTTCAAATGATTTTGCAACTATATATGTACTGCATATCGTTATATATGTGTGTAAAGTCTCATGAAAATATATTGTTTCGTTTGGTACAGAACTTGTTTGTTCCCTCCCCCCCTGTGTACAATTTGTATCGATTTAGCTGAAACCCCCTGTATATCATGCGAGTTAGCTCAACTTTGTTTATATAGAAATTTAAAAAAAGAAATATATAATCGTTATAGCGTCATTATATGAAGTCGGAGTACATCACATTCTCCAAACCTAATCTAATCTAACTAACCCTAGCCTAACTATAGAAGTGGAGTAGAGGTAGTTTAATGATGGAATAACTTTGTCACAATTTTAGATAAATGCGATGCAATACATTGTATTATGACGTGAAGATTATAGATTTCTTTCATTTTATTCCTATATAAACAAAATCTAGCTAATTCGCGCAAATATACAAAAAAATGCTATAAAATTAGCTCTAGTAATAAGAAGACTCCTTGATATTATCCAAGACTTTCTTTTCTTGGGAAAGATTTCGTTTCCTTAAATTTCAATATAAACGAGGTTGGATTATCTGTTTGAAGCAGTTAAACACCTGCATTATAGTTTTAAAAATAAGTGTTTATATTACATGGCTGCTACGACATAACTAGGTGTAAACGCAACGCTGCTCCTAGTTGAACAAAATTAAGCCTCGTCAGGTGTGATTTAACGTCGAATGGAGTTTCGATCCGGTCAACTTTGTGACAGTTGCCATACATTATAGAGACTGGGGGTTTAGATCTCAACTCTAGGTTCCTACAGAGAAAGGCCTAAAAGTCAGTGCAAATTGTCGGTATACCAGTCCCAAACAAAGAACTTGACATAAAAGAGTGAAAGATTTATTGAGAAAAATTATAGATTTATTCTTTCGTCTTAGGACTTAACTAGTAATTATGTTTTGTTTTCTTACCCAAGAAACTTGTGCGTAAAACCGGTCGTTGCGCTTCATAAAAAAAAAGTCTAGGACACCTTAATTGCAGCCGGTTCACTAAGAAAAGTACCATTCAAAATCATACAAACTTTGGTTTTATACAATTTAAATTATCTAACAATTGGTATAAGTGATAAACAAGAGCAAAATAAAGAATCTTCGCCTCGGGCATTCATCGCAGACGAGTATTTTTAAGAATTTCGAGAAAACTTCTTTGTGACGTAATAGTAATTTTTGTGACAATTGAAATTAGGAAAAGGTATAAATTATCGTGTGTAATTCTTTAAGTAATTGTTGGCTATCCATTAGGGCCAAGTAAACAGCGCAAAGGAACCTGCAAAAATAAACTTTAAAAAATCAGCAAGTGTTGAAAATAAGGAAAAACTAGAATCATAAATAATAACTGATACCACCTCGAGTTTTGCTATCTGGCAACTTTTGCAAGTAATCATCTTTTGCTAGTTTAGAGGACTAAGGTTAGTAAACATATTGTTTAGTTACGTATGAAGTTTCCTTTAGTTAGTGTCAGGCAAAGAATATGGAAAAAATAATTAGTGTAACTAAATGTGATCATATTTTCTGTGAATAATAAGAACTTGTCTTGCAATTGGAGTTACCTAGGCTGTCTCAGACAGTGTTCGGGAAGACCGCCACTGCTTCCAATTGATTACGTGTGATATTTTTATTCATGATTTAAGAGAAAACTAAAATAAAGCCTTCAAAGATATAAAGTAATTGGTTTAATAGCAGTGATGCCAATTTTGCACAAAAAGTCGAAAAAAAACAAACAGGTTTTTATATTTTTGTTGATTTATTACTACTACATCTAATGATAATAGTAATAATAATAATAATAGTAATAATAATAAATCGTGTATGATATCCGAACGTGTGAAAAATTGGTCGGTGATTGTTAAATGTGTAAGTGAGAATCAAAACAACACTGAATTTCTTTTTACTATTTCTGGCATTTAAATGCATCCCTGACTAGATTGGTATATTGCTAAATAATTTTAAAAAGGGATTCCTCTCCTCTAGCTAGAGAGAGAGAGAGAGAGAGAGAGAGAGAGAGAGAGAGAGAGAGAAACTGTTACTGGTGGTAAATAAGAGGTGGAAAAATATTCATTTTATTGTAATTTAACGTTATGTGCGCGTTGCAGTAACGGTCGTAGGAGATGATTTGGGCAAGCTGCATTCCTATTTCCACATTCAACCGGAATATCAAAAAACACTTTTTTAGTTTTCAATTTATCTTTGCGCGTAATTATTATTTGATATTCGAATGAAAGAAAAATACCTAATCACCGTGATTTGGTAATTCAGTATATCAATACTCTCATATACGCAAACCTCACACATACAAGTACATCCACAATATATATATATATATATATATATATATATATATATATATATATATATATATATATATATATATATATATATATATATTCTCTTTTGTGACCTTTGACCCAACCGGAAGTCGATATGACCTGTCTCTGAAACCTCAAGAATTCTCTCCAATAGAAAGTTTTATAATCCAATTCTTCAAACAATAGCGCTTCCTTTTTACCTTCCAAAATGAGACATTAAATTCCAGCACTCAAAAACAACCTGTTTCTGCCGCGGAAGTCACATACAAACATACATCCAAACTTAGGAATTTACACTCATCTGTGTAGTCCCGTACATACGGGTAGACTTAACGTAAATACATAGACACTTTGAAATATGAGCAAATAAAATGGTGATATTGTGAGGGCCATTCATCGATTTGATAGTTTATGAACGTTTGTTGTCATTCTTAAGCTTCATATATAGAAATGACTAAGGCATAGCCGAGTGGAAACCGCTTCCGATTACAGTGAAGTTAAGCTTCAGCGGTGATGGTAAGTCGCCCTTTGGAGCCCGATTCGGGTCGACTTAACGGTAGCGCCATACGCTGTAGATGATACCTATGGAGGGCCTCGATGTTATTGCGAGTCTTGAAGTCACGAGTTTATAGGAATTGGGTGAGTGTTTGATGGAGTCTGGCTGAATATGCTCTAATTTTGTCTCCCAATCGAATTTGTTCTGACTCCTAAAGTTTCTCCCGGCGAATACGCTTTTAGGCTGGGTTCCAGAATGTGCCTCAGTAATCACTGGTTAAAGGAAATGACTTCGAGAGGAGACCGGTGATAAGTAGATTTTATTCTTAGTTTGGGCCTGCCAAAATGGGAGCAAGTGGAGCAGTTCGAGTCCTGTGCGGCTATATGTAGGTTTTTCGTTAATGCTATATAACTGAGTCTAAGGTGGCAGGAGTCAAGGACGGGGGAACGGATTCGCGAAGTTAATAATAGCAACAAGCTGCCAACCGACGACTTAACTGATTCTCTCTATATATCTTAGTGTCTTTTCCTCTGTGTGTGTTTAATATATATGGGCCTCTCGTTTCCTTGTGACATTTTTCACTTGACCTGGGTGCGGGGCGGAGACAAAGATCAGGAATATGTTCGTCAGTTTCTTCGTTGGGCGGAGTTACAAGAGTTATGTGCATCTAATGAACCTACATATTTTTCCACGTTTTGGCCTTTCACGCATCAGAGAGACCGTTTGCCTTTCACAGTTCCTCTGAAATTTTACCCGGTCAAAGCACATATTACCCTGTATTTATTCAGCTTGTCCCTGTTATCTATCATTGAGATCGTTTCCGTCTGGCAGCTGTTTTCTAGCGTGCGTATGTTTGTGTGTGGTCGCGTGAGAACTCTAGCTATCCGCTTTGTTCGATTCATACTTTCTTGATAAATATACCAAGACTCCTGATGTGCCTCCTCGTGGCCACACATGATAAATGGGTGCTTAGCGGCCCCAGGCTGAACCAACAGTGGATCTCAGAACAATAGTCAGGCTCAGAGGTACGGTGTGTAGCGCCATCGGCGTGTGGAGATGCTATGGCACCTACCAACCACTGCACCCAACCCCACTGCCTTATGGGTTAATCTGGTAGGAAAGAAGGCTAGGGGAACACACCCTGAGAGAAAAGTGGTGTGGAGGGCACGCCAGGGCGGGCCCCAACAGACAGAGGTACCGGCACCCCCTGCAATGCTGTGCAGTTATTGATCGTCCTGGGCCTTGCTCTTGCCATCAGCTAACCCTTCCCAGCACTAAGTGTGTGCTCCAGGACCTGCCTGCCCCATGAGGCCCCATAAACTCCTATTTGCGTTTTCTTTTTCCTCTTGCTATCCCACCATTATTTCCCGACTTGTCCAAAGCCCGATGGCGATGGGGCGCTGGGTGAGGGGAGCAGGAACTGAATGGTTATGGGCGCTCTTAGCTTGCCCCACTGCACGTCGGTGTCACAAGGCTATTATGGAGGTTGGGATAGGAGTGGCAGCCGCCTTCGACAGACCCCTGTTTGTCTGAGCAGACCTATCTAAGATCCACACTTTTTAACCCGGAATGGGGGAGGACCTACATAGAAAAGGTGGTCTAAACATCGTCTGTTCCACTCTTCTCTCATGTATGTAGCCGCTCCTACCGGGACATCCCATATAACGGCCTCAATATCAAGAAAAAAAAATTGCCCCTTAAAGTAGCCACGTGGAAGGTTAGAATCCTGCTAGACTCAGACCAAGCGGATAGACCACAGAGAATAACAGCCCTTGTTGCATCTGAACTTAAAAGGTATAACATTGACATAGCAGCATTCAATGAGACACGCATGTTAGATGAAGGATCTGTATGTGAAATAGGTGGAGGCTATACATTTTTCTGGAAGGGGTACCCTCAAGAAGGTCAGCAATTCCATGGAGTTGGATTCGCCATAAAAAAATAAATCTTGAAAAAACTAACAAATTCCCCGATTGGAATATATGAAAGGTTGATGTCGCTCAGAGTTACGCTTACTAATAATACTTACGCGACCATAATAAGTGCATATGCACCAACCCTAAATGCATCTAAAGAAGGCAAGGACCATTTCTACTCCATTCTAGATGAAACCTTAAACGCAATCAACATGAAAGATAAAATAATACTTCTGGGAGACTTCAATGCAAGAGTTGGCAAAGGCAGTAATGTATGGAACAATATCATTAGAAGTAATGGAGTGGGAAAGATGAATGACAATAGGCTCGGGCTGCTGACACTCTGTGCTACACATCAGTTAACCATCACCAACACTATATTCCAACGAAAAGATAAATACAAGACTTCCTGGATGCACCCACGCTCAAAACATTAGCATCTCGTTGATTATGTTATAGTTAAGAAAAAAATCTTCAAGATGTACTTCACACGCGAGCAATGAGGGGCGCATTCTGCTAGACAGTCCATGAGCTAATTGATCTACTTTAAAACTCTTCATCCGCCCTCCTATGTCTCGCCAAAAATCAAATAAAAGAGACAACACCAACAATCTTAAAAAGGAGAACTTAAGAAATAATTTCCGTAGTGCCATAGCTATAGCACTTACTGAGAGAAAAACTGTAAGTGATATGACAATTCCATTACAAAAGAGCTGAAATGCTTTTAATACTAAGGTCCTAGAAGTAGCAGAAAAGCCACTTGGGACCCAAACCAAAAAAGCACAAAGAATGGTTTGATGAAAATACTGAAGCCATCCTTCCTCTACTTGATAGTATGCATAAAGCTCACAATGCCTCTCTAAAACACCTAAACTCTCAAGTCCTGAAAATGCACTGTCAGAACACAAGGAGTGAAGTGGAAAGAACATTGAGGAATCTGCAGAATGCCTGGTGGGCAAAAAGGGGACAAGAAATTCAGGCATATTCAGATTCTCATGATGTGCAGTAGTTCTACGATGCTGTGAAAAGACTTTCTGGCCCCCGAAATGTTTATTTACTCCAGTGGCAAGAGCTGATGGGACTACACTACTTAGAGAACAAAGTAAAATAATCCAAAGATGGGGCGAACACTTTCAAGACATACTCAATCAAGCAAACCAAACCGATAACACTGCCCTACTCAAATTAGCTGAGCGTCCATTAACACACGAGATGGATCTTCCTCCTACGTTCAATTAATTGCTATGGGTAATAATTGAGTCACTCAAAAACATCAAATCCTGAGGCTTTGACAACATACCCGCAGAGATTTTTAAGCAGGGAGGATACTTGCTTAAACATAACCTCTACAAGTTCATTCTGGAGGTCTGGGACAGGGAGCAAGTGCCCCAACATTGGAAGGATCCTAATATCATAACAAAATAGAGGGAGAGGTGATGCCCCCTTGTCGCGGGAAGAGAGCTTGTGTGGACCTTAGGCTTTTCGAGCTATGTCGGCGGGGGTACCTCTTCTGGGTACCCCTGGTAGGGCTTCCCTTGTCGATTTGGTCGGAAACGAGGTTCCAGACTAAGTGCGTCATTCCTTCCTTTTTCTACTCTATCCCCCTCCTTTTTTACTTTTATCCTATCTCCCACTCATACAAAAAGAAAAAAACAAAAAAGCCTACTCCTATCGTGTCACTCTTTCCCTTTCTTCCTCTATCTACCTATAAGGACCTGGCAGCTACCTCATGCGTCAAAAGAGAGGCTTTGGAACCTCTATAAACAACGCCAATCGACGCTCACTGGTTGCGAGAGACTAGGACTAGAGGTGTCCTAGGCGTTGGGGCACGATGAATGGGATGAGGGTAGTGCCCCGTTAACCCCTTCCCTGGCGCGTAATTATTGACCGTTCCTAGTGCCCGTTGACAGGTGCTTATGGTAGCATTGGTCCGAGGCGACGGCCCTTTGTTCCCATGTTGGTTGCCAGGCCAATAAAAAGCCTTGGGTCGAGTTCCTTGGTGTGGCGGGATATCCATTGAACGCTACTCCGAGATCCTGGCCGTTGTGAAGGAAACTAGTAAGAGTTTAGTAAGGGGCGTGCTTCGTTGTTGTTCACCTGGTGACAAATCGAGGGCCCCTTCGGGGACCGTCAGTGCTGCTTGGTTGGGAGCCACGGCACGCTGAGGTTTGATGACTCGGTCGGACGAACAGCAGCACATGGAGCGTGCCTTCTGAAAGATCCGAAACCTCTCTGATCGATAGGCGGGAGCGACTCACGCAGGGAGAACTTACCAACCCCCCTTTTTTATCATTGATTGGTCACGAGTTTTCAGAGAGAGAGAAAGCGCTCAAAATGACAGGCGAAAAAGGACCCGTTCGTCTCAAACAACTGTGCAATATGCCAGTTAGAAAAGTGGTGCGTTGACTTTCCGGAGGGCTGCTACTCAAAATGCAGCCCTGAAAGTATCTGCACTACTTGCATATTGACGCGAGAGGTGGAGCAATTAAAAGACCTCTATAGAGCCTCAGAGGAGAGAGCTAAGGTCCTTGAGGGAACGTTGGAGAAGCTCGAAGCCCTTACGTAGCTCAGGTTCGATGCCTAGAAGAGGCGCCGCTCACTGACGTGTCGAAATCCCCTGGTAACCAAGCGGACATTCCAGTATCATCTGAGGCTAAGCTAGCTGAGGCAAGAGAAAAGGAGAAAAAGAAGAAAGGAGAAACGAAGAAAAAAAAGAAAAAGAATAAAGTTAAAACAAAAGTAGAACCAAAAATAGAAGAAAAACAGATAAAGAAAGATAAGAATGGGGAGAGTAAAGAGGAAAAGGGGAGGCCTCTTCCACAAGGGAAGACCCCGTCTTCAGAGACCAAGTGTCCGAAGGTCACCCTCATTGGTGATTCGCAAACACGGGATCTGCAGCCGCTGCTAGCGGCCCGCCTTCGCACTAGCGTGAAGGTAAGCTGCCTGTCAGGACGGGGTAACCACAACATCAGAGTAGAGGCAGAGAAAGCTCAGATTTCTGAGAATTCAGTTGTTGCTCTGATGGTGAGCGGCAACGACCTCTACCTCAGAGGGGGTAAGGTTGGCCTCAGTGGTAAGACCATCCAAACGGTGATGGGAGCCGTGGACGACATAGGGCTTAAAACCCGCAAACGTGTGGTCGTTGGGATGCTTCCGAGAAGAGGTCCATACCGAACCGCTCACGAAAGAAACGTCGCAGTGAACAGAAGGTTGGCGGATCTCTGCACGGCAGAAGGAGTCTTCTTCGTGGACCCCTATCGTACCTTTATCAGTAGAGACGAACTCTACCAAAGGGACGGGGTACATCTCTTCTTTAAAGGGAAGGCCTTTCTCGCCAACCTAATTCAAGATGTCGTGGAACGCACCCAAAGGAGCGTTCGAAACAGAGCGAAAGCGGACGTGCACCAGTATGCCCGTGTCACTCCTGGAACGACCTTCTCGGAGGTCGTGAAAAAGGGTGTGACCACGAAAACAGAGAAGCCGGGAAACGGAAGAGCGTAGGGAGTCCTACACTAGGGGACTCCCTCAAAGTTCTTCGGGTCAATGCGAGGTCAATCAGGAATAAGTTTCTTGAGCTCCGTTGCCTCGTAGTAACAGAGAAACCAGAGATGGTGGCCATAACGGAGTCGTGAATAAAAACCTCAAGCCGAGATTTTTAAGGTGAATGCACGATTCCCGGTTACCAGCTCTTCCTGAAAGATAGGCCAGACAGAGAGGGTGGTGGTGTGATGTTGTATGTCAAGAATACTCTCAACTCGACGGATTGCAATATCGTATCCGACCATGAACTACTAGGTGTTAACCTAGAGATAAGTCCTGCCAAATAAAGGAGCCTGGTGCTTTATAGACCTCCTGCCCAACTCGTTGAAAAGGACAGAGATCTGTACCAGCTACTAGGAGAACTTGTCGAAGACAGAGTGTGTATCGTCATGGGTGATTTCAACACACAAGTTGACTGGGAAACCAGAGAACCCTGTGGCGAGAACGCACTACTCCTGGAGTTCGCTAACAACGAGTTCCTCACTCAATGGGTGAGAGAGCCAACGAGAGGAAACAAGATCCTCGACCTGGTTTTCACCTCTGAGGATGACATCGTTGAGGACCTCTCTGTTGGCGAAGAGCTCGGTGGCAGTGACCACCGACTAATTAGATTTGTAGTCAAAGTTCCGAAGGCAGGGACTGCAACTAGTAAATCGAAGAAACTCGATTTGAAAAGAGCAGACTTTGCAGGTCTTCGTGCTGGACTGATTGACGCGAGGCTAGAAGTGTGCGATGTTGTTGAAGACTCGTGGAACAGTTTCAAAACCACATTCATGAGCCTTCAATCGCGTTTCATCCCTCTGGAATGTCCCCGTCGGTCTTCTGTTCAACCAAAGTGGTTTAATCTAAAAATCGGCCAGCTGCTTAGGAAGAAGAGAACTGTGTACCGACAATCGAAGATCTCGGTTGACTTTGACGAATACCGGAGGCTAGCCAGGAGAGTGAAGTCCAGCATAAGGGCGGCTAAGCGTTCTGAGGAACTCCAAGGGGCGAGACTCTGTAAAGAGAATACCAAGGAGTTTTTTGGATACGTGAACAGCCGTAAATCAATCCGTCGAACGATTGGCCCTTTGAGAAATGAGGAGGGGGCATTAAAGCACTTAGATGAAGAAAATGCTAACCTCTTCAACGACTACTTCTCTTCAGTGTTTACTAAAGAGTGTGGTCCCATCCCCCAGCCAATGGATTCCTACAAGGGGGAAAAGCTGGAGGATATGGACTTCACCGAAGGGGAAATTAAAAAGAAGATCAGTGACTTAATGACGAATAAGTCACCTGGCCCGGATGGGTTTCTACCTAAAGTGTTGAAAGAAGTGTGCGATCAAGTGTCACGACAACTGAGCGCAATCTTTAACATGTCAATCCGGACGGAATGCGTTCCTAGAGACTTGGCGTGAAGCGGAGGTGACTCCTATCTTCAAGAAAAGAGACCAAAGCCAACCGTTGAACTACCGACCTATCAGTCTGACTTCGATAGTCAGTAAACTCATGGAAAGCATGATAGTATACAAAATGACTTCGTATTTAGGGTCAAACCTGCTACTGAGGAGTTCCCAGCATGGCTTCCGAAGGCAACGGTCATGCCTGACGAACCTTGTGGAATTCTTTCACTTCGTGTTCAGTGAGCATGATCGGGATAAAGCGGTGGATGTTGTGTACCTGGACTTTCAAAAGGCCTTTGACAGGGTACCACACCACCGCCTTCTCCGGAAAGTGCGTGCGCATGGCATAGACGACAAGGTAGCAGGTTGGATAGAGAGCTAGCTAAGTGGCAGACGGCAACGAGTAGTGGTGAATGGACGGGCTTCTGAATGGGCGCCCGTATCTAGCGGTGTACCTCAAGGTGTCGTCCTGGGACCACTACTGTTTATTATCTATGCCAACGACATGGACGTAGACATGGTTGCCAACATCTCCAAATTTGCCGAAGACACCAAGCTTGGTATCAATGTGGCAAAGGAGGGGAATACTTCCCGCATCCAAGAGGACATCCAAAGGATTGGGGAGTGGTCGGACACGTGGTAAATACCTTTCAACGTGGGAAAATGCAAAGTAATGCATATCGGCCACCGAAACCCCAAATCTCAGTACATCCTTAAGGGCACTGCTCTTGAATTGAGTGACACTGAGAAGGACTTGGGTGTAACTATCACTAGCGAACATAAGTTCTAGAAACAGTGCATCGAGGCAGAGAAGAAAGCCCAAAGGATGTTAAGCTACATAAAGCGCCAGTTTGGATACCGTAACAAGGAGATAATACTTTGTCTGTACAACTCCATCGTTCGGCCGCACCTGGAGTATGCCGTACAATTTTTGGAGTCCTTCGTTTCGAAAAGATATCGCAAGGTTGGAACGCGTACAAGGCAGGGCAACCAAGCTGATTCCATCTATTTGACATAAAAGTTATGAGGATAGACTAAGGGAATTAGATCTGTTCTCGCTGGAAACCCGTAGACTGCGTGGTCAGCTCATCGAAGTTTTCAAAATACTTCGAGAGTTCGACAATGTTGACTACCGGGATATTTTAACACTGAGTGAGAACAGAACGCGCAATCACGGCTTTAAACTTGAACTGAAGCGTTACAACCGCAATCCGTGTGGAAACTTTTTCATGTACAGTATCTGCGGTAAGTGGAACGCACTTCCAGTGGAAGTTGTCAACAGTGAATCTGTTGACCAGTTCAAGTCAAGACTAGACAAAGTCTTGAAAAGTGGTCGTTTCGGGATGCAAAACAATTGAGCAGCCATGTACATGCTCGATTGCACGCTCGATTGAATGGACCGTAAGGTACTCTAGGGTACTTTTTTTCCTTGTTACTCTCTTGTTCTCTCTGCCCATCAGAGCGCATCGGCACCGGCAGTGGAGGGTTCACTAGAAGTTAGGGGTTTGAGCTCGAACGAAGGAGAGTTCCAGGAAGAGGAAAGGTATGAAGAAAAAGAAGAAGCAGAAGACGACCTCCCCTGCCGCAGGGGATCTTTTGAGAACACTAAATCGCTTTGCCTTCTGTGTCGGACGATGACGTGCAATATGTAGTGATGTGAGACACACTGATACGATGTCTTAAGTACCACCTGGGTGGGGGGAAGTGCCATAGATGGGAAGTACGATGCCTTCCTGAGAGGGATAATGAGGTACTTTGAAGTTAAGAAGGTACCGAATTTCTCCAGGGGCTCCGTACTTCCCTCAATGGTCAGTGGAAACGACATTTTCTTTAGATGGGGTAGAGTCGGACAAACGGAACATAAAATCAAGACATCGATGAAGATTGCAGAGGATCTTCTCTCCAAGACAAGCAAGGCCATGCTCGTTGGGATGCTACCCAGGAAGTTCGCTACAGCACACGCACATAGCAAACTTTTGACATTAACGAACGTCTAGGTCAACTATGTGCCTTGATATGAGTTAAGTTTGTAGACCCGGTTGACTTGTTCTTCGGAAGAGATGACCTATATGCGGAGGACGGGGTCCACCTAAACGACTGAGGAAGAAAGTTTTTGGCAGAGTTAATCGACAGAAATGCCTTCTGGTTGTTGATGGTTGCAGGGAACGAGCCGGGCTTCCACTCGACGGATAACAACGAGCAGGAGACTCAAGACGAGCCGCGAGAGGAGGTCAACGAGGGGCATTCTGCTACAGGAGGCCCTGCCGCACCGCAACCCGAGATGAGTAATGGAAGCCCTCTCGGTGACGAAGAACCGCTCCCAGAGATAGAAGACCGCTAGGAGATGACAATGGCGTGTTACGGAAGTCAGAACCAGCCATCGCCCAAGTGTTAAACCAATACTTCTCCTCCCTATTTACGAGGGAAGCGGATGGTCCAACTCCGAAGCCGAGAGTTCATCTCGAAGAAGGAGAAAACCTATGTGGAATAGTCTTAGACAGAAAACTTAATCCCTATAGTCTCCAGGTCCAGATGTCTTTCTTCTTAGAGTCCTCCGATAAGTTAGCGAAGAGGTCGCGCCACACCTCACTATCATTTTCAACAAGTTTTGGGAAACTAGAGACATGTCGGAAGACTGGAGAACAGCAGACGTAGCCTCCATCTACAAGAAAGGGGACCGCGAATGCCTGGGTAATTACCTGCCTATTAGTCTGGCATACATTGTAGGCAAACTGCTCGAGAGAATAATCGCAGATCGTATAATACAGCTCTTTTAAAGCTGAACTCTTTACAGAGGACCCTTTACGTCGAAAGTCCTGACACCGCGCCTCAAAGAGAAGGCTAATCAGTTTAGAAACAGAAAGATCATTATCAGGAAAGTAGATAAAGCAGCTATCTTTGTTATTACGCCGAAAGAGTAGTACCATACAAAAATGGATACTATCATAAATAACTAAAATAAAATTCGGAAAATTTCGAAGAACCCCACCGATGATATCAAGAAGAGAGTGAACCAAATTATAGAAGGGATCGACAAACAACCAGGAAATGTACAAATGAAGAAAATCATTGGTGATTTCAGCCCTGGATACGCTTGCCGGACCGTGAAGACCCACATGGCTTGAAACCCCCTCAGTCCCATAATTAGTCAAATCCCTACCCCTACGTATGAACTGGGTAAATTCTTAAACAAAATATTAACTCCATACGTGCCAACAAATACAGCCTCAAAGCCTCGACCGATTTTATTGATATTCGATCCACTACCCCTAAGAAAATAATAGCCTCCATGGACGTAGAATCATTGTTCACGAATGTACCAGCCGCCGAAACGATAGACATAATATTAGAACATGTCTATGACCAAAATAATCGACCCCAGTTGGAATACCAAGGGACTACATGAGAAAACTCCTACAAATCTGCACTTCAGAAGCCACTTTCTATGGACCTAATGGAAGTACGTACCTCCAAGTTGATGGAGTCGCTATGGGTTCTCCTTTGGGAGTTCTCTTTGGTAGCTTCTATATGGAGACGGTCGAAGAAAGGGTTTTCTCAAGGGTACCCAAGCCCTACATCTACTGCAGGTACATAGACGACATTTACCTTAATGTACAAACAGAAGAAGAAATACATAAACTGGAAAGAGCATTTAAAGAATGTTCTTACCTCAACTACACCAATGAAGAAAGCCAAAACAACCAATTACCATTTTTAAACATCCTCATTACCAATATTAATGAAATAATGACGACCAAAGTATATGCTAAAACCACCAACTTGGGACTTTGCATGAATACAGACAGTGAATGCCCTAAACGCTACCGAACAAGCGAAATCACATCGTATATTAACCGTGTCTTCACCCACTGCACTACATGGAAGGATACATACAATGAAGTTGAGAGAGCCACCCAGATACTCGTTAACAACGGATTCTCCAATAAAGAAATGCACACAGCTATAAAAATTAAAATGGACCAATGGTACCTGTCAGAACCCCAGACGAACCTAATTAAAAACAAGGAAAACATTATAGAACTCTTTTACAAGAAAACTATGAGCACAGAACACCATGCAGACGAGAGAGTAATCATTATTAACCGAGAAATAAAACTCACTAATGCCGAAAAAAAGATAGCACTAACTATCTACTATCAAAATAGACGGACATCAACCTTTTTCAAGAAAAATAACTCAAAACCTCCGACCTCAACCCAAACAAAGGACACATCTGATATATGAGTACACATGCATCCTAGGAGACTGTGAGGTCTTCCCTAACTCGTAACATAACATAACATAACATAATTTCACGGATGACAAAAGCCACAAGGGCCTATCAAAGGTCATCTGTATCCATCAAATCCCACCCATATAATGCATCCATAGGATTTTGTCAGATCATGCATCTACAATATACAATTTAAAAATCCATAGGAATGTCCAACCATGCATCTACAATATATAATTTAAAGCCTCCATAGGAGTCTGTCAAAAACAAAATCAAAGTCTCCAAAATATAGAATAAAAAGAAACTGCATCCACAGGAATGAGTCAAGAAACATATCCACATACCAAAAAGTAAGAAATTAACCCTCCATCCCCATATAATCATCCAATCTGTCTCAGATGGCAAACTATTCCAATAATCCACCACTCTGTTAGTGAAAAAATATTTTCTAACATCCAGTCTGCACCTCTGCTTTTTAATCTTTAAGTGGTGGTCTCTAGTTCTATTACTACCTTCTAACTCAAATAAGTTGCTGAAATCCAATTTATCCATCCCAGAAAAGATTTTAAAAAGCTCAATCATATCTCCCCTCACACACCTTCTTTCAAATGAAAACATATTTAATACCGTCAGTCTATCTTCATATTCAAGGTGCTTCAGGGATGGTATTATTTTTGTTGCCCTCCTTTGTACTGACTCTAATAAGTTTATATCCTGTCTAAAATGTGGTGACCATGCCTGTATACAGTACTCTAAATGTGGCCTGACATAAGAGTTGTATAGTTTAAGGATGACCTCCTTACTCTTGTAGCTAACATTTCTTTTAATGTAACCTAACACCCTATTTGCTCTATTTTTTGCCTCAATACACTGCTTTGAAAATTTCAGTGACCTATCTACTGCCACTCCTAAGTCCTCATCTTCAACTGAATTAAGCCAATACCCATCCATCTCATAGCTAAATTCCATATTATCTCTCCCCATGTTAACAACTTTGCATTTATTAAGGTTAAAAGTCATCTGCCACTTCTGAGCCCAAGCTAACAACTTATCTAAGTCACCCTGCACTTTAAAGCTACCCTCAACCTCTTTGACTACAGCTGCCAATTTAGTCTCATCAGCAAAAATTGACACTTTGCTATTTACACCTTGCCCAAGATCATTTACATAGATTATAAATAATAATGGGCCTAAAACTGATCCCTGAGGTACGCCACTAATAACATTCCTCCACTCTGACCTCACTCCATTTAGTACAACTCTCTGTTTCCGATCTTTCAGACATTCAGTTATCCAATTTAAAACGTTCCCACATATCCCATGCAGCTTTAATTTATGAGCTAGTCTTCTATGTGGAACCTTTTTAAAAGCTTTGCTGAAATCTAAGTAGATCACATCACTTTCTCACCCCTATCTAATTCTTTAGTTACATAATCCATAAAATCCAGTAAATTAGTTAAACACGATCTATCTTTTCTAAAACCATGCTGAGCCTCATTAATTAACCTGCTACTCTCTAGATCAATGGTTCCCAAACTTTTGCAGGCTGGCGCCCCCTTGGCTCCCCAGTGAATTCCTAGCGCCCCCCACAGACACATATGGAAACAAACACCTTTTTCTTGATATTTGGTATGCTGCAATTTGAAAAGAGAAAGGTTAAACACAAATGTGTATTTCACAAATAAAACCCAATTTAGTAAACCAATTTATTTTTTAGCAGTTTTAACTGTTTCAGCAACATAGAATGGTAAATAAACATTCCACCAGTAACCTTCATTGTCTCACACTTAATATTAATGGGATGGATGTGCTTGGTGCAGGGACATAAGCTTCTCAACATCAGGCTGGAACTCACTAAGAAGAAGTCGTAGATCCCCGCGGTCAGTAATTTTCAGTCGGTTTCTTTGCTTGGAAAGAAGCAAGGCGACTGCACTGAAGCCCCGTTCTACTAAATATGATGTTGGCAAGGCAATAAAGTACATCTTGACCTTGTTCCACAGCACTTGATAGCAGTCAGAGATTTTTTTCTGTAACCAAAAATCTTGATATGACTTTTTGAACATTGGCCTTAGCTCAATGTCATTTTGAATGGAAATCAGTTCTTCCTCTGCCACTCCAGTTTCTTCACCGTCGACATTTAGGAATGGATTGATCACCCAGTCTGGTATTTCAAGCAATAAAATGTCCTCAAATCTCTCAGACATGTCTCTGTGCAGTTCATCCAGGTGTGTACAATACACTTGAAGGTCATCGAATGGTATGCCTTTTTCCTTATCCAATTCAGAGAGGCTTGGGAACTGGTAGAGTGCATGGCGAGCTATGTTTCGTTTGAATAACTGTAACTTGGCCAGGAAGGTGGAGATAGCTGATTTGACTGTAATTAGATTAGCCTCATTTCCTTGCAGCTGCAAATTAACTTCATTGAACTTTGTGAATATATCTGCCAAATAAGCAATGTCATGCTTCATGTTTCTTAGTTAATCACACAGAACAGAATTGGAGTCTTGGAAGAATTCAACAACTGTATCAAACAGTGAATAGAAACGTCTCAGGCAGTTTCCCTTTGACAGCCATCTAACTTCTGTGTGCAACACTAAACGTTCAAACTCTTCATCATTATCAGTGCACAGCTGTCGAAACAGTCGGGAATTGAGGGCATGTGCCTTGATTTTACTTATTGCTGTGATAACAGTACTCATTGATTTGTGTAGTCTACCACTCAGGTTTTTTGCGACCAGATGCTGCCTGTGGATTACACAGTGCACTGTAAGTACTCCAGGTACAGCTTTTTTCAAGAAACTAATGAAGCCATGATGACGACCTACCATTGATGGTGCCCCATCTGTTGCACAAGCAAGAATGTTAGAAAGTGGGATGTCTTCCTCTTTGAAAAAAACATCAACGACACGAAATACTGACTCCCCTTTTGTGTCTGTTTCAAGCTGTCTCGCAAATAACAGCTCTTGAACCAAGCTTTCATCTTTGACGAAACGAACATAAGCAAGAAGCAAAGATTCATTGCCTGGCAGAGTGGACTCATCTAACTGTAAACTAAATTCTGTTGTCCTAAGCATGTTACAAAATGTTTCTTCAATATTTTCAGCCATTTCATCTATTCTTCTCTGAACAGAGTTATCACTGAGAGGAATAGCTTTTATAATTTGGTCAGGTGACTTGTGTAGAACTGTGTGTAGAACCTCTCTTACTGCTGGTAGAATAAGCTCTTCTCCAATTGTATGAGGCTTACCAGATCTAGCAATCAGCAAAGAGATGTTGTATGATGCTCGCAAACCGTCAGTAGATTGTTGTAAACTGCTGGCAAATATATTTCCGATGGTTTTCCGTTTCCGAACGTTGTCTCGGAGTGACTGAAAATATGCCAAGTTTTTGTCTGCTTTATCAGAGTGCATTTTCTTCAAATGTTCCAAAAGCCTCGAAGGTTTCATAGCTTCATTTGAAAACACTCTATCACACAGTAGACACATTGGTTGCTGTTGGTTGTGTGGTGCTGCGACAAATCCATATTTCAGATATTCCACACTATATTGCCGACACTTCTTTTTTGTTTGCTGTACCAAGGCCATACTTTATTCTGGAACAAAAAAATAAAACCATGTAAAATACAGCATTTTATCGCATTTCATAAATAGGCCTACTTAAAGACAAAAATGACAACATTGAAGGTATAAAAAGCAAGTTTACCCTCTCACGTATTCATTTTCTTCCATTTACTCACAGAAAATGGTGGCGGACGTGATCACCCACACAATGACACACGCGCGAACACGCATATATACACACACACACAAACACATGCACACACAGGTACAAAGTCATATACATTCGTAACAATATATATCAGTGAATGCACCACCCTAACCAGCTCAACACAACACAACACGGCGCGTTCTGGCGAGTCCCCAATTTCATGTTGACTTGAACTCAAGATGATGTTGACCGCCAGGATGCGGGTTTTATTATAAGATAAAATTCTGAACATTACAAGCTTGAAATTACAAACCTGAGCTTTTGCTTTTGTAGTCTATGCTGTCGGATCTGACTGGGCCAGAGCGGCGTGCGGTAACTGGACCCTGATGCGTCGTCCACTGACTCGTCCTGCTGCACGTGTTGTGTACAAATCGTCAAACAAACGTTCGAACTTCTGACTTCGACTTCGGACTGCCGCCCCCCTACCGCCCCCTTCTTCCTCACCGCCCCCCCAGATCTTTCCACCGCCCCCAGGGGGGCGGTACCGCCCACTTTGGGAACCACTGCTCTAGATGATCAGAAATTCCCTTCTTAACCATCTTCTCAAGAATTTTACAGACTATAGAAGTTAAGCTTACTGGTCTAAAGTTATTTGGGTCCTCTTTGCTTCCCTTTTTAAAAATTGGCACTACATTTGCCAATTTCCAATCATTTGGTATTTCTCTAGACTCTACTGATCTAATAAATATCTTCTTGAGAGCTACTGCAATACTTTCTACACCTTCTTTGAGTATCCTAGAATGAATGTTGTCAGGACCAGATGCCTTACTAGTATTTAACTGTGTTATAAGCCCTTTAATTTCTTCTCTGTCTATATTAATAGAATTTATCACTACTTCCCTTGACCTAGAATTATCATCAATTAATCTAACGTTTCTCTTCTGTGAATACTGAAGCAAAATGATGATTAAGGACCTCTACTATTTCCCCCTTCATATTTAATACGCCCTATTTTATCACTGTTAGATTTATTATTGATTCTATAATAGCTCAGGAATTTTTTAGGATCTTTATTATTATTTTTTAGCTAAATTAATTTCTGCTGTCCTTTTGGTCTTCTTAATAATCTTATTTAGTTCATTTCTGGTTGACCTATAATGGTTTAAATTATCTAAACTACTCTGACTTTGTAATCTCTGGTATGCCCTTTTTTTCTCTGAAACTTTATTAGCTATTTCTTGATTCCACCATAATGGTTTCCTACATTTCTTCCTAATAGACTTCATCGGAATACACGTTTCCTGAACCATGTTGAAGACTCTTCTTGTTCAAATGTTTCCTTATAAAGTAGATATTCCTCAGATGATAGTTTACCTTCTTGATAACTTGATTAATTTGGCTTTTGAATGTTAGATTCTCATCAAATATAAATCTCAAATTTCTCAGTGTTTTCAGTATCCACATCAAACAAATTTATCTGAATGGTATCCAAATCATGCTTTGCTCTTAGTCTTCGTATATTGGAATGGCCAAAACCACACTCTCAAGAAGAATAACATACCACCTCAACAATGGATCACCTAAGAAACATACACAAGAAATACATGGAACTTGCCTTAACAGAAAAATAATGGAAGAAAACTCAAATTTTAGACTATGCCCCCCAACACATGCCAATTACTCCTCCATGAAGCAATATATATTTATATATATATATATATATATATATATATATATATATATATATATATATATATATATATATATATATATATATATATATATATATATATATATATATATATATATATATATATATATATATATATATATATATATATATATATATATATATATATATATATATATATGAATATATATATATATATATATATATATATATATATATATATATATATATATATATATACATATATATATATATATATATATATATATATATATTCATATATATATATATATATATATATATATATATATATATATATATATATATATGAATATATATATATATATATATATATATATATATATATATATATATATATATATATATATATATATATATATATATATATATATATATATATATATATATATATATATATATATATATATATATATATATATATATATATATATATATATATATATATATATATATATATATATATATATATATATATATATATATATATTATATATATATATATATATATATATATATATATATATATATATATATATATATATATATATATATATATTTATATATATATATATATATATATATATATATATATATTTATATATTTATATATATATATATATATATATATATATATATATATATATATATATATATATATATATATATATATATATATATATATATATATATTCATATATATATATATATATATATATATATATATATATATATATATATATATATATATATATTCATATATATATATTCATATATATATATATATATATATATATATATATATATATATATATATATATATGTTAAGGTAAAAGAAGTGTGTTTGGGTTATGCCTGTACAGGAAACCAGCACAAGGGGTGATCTAGTGTGTCTAGCTTCCGCAGACAGCACTCTGCATTCCGGCTTGGCCTCGTGTTAGGGAAGTCTGCAGATAGGTAGCGTGTTTTGTTTGATGTCCTCAGATTTAAATGTGTTGGTTCATGAAGCAGGATTTCCATGATACCTTTGTGATGAAAGATATAGGATATGGAGTGTTAGGATGTGAGGAGGCCCATCCGGATCTGCAGCTCTCGGGACGCGCCCTTGAGGTGCTTCTTAGAGGCAAGGTACAGGGGTGCAGTTTCGCCCTGGGCAACATCGTTCGTTTGTTGTGTTCATTTTCTTTCTCGTTGTTAACCATTTGCCTCCTCCTGTCTGTCAACCCCGCCTTGTTACACCAATTTTCTTTCTTTTTCTTAAGATTAATACCGGTTCCTTTAGTTTGACTCTTCAATGGGCATTTGCATCATAATTTTTAAAACCATAAATTTGATTAATCATTATTTATTCCAAGCATCTAGTAACAAAAAAGTAATAGAATTCAAATTTCCTTCCATGTAAAACAGGATGGAAAGACTACTTAGAATATACAAAAACCGAACTTACCAATGAATTCATTCCTCTAAAATTACCCGAAAGATCACATTTTAAAGAACATTATAGGTCGTCCCGTATTTAGGTCTTATAAAGTACTTTGTAATACTAAAAACATTTAATAATTTCTTCGCTATATTATCTACTTGTATCACTGATGCGTTTAAAACACTGAAATATGCAATGCGCCATTATTTTCACCTAATCTTACGGTTCATTTGTCTGAATTCCACACCCATGATGCAACAGAATCGCTTAATCTTTTGTCCACATCCAAAAGGCAACCATTCGGTTAAAGACCTCCTCCAATTAAAACTATACAATTTTGAAACGAGAATTTGTCGGTTCCCTCATTATCCCATTCCCTCTAACGGATTTCATAAATTGCGCTGGTCATTCCCATCCACTTGACCCTTAATTCAACTACGGGAATTGACATTGGGATTCCGGTTTTGAGGGGCTAAAACTGCAGTTTCATAAGATTACATCGGTCTTCTTAATATAACTGAATGACTCTGGATTTTTTTATTTATTTCCTCTGAAACCAGGTCCCTCATTTTCTTGAAATGTTTACAAACACTTGTAATGACTCTCAGGATCCTCCATTTTGAGTATTGAATTGCAAAGTTTATTTGTATTCCTTCTTCCTCTTGGAGTTCACAAAATATAACGACATTCATTTGAATGTTAAAGTGTATAAAATTTTTTTTGACCTGGTAATGAAAACGGCCAAATATTATGTCTCTGTGGACGTGTGTCTGGATGTATATATGCGTGCGTTGTGAACGATGAAGGAAAGGGAATGGATTTATTATTTTTATTATTATTATTAAAAAGATAATCGGTAGAAATGAAATTCTGAAAACGAAAAAATCGCCCAGTCATCGGTGGTGTGACAGGCTCTCTCACCACGGCCTTTTATATTCAACGACAGAAAGACGGAGTTGAGGTGTCCGATCGCGGAGTGTGTACTTTAAACACAGCTTCTTTGGTCAGTAATGTCGTGGGCCTTCACGAGAACCTTACAAGTTCGAATGGTCTCCTTGACTTACGGGCACTGTCTGTATCCCTTGAGGGCGCCCTAGATGCACGATCTTATCGGAACCATCAAAATAGCAGCCATCATCAGGGTTTGACTCACCAGAAGGAAATGAAGGGTTCCAAAAGATGGAAACTCTCCTCCAAATTTAAGTTCAAGGTGTGAAAACGTTATCGCAGATTTTCCTCCACTAACATGGGGTGCCTCATACATTAAATTCTTCGTCGCTTTCTTTTTATTATTTTGTTTTATAGTTTCATGTAGGGAAGGATTTCAAAGGTCATTCTGCCTGAAAATATAATTAAATGAAGAGCTAATATTCATCAGAGGAGATTGGTGTGCTAAAATGCTCTAGGTTTGAAAGACACATATATGGTCAAAGGTTAAAGTTTAGTGGAGGAATTGGTAGAGTTCATAGGAAGAGGAAATAAGTAATTAAAACTTGCATTAAAATTTTTGGTAACTGAATAAGTTAAAATAGGTGTAAGGTGTGCCCCAAGAGATCTTGTGGTGGATGGTGAAGATCGCGATAAATCGTCACTGTATATGTTTGCTTAGTTGTAGTGTTTTGTTTACCTATCTGTGCATAATGTAAAGCTAATATAGTGTATGTACATACGTTTAGAAAATATATTTATTATGCGACTAGATGGGTATATTTACCTGTGAGTGTACCTACTGCGATAACTGAATTTATCACAAGCGAACATTTTTTCCTCGCGTCTGTTTACCTTTTCTAAATTTTATCCTATTCTCTTTTTTTTATAGTTTCGGTTTATTTTTGTATTATACCCATATACGAAACTCTCAATATTTGTGTTTGTTTATGAAACCAACGCTCTATGAACTTTGCAAGTGTGAGTTCGTCGCAGCCGAGTGGTTTACTACGTTGTCACTACTATTGTTTCAGGAAACAAATTATTTTTTTTTTAAATCGGGGCAAACCGTTAAATATTTAGAGGTCTTTTGTTAGGTTGAGGAATAAGTTCTTGCGTTTTTTTTAATGTTGTGTTGATTTAAGTTTTGTTGACATGATTTGTGCATATATTAAGAAACAATAATAATGGGCAAAATTTACAAAGGTTAGGCTACGTCTCTTAACAGCGTAGACTATTAGGCTTTTGCTTAGACTACGTCTTGAATTTGAGTAATAAGTCATTGCAGTTTATTTAAAGTTGTGTTAATTTAATTTTTGTTCTGTACCCTTAAAATGGAATGTCAAGTTGAAAGAAAGGCGCATTTTCGACACTTGTTTTTATTCCTTTTCAATAGAGACTGGAACAATGCAAACGTAGCCAAAGCTCATCGCGATATTTGTGCTGTGTATGGAGAAAATACTTTATCAGAAAGGACAGCTCAATGGTGGTTTTCACGTTTCAAAAACGGTGATTTCAATCTTAATGACGAAGAACGTTCTGATCGCCCCATAAAGTTGGATGAAGATCGATTGAACGACCTTCTTCATGAAAATCCTCGTCAATCAACTAGAGAATTGGATGTACAATTGGCGTGTGATCAGAAAACTGTAGTGAATCACCTTCATTCGATGAAGAAAGTTAAAAAACTCGGTGCATGGGTTCCGCAAGCTTTGAGCGAAAGCAACAAACTTCAACGCTCTACGATTGCCGCAGGTTTGCTTGCTCGTCACAAGGCTACTAGTGGATATAAGGACAGATTCCTTCACCGCATCATCACTGGCGACGAAAAGTGGTGTGTTTATGTCAACATGAACCATCGAAAACAATGGCTTAGCCCCAATAAAAAACGACTTTCGCGATTAAAGCAAGGAGTTCATCCACGAAAGACGATGCTGTGTGTGTGATGGGATTGTGAAGGCATCATTCTTTATGAGCTCCTTGCGAACAACGAGATTGTCAATGCAGACCTCCACGTTCAACAAATGTATCGACTCGCCGAAGCAATTCGTGAAAAGCGACCTCATCGACGTTATGGAGTCTTTCTGAAATACGACAACGCTCGTCCTCACATTGCCAATATGACAAAAGACACCATCCAAACGCTTAATTGGGAAATCATGCCGTATCCCCCATATTCGCCAGACTTGGCTCCATCAGATTTCCATCTGTTCCGATCGCTCTTCAACAATTTGCGCGGTGTTTCGTTTAATACTGATATGGAATTAAGAACCTGGTTAGACGAATTCTTTTAGACAAAATCCAGAGATTTTGATTGCAGAGGCATCAAAAAACTAGTTGAACGTTAGGAAGAAGTCGTAAATTGTATATTGTTATCAATTAAAAATTAAGTTTTTCTAAAATTGTTAATGGTAATAAATAAAGTTGATAAAACCGCAAGAACCTATTCCTCAACCCAATAAAAGCGATGAGCGCTTGTTAACACCGGTTTGAATCCAGTCCTTTATTTCACCTTCATATAGCGGTTGAAATAGTCTTCCCCTTTTCGCCGTTTCTAAAACTACCATTTTCTTTCTTAAGCTTTTAAGGGTCACGTAATACATTCCTTAGCGTTTTTCCGGGTTTTGACACCAGTTTTCCGTTCTTGGCCTATTAACAATATATATATATATATATATATATATATATATATATATATATATATAGAGAGAGAGAGAGAGAGAGAGAGAGAGAGAGATAGAGAGATAGATAGATAGATAGATAGATAGATAGATAGATAGATATATATATATACATACGAGGGGCGGTCAATAAGTTTTGCAATTCAGTTATAAGAAAACGAGATATGAGGAAAAATGTTTTATTATTTTTCAATATAACTACCCTCGACTTCAATGCACTTGCGCCACTTGTCCCTGAGGCTTCGAATTCCCGACAACCAGAAATCTCCCGACTGCTGTTCAATCCACTCCTGGACGGCGAGCTGGACATCTTCATCGTCCCTAAACCGGCATCCACGCAGTGCAGCCTTGAGCTGGAGGAATAAAAAGTAGTCGTTAGGAGCCAGATCTGGACTGTAGGGGGGATGGTTGAGCTCCTCGAATCCGCACTCGCGCAGGGCATCTTGTGCAACTCTGGCCTTGTGGACTTTGACGACGTTGAAGTCGATTATGGGGCGTGAGGTTTCTAGGGAACCAACAGGCAGAGATCTTGGTCATGGCCAAATTGTCGTGGATAATGTTGATGACACTTCCATGTGATATTCCAAGTTCTCGCTCGATTTCTTACACCTTCACCCGTCGATTTTCAAGGATCATCCTCTCCACACGGGCCACATTGTCCTCGTTGGTCACGTCTGATGAGAGTCCTGGACGGGGGTCATCTTCAAATGACTCACGACCATGGCGGAACTCCCTATTCCAGCGAGCAATGGTTGCATAGGAAGGGGAGGTGTCAGTGTACACTGCAACCATGCGTTCATGGATCTCTTTTTGCATTCTTGCCTTCCTTGGTCTAAAATTTGATCACTGCGCGGTGCCCAACCTTCTCTATTTTTGAAAAAATTGTGACTGACGATCTGCGATCAGCTACTGCTTCTTAAATAGACGAGGCAGGAGCGTGCGGCTGCAGGTCCTGACTTGTCCTAACTTATCCTAACACCCCCACAAACAGCCATCCCCCTTTCTCTGTTTTGCCCTACTGATTCGCAAAACTTATTGACCGCCCATCGTATATATATATAAATATATATATATATATATATATATATATATATATATATATATATATATATATATATATATATATATATATACCCCTCCCTCTCTGGGATCTTTTCTTCAGGGGTTGTTGCCAGAGAGGCTCTGGCCTTCTCGAGGCGAGGGGGGTAAGCCCCGGGTCCCTTAGGGTTCCCATGGTGCTCTCAACAAGACTTTTCAAATGCCCCTTTTTCTTTCCTCTTCTATTACGTTCTTCCACTACCCTTTATTTTCCCCTCTTCCTTCACCTATCTAGTGGCCCTTATAGATACCCAACCTCTGCTCGTTTAATGGATTGATTCCAAATTGTTCTTTCATGAAGGTGGAAGAGGTTGGGCATCTCCACAGTCTACCGAATGCACAAGGAGAAACCCATCGTTGGCCACTTTTCTCCGTGCGTAGGAGAACTCGGGCAGCCTCTTAGGTTTCTAAAGATGCTGTGGTGGATCCGTATCCATTCTCCAAGAGGACATACCGGACGTAACTGATTGTATAGTTGCAGTAGGGCCGGGCCCTTGTAGGCCTTCATGGTGGGGAGTCCCGAGGGAATCCCCAGATTTAGATTATCCTCGCTTTCTTGTCATGAGTTCATCATCCGACATCGCACTTTCCTAAGTCGATGTGTTTGACGTTAGTGAATTCCTTGAGTCCCGTTGTGGTGAACCCCGCCGGATGTGGTCAAGAGGTAGTGGTGGTGTCGTAGTCGAGGTGTAATCGCACTCTCAACACAACCTTGTGCGAAATTTATCTTCGATAGCTGAAATTCCAGTAACTGTTGGCCCCATCCGCGTCTGAATTTTGTCAAAGGTGTCATCCATTCAAACGAACTAAGGGACTGCGACCTCACTCGCCTTCAGAGGAAGTTTAGTACCCAACGTGTCACACACGTACACAGGGTTTCCTAAAATATTAGGCTCAACTAGAGTCTCAACCGCCACACTGATTTTAACATTCGAACGACAAGAACTCCCGCAGTATATTTAGGGGGGGAAGGGGGCTCTTTCTTATAAATTTATTTATTTATCAATATCATTCATCTTGTTGATTTTCTGTATTCGAATATATGTATTATTTCTAGACTGAAGATGCCCCTTCAAATATTGACTCCATTTATCTGACTCTTCGTAATTCTTTCTTCCTTGATGAATCTTCCATTTAACTTGCATTTATCTTGGTGTGATGATTCCTTCTCTTGATGACGTGATGATTTCTTGATGAGTTGAGATGAGTTAGCCCTTGAAGTCATTTTCGTTGAGTTCCGTTTTCTTCTGGAGGCGATCCATTTATCTTGAGTCTTCTTGAGTTGTCCTTAAAGCGTTTCTCGTGGTCTACGTTTTCTTCGAGAATTTTCTTCTTAAAAATTGTGGACTTGGGGATCGATCGCGGGTCTTTTGAATCCAGAGGCCAGCACTCTGCCGTCACGCTACGGCGAAGTCCGTCATGTTTTTGGTAATTTAATGGGCTATTTATATTCTCGCTTTGGAAGGAATTTTTCTTTCTTGATACATTTTCGCACCCCTACATATTAAAGCTGGGTACCTTCATGTCCCGTTAAGTCCCTATATCGAACTACCCAGACGCTGCTTCAATTGCAATCAATTTGGACATGTTGGCCGTGCCTGTCGGCACCCCCCGCTCCTGCGTGAATTGTTGCTCTGACTACCATGGCCCCGAATGAACCAAAACACCTCGCTGTGTCAACTGCGGAGGTACCCACAGTTCTGCATCAAAACTCTGCTCTATATTCTTATATGAAAAGGAGGTGCTCGCCTTGCGCGGCTCCCTACGTATATATATAAGAGAGGCCCTCCAGTGTGCTCGAGCACAAACCTCATCACTCGGCCGGCTCTTCTCTGACGTTTTACGTGACGCTGGACGAAACCACCCATCACACTCGAGTTTCGACCAGCCTGAAGCACTTCATTCTACATCTACTTGCAGTGGCATAAACATTCAGGATATGCAGTCAAAGCATCGCTCTCATACGGAGATAACCAATGTAGCCCCCTCCTCTCTCTAGCAACTCTAGCTGGGAGAGACGCTTAGGGTGAGGTACTTGAAGACACCAGACGCTATCTGAAAGAATCCTCAACATCGACCAGTGAAGGTTCATCCACCCGACCCCGAGACCCAAAGCCCAGTGGTAAGAGGAAGGATTCCTCACCTGGGTCATCGACCACCAATAAGCGGGCAGCCTCTGGAGCTGACTCGGCCGCACCCCGAGAATCTTCAATAGACTCTTTCCCTATGGCTGAACAATCTATGCCCTTAAGTCCGCCCCATCCTGATCCAAATGATGGCAGATAAACACCCAGCTCCAGACAGCTCGCTCAGATCGCCTGTCCGTTCCACTCACCATTCTACCCATGATCCGATGCAAGCAGTTGATACTCCAACATCACCAATCGCGGTGGTTGGACGAATCCCCCAGACACCGAAAATACCCTCGACCCATGAATCCGGATCTACCGGTCGAAAATCCCTTCTCGATCTTCCTTTTCCGCCAGGTTGTGAGCCCGAATTACAAGCAAGGGCTTCAGTCGGTTCTCCAAAACTCTCGAAAAAAGCCCCAGTTACTGCTCCCTCTAGGATCTTCCCCTCTGCAAAAGCAGGCTCCTCAAAATCTGCTCTCCATCTCCCAAGCTCTTTGGGACGAACCTCTAATACAATATCGACCACAAAAGAGAAAAAGATATCCACAGTGGTATCTAACCGTCCCACAAAATCTCTTCCATTTTACAATGGAATTGTCAAGGCGTCCTTCCAAAGTGGAAAGAACTCAAAATTCTTTGAACGACTCTCCACCCCGCTGTTATTTGTATTTAGGAGAATAAACTGGGTATACGGCCCTTTCCGCCGGTACCCGGCTTTCTCACTTTCAACTCTATTGCTCCTGCTGAAAGCTCCTCTCATGGGGGGGTGTCAATCCTGGTATCTTTATCCCACCATGTATCTCCTATCCCCCTACATACTACCCTCCAAGCTGTTTCCGTGAGGGTTTTTCTTACTAAGCTTTTTACCGTTTGCTTTATTTACCTACCCCCTTGTTTATCATTGTCAAGACCCGACCTTTTAGAACTTATATACCAGTTTCCCTCCCCATTATTATTACTAGGAGATTTTAACGCCCGTCACCCATACTGGGGTGACATCACTCGAAATGCCAAAGGCAGTGTTTAGAGTCTCTTTTATTATCTGACTTTCTTTGTGTTTTAAACACTGGCGATTTTACCTATTATCATATCCAGCCGGACTCTTTTAGCTGTGTTGACCTGTCTGTTTGTTCCCCGGATTGTTTTATGGAATTTTGATGGTCAATTCTTGACAATCTCCATGGAAGTGACTACTTCCCTATTGTCTTGTCGGCCCTTCAAGTTAGCCCGCATACAACCATGCCCCTTAAGTGGGACTTAGGTCATGCAGATTGGGAAGGTTTCTAAGAGGCGTCCTTCACAAGTGCAACCTTATGGACTTTCAATGGAGTGGACGTGGCAGTAGAATACTTTACATCGACTATCTACAATGCAGCAACACAGACCATCCCACGGAGGTGACCCTCTACGGGTCGCTAAACCGTGCCCTGGTGTACCTGGGCATGTGCAACAGCTGTCAAAAACTACAAGTTAGCCCCTGCCCGATTCCGAAAGAACCCAACTTTGTGCAACAAAGTTGACCGAAACCGAGCCCATGCGCTTCGCCAAAGAGCCCTTCGTCAGGCTCGCTGAAATTCATGGCGCCGTTACGTTTCATCAATTTCCTTTATGACACCTACCGCTAAGATCTGGAATAGGATTAATAAGATTAGGGGCTATTATGCTGATCATCCTACCCCCACACTCAACTTACACGGTTCCTTGGAGAATGACGGCCTGGCGGTCAGCAATGCTTTTGCTGACCATTTCCGCGCCGTCAGCAGTGTCAGCCGTTACGATAAATAAGGCTTTTCTATCCTACAAATCAATGGAGGAATCTCATTCTCTCAACTTCACAACAAAATTTAACCTTCCATATAATGCTCTATTCAGCATCTATGAGCTTCGTAGTGCTTTGTCACTTTACAGATCTACTTCCCCTGACCTTGACGAGATCCATTTCGATATGATTCGGCACCTACATCCACACTATACTCTCTTCTTACTTGATTTGTACACCTTATATGGGTGAAAGATTTTTACCCCTCATCATGTCGCATTGGGATCATTCTTTCCTTTGTCAAACCGGGCAGGGACGGATTGGACGCAGATCACTACCGCCCTATATTTTACTAGCTGTTTGAGTAAGTTGCTGCAAAAAATGGTGTTGGAGAGCCTAAACTGGTTCCTATAAACTAGGGGTCGGGTAACTTTTTGGGGTATTACCCCAAAAGAATTTGAGGTAAAATGAATTTACCCCTGACTTTAAAGTACTCTGAGGGACAAACCAATTTACTTATAAAAATCATGGATAATAAAGATACAAAAAGATTTATATTGGGATAATGTTTAATTTTTTATTTCATCTATCATTAGAAAATAAAAGTCCGTCTTTTTGGCATGGAAATAGCACACAAAAATTTTTTGTAGGAAATTATATATTTATAAACAGAAATAAAACAGTCACTTTTTAGCATTACATGGCACAAGCAAAATTATTTACTATGTCACTATCATGTATTTAAAATTCGTACAAAAACAAAATAAGAAAATGTTATTGAATCCACTATTATGGGGAAAAAATGTTTACCCTTTCTGGCATGAGAAATAAAACTAGTGAAAAAGTTTTTGAAACCTTGAATATATCAGCGCCCTCAGGCTTTGGAAAAATGATACTGTTTCATCTTTGATACAACAATTTTAATACCATGGATTTTTTATTTCACTGCTACTTTGATGCTGTCTTCAGGATCCAACTGGTTTCTGTATTTTGTTTTTAGATTTACAAAGGTAGAAAAACCTTGTTCGCAAAGGTAGGTTTTTGCAAAAGGTAGCAGCATTTTAGTTGCTTCCAAATGTGCAGTTTTATAAGCCTTTGCAGCTTTTGACATCTAAACACTTGAGAGGTCATCTTTGGTCTCAAATTTCATGTTTTTTTCACTGTTGGAACCCAGTTCAATAAACTCTTCTGCCATTCCTTCAGGCTCTTCAGGCAAATCAGCCAGTTCACATTTGAAGGGATTTACAACCCAGCTGACAGTATGTTAATTAAGCTCTGGAAAGTAGTCACAGAACCTATTCCTAAGTTTGGTCAGGTGCCTTGTGACTGATTCCTTCATGTCACTAAGACTGCAGTCTTCACATTCTTCCAAAAACTCTCCCTGGTTTGAAAAGACAACAATCTTATTGGAATTTACTTTTTGGTCCCAATACTGAAGCTTTGATACAAATGCTGAACTTTTTTTCCTTGCTAAGATGAGATTGATTTTCTTTCCTTGCAATTCCTTGTTCAGCGCATTTGCATGCCCCCAAATGTCAGCTAAGTATGCAAGAAGAGCTAGCCAGGTATGATTTTCTGAACTTCTCTGCAAGTGTGTGTTTTTGATCAGTCAGAAATATTTCAAGTTCGGTTTTAAGAGCCCACACTCTATTCAGGACATTTCCACGTAAAAGCCACCTCACTTCCGTATGGAAAAGAAGGGTTGAATATTCAGCCTCTCAATCCTCAGATAAATCACGAAACATCCTCGTGTTTAGTGCATGCCCTTTTACAACATTGACAATTTTAATTACTTCATTCTGTTGTTTGGCCAAAGCCACAACACCAATGACGTGACCACGCATGGCAGGAGCTCCATCAACTGATACTGCAATACAATCTTCCCATTTTAAATCAACACTTTGTTTTTTGAAGTATGCATAAGCCTTATTAAACACATCAATACCACGAGTTCTCAACTCAAGAGGAGAACATAGCAATATTTCTTCTTAAATTTCATCAGAACCCCTGTATCGAGCGTATACCATCAGCTGCGAATTGCTACTGACATCTGTACTCTCATTAAGTTGAATGGCAAACTCTTTACTCTTTTTTACTGAAGAAATCACTTGTTCTCTCACATTTTCTGCCAAGATGGAAATTCTTTCTTTAATAACTCTTTGCAGACAAAGGCACTGAATTCAGTTGTTTAGCTACTTTCTGCCCACACATTATTTCTGCCATTCTCACAGCCGCCGGTTTGATTAAGTCTTCACCAATACTATGTGGTTTGTTGTTTCAAGCAACCAACTATGCCACTTCAAAACTAGCTATTTCTGCTGAACGTTGGTCAAACGTTGCACTCTTGTTATTTTCCAATCTCTGTCTTTTGACTGTTTTTTCCAGATTCTCAAAGTATTACCGTGATTTGCAAGACAGATGTGAATGAACCTTGTCCAAGTGTTTCTTCAGTTGATTCTTTTTGAGAGACTTGGCAGTCAGTATTTTCATAAAGACGACACATTGAGGTTTCATTTGTCCTTTGTAATCTATTTCTGTGAAGTCATAATTGAGGAACTCTGCCTGATATGTCCTTTTCGTTGCTAATGCCATCTGAAAATGAAAGACAAATCTATCACTTTTTTAAGGTCTTTTGACTTCTATTTTTGAAAAATAAAAAAAGATTTAGTGACGAATTTAAGAGTTTAAATTAAAACTTTAAAATAACATAACATAAAATCAAACTACATGAAATTTTCTTAAGTATAGTTAAACTCGTTAAAAAAACTTACTTTTAATATAAAATAATTTATTAAAATAAAAATAAATAAATAAATGAAAAATATAATAATTACCCCTAAAAAAGTGAGAAATGTTAACTAAATAGTTGATGAGACAATTAGTCTCTTTACAAATAAACTAAAATATCCTAAAGTCTAAACTAATCTTATATTTATATATTTAACTTTTGTTGAATTTTAATCACAAAAGTCTATACAGAAACGTAAGTATTATAGATTATATCATAACTCACCTTATGTAAATAATTATTATATCATTTGATCAGCTCTACTATTCACCAACTCCCCTTAAAGAGGCATGTTCAAAACATGGCAAAATGTCACTTAATTAGGAGAAATGTTGCCAGATTTTACCGAAAAATAGAAGAAAGGCTCCTCTATGCATTCTTTTTCCCCAACTTTCATATTCGTTTCCCTCACTTAGCACATCCACATCCATAGCACATCCATTACCCCCCCATTTTTTTTCTAAATTACCCCATTTGTGGTAATTTTCTCCTGTTCCCCGACCACTGCTATAAACCAATCACCTTCTCTCTCTATTTCAATGTGGCTTCCGCAAAGGTCATAGTACCCTTGACCTACTAGTACGTTTTGCGGGATCGGCCCGGAAAGCTTTCTCATTAAAGCACTGAGTCCTGGCCATATTTTTCGATATTGAGAAAGCCTACGGCACAACATGGAGATACGGCATCTTGAAGTAGCTATACGTCTGGGGGATGCGAGACCTTTTACTGTCACTTATTCAAAGTTTTTTTTAGCATCTCGATCCTTCAAGGTACGTTTGGGGGACGCATACTCTGACCTGCAACCCCGAGAAGAGGGAGTTCCTCAGGGCAGTGTTTTAAGTGTTTTATGTTTTATAATTGCCATCAATGATATTATTTCGTCTCTCCCAGATGGTGTATCGGCAACTCTGTTTGTCAATGATTTGGTACTATATTGTTCCTCACCTCGCCTTCCATCAGCAGTGCGTCGGCTACAACTGGCGGTCGATGCTGTCTCCAAAAGAGCACAACTTAAGGGATTTCGCTTTTCTACGAACAAAAGCGAAGCAATGTATTTCCACCGGGGCAGAGGGGTTCTTGTTCCTCCATCTATTCCCCTACAAGGCGAAGATATAGAGTTTGTCTCCGAGTTTCGGTTTCTTGTCGTAACTCTCGATCCAAAGTTATCCTGGTTACCACACCTACGCAGACTTCGAACGGGCTGTCTGCGGGCTCTAGACATTTTGAAAGACCTCTCACACACTTCATGGGGCAGTGACCGACAAACATTGTGGACATTATACACAGCCCTCGTTCAATCCAAATTGGATTATGGCTGTCAAATTTAGTCATCGGCTTTCCCTTCAGTCCTTAAAAGGCTGAACCCCATTCGAAACCTTAGAGTTCGCCTTTCCAGTGGAGCCTTCCGTACTTCTCCTGTCAACAGCCTTTACTGCGAGTGTGGAGGTACTCCCTTTGCCCTACCATAGACTTCAAATCTGCATGCGATAACTCTGCCGAGTACAGCAATCCCCTATATCAGAGGTCTACAGATGCCTGTATGCTGCCGAATCAACGGCGGCATATGATAAGTTGCCATCTTTACCCCGCCCATTGAACCTTCGCATAGGAGATCATCTCTCTAACATCGGTGCTCCAAGGGTCCTTACCCTTCCATTCTTACTAACCCCTAGTTGGCGGGCACCTCTTCCCACAGTATGTACCAACATGTGGAGCCTGGAGAAGTCTTCCATGGACCCTCGCATCATTAAGAGCCTGTTCTTAGATCATTCGACCTCACACAAACAATGCTGCCCATTATACACGGATGGCTCTAAGTCGGAGAGTGGCGTGGGTGCCGCAGCCTTCTACCCATGAATAGAATTCCTAACTTTATCTTTGCCGCCAGCAGCATCCATTTTTACCACTGAACTTTCAGCAATCCTTTTAGCCTTTAGACTCATCCAAATTTTACCTTTTAATAATTTTGTCATTTTTCCGACTCATGGAGTGTTTTACAGTTAATTAAATCTCCTTTCTTACTCCTTTCACTATCTATCTTTTTTACGCCGAGCCTAAGGTGGAGCCGCCATGCCGATGTGCTGCCAGGCCACTAGGCTGGAGGAGTGCTTAAAAGGCGTCAGCTGGTTCTGCTGGCCCCGTATTCACCCCTAGCGGAGTGGGCTACTGCGTGGGGTTATTAGCGTTTACTTCTCGTATCACTAATAGGGTCACCATGCCCGATGATGAGAATAAAATAAGAACCCTCTTTCTTCTCCAGCGACGAAGACACCCTCAGGCAGCTCCACCGAAAAAAATGATGGTCCCCCCTTTGCTTTCGGAGGGAACTATTCAGAACTCTTCTACCGAAGAGGAGGCTTACTCATCTCCTCTGCCAACGGGTCTAGAGGACTCCCCCTCACTCTCTTATCCGGACTGCTAAGAAAGCCAGGCGGCCCATAATTGACTACTCTCGGTGGGAGTGGAACGATAGGTCCAACCCCCTTAGTGGATAAGACAGGGCCCGTCGTACTCTTTCTTCCAAAAACCTGCGGGCTCGAATTTTGAGCTTAGAGGGGGTCACCCTACGTGCCCCCTCTCTTCCCCGACAAAAGACTTTATGATCAATGGGACCTGTGATGTCCTGGAGGTGGGGTGACCACATGGAAGCTCCCCCTGAGATGGACATGGTATCTGAAGCAACCCAGCCCCGAACCCCAGTCCGCCCCTGTGCAAGTTCCTCCTCAGACGGCTCAGGTCTCCAATGCTGTACAAAGAGAGGTGGGATCTCCTCCTCCGGCTGGTGCCCCTGTGAAAGCCAAGGCCTTCTCCATCTCAGAGAAGTATCTTGCTGAGGCCGGTGCATCTGGCCTTGGGGCTCATGCCGGCGGAGAGGAGAAGATGGTTCATTCCCCGCCCTCATATCCTAAAAAGACCAAAAAGACTTGGGGCTGCCCTCCATTCGCGGAAGCTGCGGGGACGTATGAGTGTGATGCCACTTCGGTAAGCAACCAAGCAAAGATCAGCACGTGCGGCTCCGTTGCTCCCTGGTGGGGAGTCCCTGGCAAAGAACAGAATTGCGCAGAGCGGAGCCTCGATTACGTCGGGGCTCTTCATACATAGGCTAACTGTCGTTTTAGAGCCCACTGGTTTCAAACGCTTCTTCGTCATACGCTCCAGAGGTGACCATTTTCTCGGACGGTAGATTTCTGGCGAATGCGTCGAATACCTCCGAGGCGTCCATGATTAGTGCCCTTCGGATTCTAGATGGCACGCCGTTGAGTGTGACGCCGCACTCTACCATGAACTTCATCAAAGGAGTAGTTTATGTGAGGGAACTCGTGGACTACTCCATTGATGACATCACCATAGAGCTGGCCAACCATAGGGAGGCCATGATCGAACGTATGATGAGAAAACAGGGAGGGGCCTCGAGATATACCCCTACACTCTTCGTCACGTTTAACTGTAATAAACTCCCTGAGTCGGTGCATGACGGTTGGTATCGCTACCGCGTGAAGGCATTCGTGCCACCGCCGCGGAGATGATATTACTGTCACCGATATGGGCATACTAATCGTTCTTGTAGGCGCGCAAAGTCAGGATTACTTGAAGTCTATATGTTGCTCCATGACCGCACACGATAAGTACAAATCGTGTGTGACCAAGTGTGTCAATTGCGGAGAGCCTCACCCCGCTTCCTCGAAGCAATGTGGTGCCTAGCTCCTTGAGAAGGAAATCCTGGCCGTTTAGGCCAAGGATCGTCTCTGATTTCGCGAGGCTAAGGACTTGGCCCTGGCGCGCCCGTCACTGCCTGGGACGTGTTATGCCTCAATGTTAAGAAAAACACTCTCTGCTCCTGGCTCCTTCAGGACTACGAGCACGGTCATTTCCGCGCCCATTCGGAACCCTTCTGCTGGTTCTACCCACCCCGGGCGCTACCCTGGTAAAGCCACTTCGGTAAGCAACCAAGCAAAGATCAGCACGTGCGGCTCCGTTGCTCCCTGGTGGGGAGTCCCTGGCAAAGAACAGAATTGCGCAGAGCGGAGCCTCGATTACGTCGGGGCTCTTCATACATAGGCTAACTGTCGTTTTAGAGCCCACTGGTTTCAAACGCTTCTTCGTCATACGCTCCAGAGGTGACCATTTTCTCGGACGGTAGATTTCTGGCGAATGCGTCGAATACAGGGTAGCCCTGTTTTTAGCCCAGCTAAAAACAGGGCTACCCTCCTTTCCCTCAGCGTGAACGTTTCCCATAAGGCGAAACGACCGCGCGCCTCCATCAGGTTGTTAAACTCGCAGGAGGCAACACCGCTGAAGTTGGTTTTGAGGCCATCTTCCGGGGTTCCAAAAGCTGCCCCCGGAAAGGAAGGCAGTTCTAAGGCAGATTTGGCTCCTTCGCCCACACTCAGTGGCAGGCTGGGTGTCACAGATACGGTGGATCCTCCAAAGTAGGGACCTTTGCCTCCGAAGCCCCCCCCCACTCGCCCAAGGTTTCGATGCGGAAGGAGCAAAAGCCTCGTATGGCGAGCAAAACCTCTCCCGGTAAGCCATCGAAGGCGATAACGGATTCAGCGCATTTCCAAGTATTTTCCGGGAAGCGTATGGACATTTCCGTGAGGGTCTTCTGTTCGAAGAGGGCCCCCGCATCTTCTCCGAGCTAGGCTCGAAGGGGATATTCCTTCAATTGAATTGCCGCAGACTCCGGGCCAACTTGGAGGAGCTGCGGAGACTCGTCTCTTCCCGTTCCCCGTTAGGTATCTTTGGGCAGGAGACCATGCTAGGCACGTGCCCCCTGCCAACTTTCCTGGGGTATATGTGTTTTGACACCTCACCACCAAGGGATGGGGGCCGGGCAGGGAGATGCGCGATTTACACCCGGCCTGATGTATCCGTCCTCATCTTTGCTTCAGATGCCTCCTTTCAGGCAGTAGCTGTGCAGCTACATCTGGAGAGGAGGTATACTGATATTTCCGCGTATATTACACCGTCAGCCGACTTCAACGCGGGGGACTTCCGCCGCCCCGTGGCACGGTTGCTGAGGCCCTTTCCCTTGCTCGGAGATTTGAACGGTAGACACCCCCTCTGGGGAGACTAATTGATAAATCCCTGGGGTCAAGTCCTTCCGACCTGATCGATAAGTTGGAGATAGGTGTCTTAAATGTTGATGAGTTTACGCATCACTGTCCGAGAACCACTTCATTTTCTTGCCTCGATCTATCTTTGTGCTCTCCAGATTCACACCCTGATTTTCGGCGGGGGGTGGTCGATGACCTCCATGGTAGTGATCACTTTCCCATTCAAATATCATTTTCTGGGACGCTGTTGCTCGAGAGCCCGCTCTAGTGCTGCTTGGCGCGGGCGCAGTGGTCCGCATTTCAGGAAATGACTGATTTCTCCATCTCAGTCGAGGAGTTTATGTCGGTTAATGAGGCCGTTAAGTTCTCTTCTGGCAACATCATCACCGTGGGCCTGACTACTATTCCTAGAAAATCTGGGTGCTTAGCACGCCCACCACTACCGTGGTGGTCAGACGGGTGTGAGACGGCCCTCAAACAGAAGCGTTATTCCTACACGCACTATAAGCGCCGCCCGAACGATTTCACTGTCGCTGAATTTCTTCGGGCTAGTGCTAGGTTCCGGTATATTTCAAAGCACGCCCGCCGCTCTTCTTGGCGTGTGTACCTGTCTTCATTTAACGGGAAGACCCCTCTAGCAAAGGTATGGAAGCAAATCAAAATTATTCGCTTAAAGTTCTCGCAAGACTCCCCTCCCGATCTCCAGGATAATGAGACCGCAATCTCGGACCCCGCGTCCATGGTGGAATCCTTCGTGACTGCTTTCTTCGCATTCTCTAGCGGGATGCTGCTCTGCCAGTATCCAATGCGCGTCGTGATATCGTGAAAGACCACTGACTGGACTTTTAATCCAGAGGCGGACAACAATTCAACGACACGTTTACTCTGAGGCCTTTGCGCTCCGCTCTCGCTTCGTGCGCAGACACCGCCCCTGGTCTGGGCGATGTCCCGTACGCCAGGCTTCGATACCTGGGTGAGCGATGCATGGCCTTTCTGTTAGATATGCTTAACAGAATCTGGATAGAGGGTATCCTTTCAGATTCGAGGCGAATCGTTACTGTGTTCGTTTTTCGCAAACTGGGGAGAGATCGCTCTACCCCGGCCGTTTTGGCCCAGTCTCTCTAACCTCCTGCGTGTGCAAGTTGATGGAGAAATTGGTAAATGCTAGATTAAGCCTTTTTTACCTGGGCAGCGGAGGCCATCTGTCTTCTGCACAGTGCGGCTTCCGCAAGTTCCACTCCACGTTGGATGCTCTGCTACGACTGGAAAATTTCGTCTGCGAGGACTTCCTTCGTAGACAGCATTACGCAAGTGTTTTTCGATCTGGAGAAGGTCTATGATCCGCATGGTGATACGATATCATGGAGACCCTCCACACGATGTGGGCGAGGGGACGGCTCCCAATGTTTATATCTGAATTTTTGCAAGATCGTCGATTCCACGTTCGGGTGAGGGGAGCCCTCTCCGGCCCAATGTAGCAGAAAGAGAGTGTCCTGCAGGGAAGTGTCCTCAGTGTCACACTCTTTTCCCTGAGCATCAAAGGCATCACCTCGGTGCTGCCGGAAGATATTTTCGCTACGCTCTACGTAGACGACCTTTCGATATCTTTCGGCGCGGCCCAGATGACAACTCTAGAGCGTCGACTCCAACAGGCATTGAACCGCGTCTCCTATGCCGAAGCGCACAGGTTTCAGTTTTCCTTGGCTAAGACTAAGGTGATGCACTTCTGCATACATCCACAGCTCCACCCTAATCCAGACTTGTTGAATCGCCCCGTTTTCTTGGTCTTGTATTTGACCGACGCCTCACCGATGATCCACCTGGGAGGCTCATATTCGCAGCCTTAGATATTCTTCGTTCCGTGACATTCAGTGCCTGGGGCGCTTATAGAGCTCCTATCTTACTTTTTTATCGATCCTTTGTTCGTTCGATGCCCGACTACGGATGCGAGTTTTATACCTCCGCAGCTGAGCGTGTGCTGCGGAAGATGGACTCGATCCACCACACCAGCCTTCGCCTAGCAACCCGTTCCTTCCGTAATTTCCCAGTTGAGAGCCTACGTGTCGATTCTGGGGAGATGCCACGCCTCTTTCCCCAAAGCTTGTACAGATCCGGGAGTATTGTCTTCGGCCTTTTTGGAGCACACTTCCTGTCACGCTGAAACCGTGCCAGTGTATACGGATTGCTTCAAGTCCCAAAACGGGGTCGGTTTTCATGCCGTATCCCCTCTGTTTGAAGTCAGCGGGGCTCTGCGAGGTGCTGAGTCTGTCTTCACGGCCAAGCTGGTTGCAATACACCGCTCGGTACGAGATATTACGCGACGTGCCCGGTTCGGAGACCGGAATGTGATTTATAGCGACTCAGAAGAGCCCTGTGTGCTCTCGGAGCATTGGAATCTCCCCATCCCCTGGTTCCTGATATCCGTTATGTCACGGTTTTGGCGAGCCTGGTGGAAGTCGAGATTATTTTGTGCTGGGTTCATGGACATGTAGGAATTTCTTGGAATGAGCGCACCCATGGAGGCGCCAAAGATTCCGCGATGACTGGACGACCAGTCCAGCGTTTCGCTCTTCCTCATACTGACTACATGGCAGGGATACGGGCTGCTTGGCAAAGACGGTGGGAGACAGTCGAGGGGAACCTAAAGTTGCTTGCCATTGCGCCGCAAATGTTCCTATGCGCCTACCCCCCAATGCTGCGACGGCTTCAGGTTGCTTTCTTTCATCTCCGAATCGGACACACTTGCGTGACGCACCGCCATTTGATGGGGTGCTAGCCTGCGCCTTATTATGATGACTGCGTTGTCCCCCACACTGTTCGGCACATTTCTCGTTGAATTTCTCAGTCTGGGTAATCTTCGTGCATGTTACCTGTCCTGGTACCAGGATGAGCGGGGTCCCTACCTCCTGTCCCTTCTACTTGAGGCTGTTTTGTGTACACTTACTTGTGGACTTTTGCGATGAGTCCGGCCTCCTCTACCTTATGTTTTGTTGATGTAGGTTGCACATTCCTGCGCCGGGGCCTACCCTCGACACCTGAGCGTGCTTGCTGCCCTTTTCGTTTTTTTCCTTTTTTATTGTTGTTTTCTTTTCTTTTTTAGTTGTTGTTGCTTTTTCCTGCATATTATTATTTTAATTTAGCTTAGTACTCGGCTGTCGTGAGTACGGCGATTTATGCCCAAGTAGGCAGTCACCATATGGGGTCCTAAAAACAAAAATTCGAATAATTTAGATATTTTGTTAGAACTTGCGTCTATCTGCTTGAGACGCTCTTTAAAGTAACCATTTTCTCTAATTCCGTTTGCCTTTTACATCCCGAGTGTCCACGTTGATGGAAAAATTAAAAACTGTTAACCTAGCTTATTTCCTGGATAGTGAATGTAATACTTCCACAGCACAGTGCAGTTTATTTAAGCTCCACTTTACATCGGATGCTCTGCTAGGCTGGAGAGTGCTATCTGCGAGGAGGCCTTCTTTTGTGGACATAACTTCTTCAAAGTGTTTTTCATCTAGAAGGCTTATGATACCACGCGGCGATCTTGTTTAATGGAGATCATCAATTATATGATCGGTAGAGAACGTGTCGTAATCTTTTTATTTATGGTCGTACAAATGGTCGTTTTGGCGTAAGCATGGAGCTCTCTCCGAGCCAACAAGAGAAGAAAATAACCTCCCTCATGGAAGTGTACTCAATGTAACTCCCTTTGCCATTAGATTCAACAATATCTCTTGGGTGCTACCGAAAGATGTACTATCTACGTTTTACGTAGACGACATTTTGATCTCTTTTGATGCAACTCAGATGCCTACAAAAGCGTCAACTCCTACAGGCTCTGAACAAGGCCTCTCACTATTTCGACGAGTAGGGGTTTTGATATTTGGGGACAAGACTAAGGCAGTACACTACTTGCCGCTGTCAGGGGTTTCCATGCCGACACTGACCTGTTCCTAAATGAGACGAGTCTGTATTTCGTTTATTCGAATCGTTCCTTTGCCTTGTTTTCGCCCGACACATCACTTGGGAAGCGCAAATTTGCAATTCTTGGAACTCTTGCACCAGCGCCATGCAAATTCTTTGCTGTTCCGTTATGTACGCTGGCTGCTGATAGCCCCACCATTTAAATGTTGTATCGTTACATTGTGCGTTTCAAGTTAGACTATGAATGCGAATTTTACTCCTCCGTACATCGTCTATAGAGAACCTTCTTGTCATTGCGGGAGCATTACCACTTGCTTTATGTCGCGCATAATACGTTTGTACGCGCAAGCTCAGTATCTCCCTCTGTAACCATTTGTTCTAACTTCATTTGCTGCCAAACTTGATGGTGCCTATGTTAAGAGAAAAACAAAGATTACTCTAAACCCTTTGCGTGTAGGTTGTTTATTTCTTCTATAGCTCTATGTAGCTCTCATGCTTCTACTCCCATATCTGCCACAGCACCCACAGTACTACTTTTGTACCCCTTCAAGCATACATCGTGTCACGGTGGAGCCTTGTTAGTATAAACAGACGGCTCCAAGTCTTAAGGAGGTGAGGCTCTTCTCGGCGCTGATTTTGTCTTCACGGCCAGTTGGCTGTAATATGCTCCTCTGGTATGGAGATGACGCGTTGTGTCCGGTTCAGATACCACTTTGTGATTAATAGTGACTTAAAGATAGCGCCATGGTACTTGAAGCATTGGCTTATCCACATTCCCTCGCTTGGAGTATCTGTGACACCACTACTACTAAGACTAGGGGGAGGGAGTTACGATTGTCTTCTGCACGCTATCTGAAGATTTGGGAGTTGCGGGGAATGAACGGGCTGATGAAAGAGGCAAATGTTTATGTACAGGCTGAGCTACCGAATCGTTCGCACAGCACTTATAGCACTTGTAGGCTATCGCTTCTTTCTGATGATCGTTTCCCACTCATTCGATCACAAGAGGAACGGACAGCATGAAAAACCACCAGAAGTTTGAAGAATAGGAGCTTGGTCTTCAACATTGAAGGCTACGGAGAACTGAACGGCCTAATTAACCGGTAAAAAGGTAAGTCATTTTTCCAATGTGGCCATCGTGCTCAACTCGAGATGTTATCTAGATCAACAGTGGCCAAGCAAAATAGAATTGGATAGGAAAGTGATCACTACCATGGAAATCATCGACAACCTATTATCCAAATTCCGCGTGAGCATCAGGAGAGGACAGAGGTAAGTCAAGACAAAAAATGAAGCAATTTTAAGACAATCGCGTGTGAACTATTTCCAAATCTTTGCACAGTTCGGCCAGGCTTCGGGTACGCGATTCTTCTCCCCCTGCTTTGAATCCTTCTGCTGACCGGCGTTTAATAGCTCGTTCCACCGTCTTTGGTGGGCGAATAGCAGCATCTGTCGTGCTTAGTCTAGCTTAGAAGCGCTCGAAGAGGCGCCTATATGAATTGGTGGAGGAGCGTGACCCCTTAGTTCATGTTAGGGTGTGTGGTTACTTACATATGTATGTCATTTAATGTCTGTAGACTGCTCATTTTTGGCAATATGGCCAGGATTTGCCATATTAACCAAATGGAACCGGTCCTAGAAAAGGGAGACCCTCCTTCCCTGCCAAGGAACGCAGATAGACCCTTGCTGTGACAGAATGTGTCTTTCGGGCAACTTTTTCCATACAATTGCTCGAATAATCAAGAATGGTTTGAAGCCAGCGGGCTTGAAAACCCCGAAAGCCCCTCGATGAGCGGTCTCAGAGTTTCCTAGACCGCGGTCTTCTACGTCTTTTCCCTCTCCTCTGAGTGGGTCTCGGGGTCGAACAGACCTGCCTATTCTTGGTCACTTGCTGATATAACAAAGAGCCCTTCCGTATTCAAAACACCACAGGAAAAGGAAGAGTCTTTGTTATTTTTACTTTTCTTTTTTTAGGGGACCCACTGCCTTGGCAAGCCATGGTCATGGGTGGAATCAGATTTTGAGCTCACATTCACCATTCATTATTCAGTCCCTGGAACGGGCCCACCCTAATTCGGCCACCGGAGCCGCCGTTCACCTCTGGGGTTGTTCTATGGGGATACCACCTCCCCCCCTCAGGGCGAAGTAGTCTCATTTGAGACCTCTGGTGGTTGTGAACCGGCAAATGGGGTATCCTGTGCATATTGTTACGTATTTTACTTGGATGGATAGCTCATCCTCCTAACCCCAGTTCCCGCAGTTGAACATTTTTCCTGCTCGACTGTCTGCTTTGGCCTGCCGCTTTACTTGTATATATTCCACTATTTTCACTCTGTCTATATTTATAGGTGTTGTTGCCCCGTTGTGAGTGGCTTGGTTACCAAGGGTGATATTTCACCGCGTTTTGGTACCATTCCTGGGTAGCCAGATAGGGTTCATGGTTCGGCTTGGTGGCTACCGATTTGATTTTTCTGGGAGTGCTTTTTCGTGAGGCACTGACTCCAAAGGGTAGAGTTATCTTCTTTCTTGATTGAAGGCTGTCTTTCAATGGCGCCATTGCAAATAATTCTCGATTCATAAGGCTGAGCTAAAAAGGATAAAAAAACAGGAGTAAAATTTCAAAGTTCACTGATCTTTTCTTCACACCACTACTTTTTTTCGTGTTGCATTCCTCTCCTTGTGTGCAAAATTTCATCGCAATACAATGATATTTAGAGGTGATCCCCACCTTTTTTAGTCTGACACCCTCAAAGACCAACCTTACTAAGTAAAAGTGAAAAGTGGGGCGACCCCTAAATGAGGAGATAGAGACAAAATTTTACGTATAATTCCTTTTCGTGAAGTGTAATAAAATTAGCTCTGTGGAGAGAAAGAAATATCTCTTTTTTCAGTTTTTTAGACCACCCTAAAATATATATATAGTTACTAGTTTGTAAAACATGATTGTCAGAGCGAGAGAGAGAGAGAGAGAGATAAAGAAGCGAGATGAGTCTAGCTGGAGCCCAAAACCCAAATCAGCGAGAGGGCGCTAAGCCTTTACTCGCCACTTCTTGAATCGGAGTGGGACCCACTTCCGACGGCAAACAAAATCGCTTCTGGCGAAGCTTGTATATTTCCCAGCGCGGAAACGAGAAAAGTAGTATTCAACTAGGAATGCATGCACTACTCACGCGGTATCCAAGCAGTAATCACGAGGATTCATTGGGAGCAGCCTAAGGACACAACGCACTCTTTCATACGCGACTTCCTATTACTCTAAGGACTCGCAGGCAAGAAACCAGTTGTTCAGAACTAGGGCAGTCAAGGATGTAAGGACTCACTGTGGAATATGCGCTTTGCTCCGTGCCCTTCAAGGATACTCCCTCGAACCACCACTCGAGGCCCCCTTCTTGGAAAATCGTAAACCTATTACCGTTTTCTCAATCACCGTCGAAGAGGCTTGACGCTTTCTGAATACGAAGCTTTACCTCCTAATATCCTCCTGTTTTCGCTCGGGTAAATATTGTGCTACTCATAGCTCGTGCCGAAGCATTTCATTGTAAATTAATTCCTTTGCTGAACGATTAGTTTTTTCATAGTATATAAATTATTGTCAGATTCTGTTATTTGTTTGTATAATAGTAAAGATTATTTTTGTTTCTCTTGTTTAAATCCCAGAACCATATAAAAAGCCATTGATCTATTTTTTAAGTCGGGCAACGGAATACACGCACTCGAATATTCCCCATTCTTAAAAGGGACTCCCTCCCCCCTCCCGTCTAGGGCGAGCAAGCCAAGATCAGTGAAATCTACCTGACCTACGGCAATGATTTAATCTTCATATCTATTAGAAAAGAACGATTGAGTTAGATCGAAAATGAGGATGAAATCAATTATATTCTCGAAACCATAAGAATATCCACTTTAAGATTTTTTTTCACCTACAGCGAAGAGTTTTTTTTCTTCCAATTTAAATTACAGGGTCCGGCAGAAAGGTTGCCCTGATTTCAAAGGTTAATAAAAAAAACACATGAAAATACAAGAAAAAACTTTTTACTTTTATGAAGTACATTAAATGCCATTTATTTTGTGTTTCAGTCAGCAACCCACCATGGCCTGGAGTGGAGAGCATCGTGCATTTGTTGTTGAAGAGTTTTTTAAGAACGGTGAATCCGTCGTAATGACGCAACGTTTCTTCCGAAGACACTTTGCGCTTCGTCGTCATAATGTTTGCCTAAAGTTGGAAACCAACGACGAATTGTTTTTCCATCCGGTTCGGGATCATGACGACGAAGCGCAAAGAGTCTTCGGAAGGAACGTTGCGTCGTTACGACGGATTCACCGTTCTTAACAAACTCTTCAACAACAAATGCACGATGCTCCCCACTCCAGGCCATGGTAGGTTGCTGACTGAAACACAAAATAAATGGCATTTAATGGATTTCATAAAAAAAAATTTGTATCTTCATGTGTTTGTTCTTTATTAACATTTTTAATTGGGGCAACCTTTCTGCTGCACCCTGTAGTTCAAGGATAGATGGAGGTAATTTTCTTCTAGACAATTCGAAACAAACCGCCGAATTCGGTGTTCACCACATTATCATAAAAGAAACATTCTTGGAAGTTTTAAAGAGCAATTCTACTCATCTCTGCCCATCACTATGTAAATTAAAGTATTTGCTTAATGGTAAAACACGTTTACTTCGCGGTTACTCCTATTTCTTTTTCGCCTAATTAAAATCTTTCTTCGACACCACATTATTTATTTGTCACAACAAATTCACTCGCCGCTTGGGATTACGAACTCATAAACTCCTCTTTTAATACGTTTCCTTCCTCTTCATTGACTTGAAACGAGAGAAGTCTGAGACTTCATTAAATACACAAAGAGCACTAATGTTTTTTCAGGTTGCCTGCAAATGTTTTTAATTTCTTTTTTCTTTTCTTTTTATTCAAATGCATTTTAGATGCGTTTCTTGTTGAAAACTTTCCTGTTTTTCTCCATAAGCTTCGGCTGTAGCCAGTTAGTTTTACCTTATTAATCTTTCTGACGATTCACGTTTTCCGTTATTCTTTGTGTGTGACCAAGTATTTTTGCTATTTAACTTTGTGTTGTGTCTCTTTTTCTACCACTCTCGCTTGCTCAGTTTATTTATCAAAGCAAAGAATAGAATTGAACTCATTCGCTTTACTCGTCGCAAATATATGAGTGACTTCTTCAGACTTAAAATAAAGTTGGTTCAAATTTCTAAGAGAATCGAAATATCAGATACTAAGTACCCGGCGTAGCCCGGGATAAAAAGTCCTGTCGCAAATAAATATCGATGCATATTGTTTGAAATTCTTATATTGTGGCACAAAAATATCTTTACTTGCTGATTATTATTAATATTTGTGGGGTAAAGACAGATTCAGGAGAGTTGCGCACTCTCCCTATCATATAATGGAAGTACAATGAATAAACTTTTCACCGCGCGCCCCAGGCATTTTACGCGCACGCGTGAATGACCGTTAGTTATGAGCGAACAACGGTGTGGCCGCACGAACAGATTGAGCTCGCACGTCTTAATTGACATTTATAATAAGATTAAATGTACATAAAAGGCGTCAGTTTTAAAGATGAACTAAAGCGAAAGCCAACAAGGCAATCACCCCCATAGTTCTTAAAGAACTATTTGTAAAAGAGTAATGAATATAGGGCAATTGGAAATGTGTGAAAGATAGCGGCAGATCCTCTGCGGGCATTCGGGCTAGGAGGGCATGCAATCCTAAAGGTGTCGCTGCGACATGCTGGCCTATACTAGACCTTACACCCCTTTGTAGGGTACACAAGGGGGGCCGAACCATTCCAGTAGGTTTCAAGTGTAGCAGGGCTTTACCGGCAATGGGGTGTTGGAACAGGTAGGGCGGTTCATCCTAAAACCTTTAAAAACCTCTTTTTTTTAATAAATATAAAAGAAAAAGGTGAATAATAGGAAAAAGATAGTATTCGTCCTAAAAAGTACCCCAAACGTATTTGCATAAGCTTGTCTCTTAAGAGAATCTGGATAATAAAATTGAGTAATAATGAATACAACGCTGTCGATTTGGTGCCGGGAAGGATCAGCTCATGGGATTGAAAATTATGGTTTGTCCGCTGCAGTTTTAAGTATACGTTGGGTCCAGAAAGTTTCACTTAAAATACATACACAATAATTTTAATAATAAATATTTTTAATAATAACTAGTTTTAATAGTTTATAACATTTTCGTTATTCTCTAAAAGAAATTTTCAAATTCTGAGAAGCAAAATACCTTACTATCATGTAAAAGATCTCTACCCCGTAAAACCTTAAGTCTGGAACCTGTCTAATAAATTTTAATTGTCATTCGCTAAAATTTCCGCCCATGTTATCTTTATCCAGGAAAATAAACAAAATCTTAGAGGATCAAACATTAAATCTCTTTCCTCCATTCGAAGCGCTCTCATCACTCGATGATGGTCGGATTTAAAAGGACTCACAAAATAACAATGGAAATTTGTAGTTCCATTAATGCGATAATTATTTTTACTATGAAATTCAGGCGGTCGTGTGGGTGAGAAATATAAAGGTGGAAAGAGGTTAAAGAGTTTAGAGTTAAACTTATGTTTATAAAACATCCTTTTCTAGAAGTGTAAAATACAACTATTCGAGACTCGCAAATAAAGCCGAACTGAATTATTACGAAACTTAATTATAAAAATAAAATTGCAGGGATTTTAAATATTAGAATTTTAGTGTTATTTAGAATATGTACTTTTTCGATAGTTTTTATACTCATTTTCTCTAATTTACAATAACATTTACTTTTACCTCCTCAAAAGACACCCCCTCCAACTAAAAAAAATCATTGAGATCAAATGATGGAGTAAGATTTTAAAAAAAGACACACAAGGAAATTCGAGCAGCAACTTTGCAGATATTATTTGATTTTGGGGGGGAATTAATTCAATTCCGTCCGATCTAATAACAGACTGACCAAATATATGATTACCAGTCGCCTCTGAATAAATGACCACAATTCTTAATGGGGTAATTAATACATTGCAGGAATGCGGCGGAGAAGGGGCGGCAAACTCGAACGACATCATCTCAGAAAGTTCAGCTTCTTCACTTCGGCAAGAGGTACTAAGGCACATCATTGCCAGACGTACCCTCGAAAATGAAAAGGTAAAATTATTCTAATGACCTGTTTAACGTCCTCTTTCACCAATAGCCAAGTCTATCCGTGGATGGGATAAAAAGAAAATTAAAATAATTCCATATAATAATGATAAAGATCTAAGTTAAAAATGAGTGCAATAGCAGACGTAAGTGTTCAGGTTGCGCCTGGGGGCCTCCTTCAAAGGCTGCGGGTGAAAGTTCGAACACAAAACACTCAAAAGAACGAATTTAAATTTTCCTATAAGAGGATGGCTAATTGATCAATCAACACTCATATACAGTGCAGCATGGCAATACTCTAAAAGGGCTTATTTTGTTTATTATGTATTTTGCTATATTATAGTATTCTGGGCGCCTGTCTTTAAAAATAGATTTTTTAAAAATGGTCAACTCAATAGGATGATGAAAATTAGTGAAGATGCAAAGGAAGTTCATGTTAGCCAACAGGGACACGCTCATCCAGTGAGGAAAGAATAGGGGGGGGGGAGTGGTTACACAAATGATAAAAGAGCGAATAAAGAAAGAAGAGTAGGAACAATTAATGAAAGACCAAGTATGAAAAGGACTACTGTAGCACAGTTTTTCACCCATTATAAACATAGGAGGCCATAAATACGAAATTAAATTCTCATGTATGGGTTTACTAACGAATTTATTAAAAGAGGAAAATCTACTCCTGGATTTGGCAAAAAATAAAGTTTGAATTTCATTGTTAACGAATATATAAGAATAAAACAAAACTCTATTATTGAATTAAGTCAGCTTAAAGTGATAACATAGTGTTAATTTTCGTTCGCAGGCCGAGTTATCGCGACATATTGCTAAAAAAGATAGCTTGATTTGTGACCTTCGGAAGCAATTGATCCAGAAGGAAAAGACATTCCATCTCCAAAGAAACCACTTTGAGGAAACGATAAGAAATATTCAGGTAGGTAATAAGGATCGGGGTGTTTAATTGTTGTTTTTCTGTTTTGTTTTAGGCCAAGTGACACTTGAGGAGACTCGTAAATGCCATTTTCAGGAAATTTATTTAAATATAGCCCCACTGCTCAACGAGGTTCAAATTCGTAGGTTTGTTCCAAGAAACGGATGTTTAGTGTATACCCTAATAAACCCAGCACAATGGATAAGACCTGAAAACAGTTAAATAAATAATATAATGTTTTATTGGATCTTTTCTCTTATTATAGCGTAATTCCATCTCCTCGGCCAGATGACTGAACGGCCGGTTACTCGAGTGAGTAGCTCCTGGGATACTTTTCTTGAATGGTCTGTTACTCGAGTGAGTAAGCTGTGGCATTTTTAGTTTTACGATATCCTTTGGCTTGTTTGGAAGCACAAGCATTATTTTCACCCTTAAAAAATGACAACGTACGAACCTGCCAGATATGTAGGTGCAAAATATCGAACAAGCAGTCAAGTATTTGCAAGAAAAAGGTATTGTGCATCAGTAGAGAATTTGCAAAAATGGACACAGCATGAAACATTTGTTGTCCCATTACCCACTTGTTTGGCGCTGTCACAAAAAAGGGTGTACAAGCAAATCCGGATTGAGAAGCGATACCTGGTTAGAAGGGTCAAAAATACCTATGGAAACAATTATCTTTTTCGTTCATGCATGGTGCAACAACTTAACAACTACTGTTTTTTTAAAGAACAACTAAAAATGTGATGCAATGCTATTACGGACTGGAAGAACTATCTCCAGAAAGTGTGCGCAAATTCGTCAATCCAAAATCCTATAAAGACCGGTGGAAAGGGGTTGACAGTAGAAATAGATAAATCCTTGTTATCACGAAGAAAGAATAATGTCAGGAAGGTTTTGCCAGTGCAGTAGGTTTTCGGAGGGATTTGCAGGGAAACATGCGAGTGTTTCATGTATGCAGTTCCTGATAGATTGACAGAAACATTATTATCTATAAGTAAAGAATGTGGATTGCCTGGCACGGCTATTATTTCTAAGTGGCGTGCATACAATGGAATTGATTCCTTGCCAGAGATGCAGTATAAACATTTGACTTTTAACCACTCGAAGAACTTTAAAGATCTAGAAACAAGTGACCACACAAACCAAATAGAGTCACTTTGGGCCAAGACGAAAATGAGGAATAAAATAGAATGGGGAACCGCTCGTTCTCTGATCGACTCCTATGTGTGCGAATTTTTATGGAGGCGACGAAATAAAGGAAACAGACCTTTTTTCTCATAATTACAGACGTTGTAAAGTTTTATAAATTAAATAATGGTTCGCTTTTACTTTTTTTTACTTTCCTCCTTTTCGCCCCACCAAACAACCCAAATAAATAAAATAAAAATAATCCCACCCCTCGATTCCCGCGTATGAGAAAGGCAGCTTAGACATCAATCTGAGGATCTACTCACTCGAGTAACCGACGGTTCAGCCATTTGGCTGAGAAGACGAAATTGCGCCATAATAAGAGAAAAGATCCGTTTAATTTTATATCATGCAAAAATTATAAAATTAATGTAAGAAAACAAAACAAAAAAAAACGCAGTAATGGGACAATCGCATCTTTCATAACACCTTGAATCTCGGTCGAGATTCAGGACGGACCAATTCTCCCTCCGACCGCTTGGGAAATTAAGTGAAAAAGATTTGATCCTACAGCCTGCGCTGTAGGGAGAAAGCCTTTGATCCTACATCCTGCGTTGTAGGCCCCATCAACGGGCCACGATTAAATGGGGCCCCACTTCCGATGAGACTGTGGGGAGGGACCAGGTTAGCGTTGGATGGTATTCATACTATGAACAAGAGAGAAAGTCCATCCAATAATGACCTGCTGCGTTTTGTGATAAAATGATAAATGGTTATTGCATCGATGGTTTCCCATAGTCATATGGGTCATTTCGTGGCTCTACATGGCTAAAAGAGGCCTCTGCTACTAGATGGCGCTCCCCGGCGCCAAATCTGATGGTAGATTTGAAATCTCCAGGGTGAATAACCATATGTCCCATAGTCATATGAGTCATTACATGGCTCTAAATGGATGCAATTGATCTTTACTCCTTTTGATAAACAAGGGACTCCTAGACCTGGCGCTTCGCCGCAGGTAAAAACAGAACAAAGTTACAGCATGATTACAGAATAATTCACAAACGATTTTCGCTAAATCCTCGAATGATCAACACTTACAGTTGTTCGCATTATTTATTTACAGAGCGGAAAGCCTTATCGTCCTTTTCGGGGCGAGAGCCCCATGGGGAGGAACCAGGCCGGCCGGGAAGAGCTACAGTTGGTGCGAGATGCCATTAGTGCTCTTCGGGGGAACTTCAGGTGAGGAAATGTCACAAATTTTTCATCTATTTTTTTCTTGTAATTTGATGGGTTAAGTAAAGTGATATATGTATGTATAGTGGATGGCCGCAATAAAGGAACACCATGTTTTATACTATTCATTTCAATAAAAACTATCTCTTAATAATCGAAAAATCTCCTTAACGATGTTGCAGAGTTCCTGTATCTGCCAGTATTTACTATTGGCATCGTTGCATATATATTTATTTTAATATATAAAAAAAAAATTTTGGAAAGCGGTCAAATTCTTCGGCCATGAATGGGCGGAGCGTCGGTCATGAAAACCAGTCACTTTGTAGCATGAGGAAGAGTTATCTATCTTTCTCCTCTATTTTTTCCTCTTATGGAATTAACACATGGCAAAGCTGTTAATGGGCAGAGAGTGAAGATGAAGAAGCTATGACTCGTATGTGTTATAATTGTTGTTAAGCTCGTATATCAAAATCGTGAGAGTGAGTGAAAGAGACAAACCAACTTACACATCCACTTTCATCCACAACAGTTTTGCGAAGAGTAATGTGAGTGCCCGGATGCTATGCAAAAGTATGCTCTCACAAAACGTAAAAGCGGTGACCACTGAATCATAAAAATGAGTATGCAATCAGATAAACTGTCATTTAACCTTCTTCTGGCTTTCACTGGAAGCTTAGAGAGCTTTTCATGACGCCAACTTGACACTGCCTGGAGAATGGAGGTAAATTTGTGATCAGCGATTCGTAAAATTTCCTTGAGGCTATAATAGCCAATAAGAAGGTTATTTCCCCTTCACTTGATCGATTTGGACTGATCAAGTCCATCGTATGATGCCAGAATCATTCTCGAGTGGGGATCTGGTCATTTGGGATGACAGTCCGAAGGAAGAAGAAATAAGTTGTACACCTATAATCAGAGGATCATAAAATCATCGAGCTTGTATGGTTCTAATAAAATTACTGGTCAGAAAGCGATTCTATCCACCAGCGTTACAGCGGGAATGGAGCTAATTCTGTTCGAAGAATGGTTTGCATTTCCTTTCGTTACTGTTCAGAAATATGTTAGAATCTATTCTTCGATACCCCGTTAGGGGCGCGGCGATTTGCCATCCTGGTCGCCGTGCTGACGGGACTCAGCACCCTGTCCAACCCCAGCTTAGCCTCTCTTCCTTCCTTCAAAACACTTGTTTCCTCTCTTTTCATACAACCTCTCCCACAACTTTCTCTGGTCAGCCTCTAATTTCACAGGGTAGATGCTGACCTTCTTCTCAATCAACCGTCCCGGAGCGGGGCTGAGGGGGAGGGGACAATGTTCCCTAACCCCTGGGGTGGTTGGTTTTTAACAACCTGCTTCATCCCCACCCTTACCTTCCTCACATCCCTTTTCCTCTCCTCTTCACAATCTATATATTTTTACGCCGTGTCCAAGGTGGAGCCACCATGCCGATGGACTGCCAGGCCACCAGGCGGGAGGGGTGGTCCCAAATGGCGGCGCCTGGCTCTGCCGGGCTTGTAAGCACCTCTTGCAGTGCGGGCTACTGCGAGAGGTGATGCGCGATTGCATCCCGTGTAAAAAAGAGGGTCACCATGCCCATGTATAATCATCAAAAACCCAAATCTCTCCCCAATTCCCCTTCCTCATCAACGGAGCCGCCCTCGGGTAGCTCCACCGAAAATATAGAGGTCCTCCCCCCCCTGTGCTTGCTCAGGGGACCGTCCATATCTCTCTAACCAGAGAGGAGGCTTACTCCTCTCTTTCGCTTACGGGTGTAGGGGATTCCCCCTCACCCCCTTCTCTGGAGGTGCTTTCAGGCACCTCCCCTTTACCAGCGGCAGTCCCCTCTGTTCTTTCCAAGGGGACTGCACCAAAGCCAGCAGGCAGCCCTTAGCCAGCCGCTCCACATCCAGGGGGCTCGGTAGGGCAAATCCCCTTAAGGGGGAGAGGGAAGCCAGGCTCCTTCGGTCGCTTCCCTCAAAAGACCTGCTGGCAAGAATATTGAACCTTGCCGGGGTCAAGGCCCATGCCTCCTCACACAAGACTAGTGACGATACTGCCAACGGGACCTGCGATGTCGTGGGGGGGATGGCCAACTGGAGGCCCCCCCTGAGATAGACATGGTCCTTGAGGGAAACCCAGCCTAAGACGGTAGGGCCTTCCATGGGGGGTAATACTGGCTCGGTGCCAAGCACCGAACCCGAATCCGCCCCTATGCAAGATCCTCCTCAAACGGCTGTGGTTTCCGAAGCAGTACAAGGAGGGGAGGGATCTCCGACCAGTGCCCCCCCGACTACCAGGACCTTCTCCATTTCGGAGAATGACCTGACTGAGGCCGGTCCATCTGGCCTGAGGGCTCCTTCCGGCCTGAGGGCTCCTTCCGGCGGAGGTGAGAAGCGGGTTCATTCCCCGCCCTCCTCTCCAAAAAAGAAAAAGACTAAAAAGACAAAAAAGACTCGGGGCTCCTCTCCATCCGCGGGGGCTGCGGGGACGGATGGGTCTGCTGCCACTCTGGCAAGCGACCAAGCCAAGATCGGCACATCCGGCCCCTCTGCCCCCCCCCCTTCGGTTGCGGAGCCCCTGACTAAGAACAAAAGTGCACAGGGCGGAGCCTCGATGACATCGGGGCCCCTTATTCAGTTGTTACCTGGCATTTTCGAGCCCGCTGGCTTCAAACGCTTCCTCATTATTCGCTGCACTGATGGCACCATGTTGTCCAAGGGCAACATGATCCATCAGAGAAGAGAATTAGCTAGTGCAATTGGTAGAGAGCCGAAGGTGACCCGTTTCTCGGGCGGGAGCCTTCCTGCGAATGCGGGGAATCCCGCCGAGGCGGCCAAGATAAGTGCTCTTCGGACACTTCATGGCATCCCGGTGAGTGTGACGCCGCCCTCTACCATGAACTTTGTGAAAGGAGTAGCTTACGCGAGGGAACTCGTTGACTACTCCATTGAGGACATCACCCTAGAGCTGGCCGACCATGGGGCGGTCAAGGTGGAACGTGTGATGAGAAAACAGGGAGGGGCCTCGAGACCCACCCCTACACTCTTCGTCACGTTTGACTGTGACAAGCTCCCTGAGTCAGGGCGTGCCGGTTGGTACCGCTACCGCGTGAAGGCATTCGTGCCACTGCCGCGGCGGTGCTATTACTGTCACCGCTTCGGTCATACGAATCGCTCATGTAGACGTGCAAAGTCGGGGTCACCCGAAGTCTGTGTAAATTGCACCAAGGTCGCACACGATAAGGCCAAATCGTGTGTGGCCAAGTGTGTCAATTGCGGAGAGCCGCACCTCGCTTCTTCGAAGCAATGTGGTGCATATCTCCTTGAGAAAGAAATCCTGGCCGTTCAGGCCCAGGATCGACTCTCATTCCGCGAGGCTAAGGACTTGGTCCTGGCGCGCCCGGCTCTGCCTGGGACATCATATGCCTCAATAGTTAGAAAGGCCCCCTTTGCTCCTGGCCCATCCAGGCCAACGAGCACGGTTGTTTCCGCGCCCATTCGGAGCCCTTCTGCGGGCTCTACCCAACCCGAACGCTCCCCTGGTAAAGCTGGGAGCAAAACGGGTTCATACCCAGCCCCAGATAAAACCAGGGCTCCCCCCTCTTCCTCCAGCGTGACCGTTTCCCGTAAGGCGAAACGGCCACGCGCCTCCACCGAGTTGTTAGACTCACAGGAGGCAACACCCCTGAAGATGGTCGCTAGGCCATCTTCCGGGGTTCCTAAAGCTGTCCTCCGAAAGGAGGACAGCAACAAAGGAGCTTAGGCTCCTCCGAGCTAGGCCTGGAAGGCATATTCCTTCAATGGAATTGCCGTGGACTCCGGGCCAACTGGGAGCAGCTTCGGAGGCTCGTCTCGTCCCGTTCCCCGTTAGCTATCTTTTTGCAGGAGACCATGCTAGGCGCGTGCCCCCTGCCCGCCCTCCCGGGGTATAAGGGTCTTGCGACCCCACCACCGCGGGATAGCCGGGCTATGGGATGCGCGGTTTACACCCCGCATGATGTCTCCGTTCTTCCTTTCTCTTTAGATACCTCCTTTCAGGCAGTGGCTGTGCAGCTGCACCTGGATAGAAAGTATACTCTGATTTCTGCGTACATTCCACCTTCGAAGCAATGTGGTGCGTATCTCCTTGAGAACGAAATCCTGGCCGTTCAGGCACAGGATCATCTCTCATTTCGCGAGGCTAAAGATCTGGTCCTGGCGCGCCCAGCGCTGCATGCTATATCCTATGCCTCAATATTAAGACACCCTCTGCTCCTGGCCCATCCAGGCCTACGAGCACGGTCGTTTCTGCACCCATTCGGAACCCCTCTACAGATTCTACCCAACCCGGGCGCTGCCCTGTTAAAGCTGGCGGCATAAAGGGTTCACAGACAGCCCCGGCTAAAAGCAGGGCTCCCCTCCCTTACGGCTAAAATCAGGGCTCCCCTCCCTTACCCCAGCGCGATAGTTTCCCGGAAGGCGAAACGGCCGAGCGCTTTCAGCGAATCGATAGGCTCAGGAGGTAACAATCCTGAAGTTGGTCGTGAGGCCATCCTAAAGCTGACTCCGAAGAGAGGACAACACAAAAAGAGCTTCAGTTCCTTCGCCCACACCGAGTGGTGGTCTGGGTGGCTCGGAAGAAGTAGGTCCTCCAAAAGAGGGACCCCGCTTACGAAGCCTCCCTGCTCAACGAAGGTTGCAAAGCGGAGGTAGGAAAAGACTCTCATGGCGAGCCCAACCTCCCCCAATGAGTTCTCGAAGGCGACAGCGCCTTAAGCACTTTATCCGGCCAACAGCGCCCGGAGTTCTGCCTCCGGGAAGCGTACGGCTATTCCCGTGAAGGTCTTCTCTTCGAAGAAGGCCCCATGCATCTTCTCCAAGCTAGGCCTGGAGGGCATATTCCTTCATTGGAATTGCCGAGGACTCCGGGGCAACTGGGAGGAGTTGCGTAAACTTGTTTCGTCCCGTTCCTCCTTAACTAACCTTTTACAGGAGACCATGGTGGGCGCGTGCCCAATGCCCACCCTCCCGGAGTATAAGGGTTTTGCGATCCCACCACCACGGATTGGGAGAAGGGCAGGAGGATGCGCGATTTACACCCGGCATGATGTCTCCGTTCTTTTCTTTGCTTTAGATACCATCCTTTCAGGCAGTAGCTGTGCAGTTTGCCCTGGATAGGAGGTATACTGTTATGTCCGCGACATTCTACCATCAGCCGTCTTTGCCGCGTCGTGGCACGGTTGCCGAGGCCATTTTTCTTGGCCGGGGTCAAGTCCTTGCCGACCTGATGGACGAGCTGGAGATAGGTCTCCTAAATGTGGATGAGTTTATGCATCACTGCCCGAGAACCGCTTTATTCTCCTGCTCGATCTATCTTTATGCTCTCCGGATGCACAGCCTTATTTTGAGTGGGGGGTGGCCAATGACCTTCATGGTAGTGATCACTTTCCCATTGAAATATCCTTTTCTGGTCCGCTGCCACCCGAGAGCCCGTTTCGGTTGGGTTTGACGCGGTGGCGTGCATTTCAGGAAATGACTGAATTCTCTTTCTCAATCGGTTGATGAGGCCGTTGAGTTCTTCTCCGGCAACCTCATCGCCGTAGGCCTAAATACTATTCTTAAAAAGTCTGGACGTTTTGCATGCCGACCACTCTCGTGGCAGTCAGCCGAGTGTGAGACGATCCTCAAACAGAAGAGTTATGCCTAAATGCGCTATAAGCACCGCCCGAACGATTTCACTGTCACTGAATTTCGTCGGGCTATGGCTAGATTTCGGTATATTTCAACGCACGCCCGCCGCTCTTCTTGGTGGGCATACGTGTCTTCAATTAACGGGAAAGGTCCCTCTAGCAGAGGTGCGAACGCTGGTCAAAAGGATTCGGGGTGAGTTCTCGCAGGACCCCACTGCCGGTTCTCAGGTGGAATATGACCGCAATCTCGGACCATGCTTCCGTGTCGGGATCCTTGGCGATCGCTTTCTCGGCATTCTCTAGCCAGGATGATGCTCCGCCAGTATTCAATGCGCGTTGACTGGACTTTACCTCCAGGGGCGGAGAATCCTTCAACTATAGGTTTATTCTGAGTGAGTTGCGTCCCGGTCTCGCTTCGTGCGCACACACCGTTCCTGGTCCAGACGATGTCCCGTACGCCATGCTTCGACACCTGGCTGAGCCAGGCATGGCATTTCTCTTAGATTTGTTCAACAGGATCTGAGTAGAGGGTATCCTCTCAGATTCCTGGCGAATCGCTGCTGAGCTCATCATTCGCAAACCGGGGAGAGATCACTCTACCCCGACCGGTTTCCGGCCAATCTCTCTAACTCCCTGCGTGTGCAAGTTGATGGAGACATTGGTACATGTTAGTTTAGCCTTTTTCTAAACAGAGGTCATCTGTCTTCTGCACAGTGCGGCTTCCGCTAGTTCCACTCCACTTCAGATGCTCTTCCCTAACTTGAAAATGCGGTATGCGATGCATTCCTTCGTAGACAGCACTACGCCACGGTGTTTTTCGATCTAGAGAAGGCCTATGGTACCGCATGGCGATACGATATCATGGATACTCTCCACACGATGGGGGCGAGGGGACGCCTCCCAATGTTTATATCCGAATTTTTGCGAGATCGTCGATTCCCTGTACGGGTGGAGGGAGCCCTCTCCGGCCCGTTGGAGCAGGAAAAGGGTGTCTCGCATGGAAGATCCCTCAGTGTCGCACCCTTTTCCCTGAGCATCAACGGCAACACCTCGGTGCTGCCGGAAGATGTTCTCGCTACGCTCTACGTGGACATTTCGATCCCTTTTGGCGTGATCCAGATGCGAATTCTGGAGCGTCGACTCCAACAGGAATTGAACCGAGTCTTTCGCTATGTCGAAGCGCACAGGCTTCGGGTTTATTTGGCCAAAACTAAGGTGGTGCACCTATGCCGCCAGTCACGGTTCCACTCTGACCCAAACTTGTTTCTAAATGGCGTGCGCCTAGAAGTGGTTGAGTCGCATCGTTTCCTTGGTCTTGTATTTGACCGACCCCTTCCCTGGGAGGCTCATATTCGCAGCATTAGGGTTTCTTGTACCCACGCAAGGATATTCTTCGTTCCGTGACGTTCAGCACCTGGAGTGCTGATAAGACTACTGCCTTACTTTTTTATCGATCCTTTGTTCGTTCGAAGCTCGACTACGGATGTGAGTTTTATGCATCCGCAGCCAAATGTGTATTCCGGAAGGAGGCCTCGATCCACCACTCCGGCCTTTGCCTGGCGACCCGTGCCTTCCGCACCTTCCCTATTGAGAGCCTATTTGTTGATGCTGGGGAGATGCCTCTCACTCTTGGCCGTTCACAGTGCATTATTCGCCTGTACGCACGATCCCGGCCCATCCCTCAGTCGCCAACACCTCTCACTGCATTCGCAGTAATCTCGACGGTGCCTATGCGCCGAGAGACGCCAGTCATACTTTAAGCCTTTTGGGTTTAGGCCCAGGAAACTCCTTCGAGAGCTAGGTATAGTCCTCTGGCCGGTGGCACCCCTGGTTCTGCCCAGGACGCCACCCTGGAGGGTACCACCTTTGACCATTTATCGCCACGCCTCTTCTCCCAAAGCTTGTACTGCACCGGAAGTATTGCGTTCGGCCTTTTGGCAAAGTAGATGAGAGACGGTCGAGAGGAACCTAAAGTTGCGTGCCATTGCACCGCGATTGCTCCCATGGACCTACCCCGCAATGCCGTGACAGATTCAGGTTGTTTTCTGTCGTCTCAGAATTGGACACAGTCGCAGGAGGCACCGTCATTTGATGGAGCGCTCGCCTGGACCATATTGTGATAATTGCGTTGTCTCCTAGATTTTTTGGCACATTCTTTTTGAATGTCCCAGTACGTGAGTACGGCGACTTATGACCAAGTAGGCAGTCGCCAGATGGGCTCCTAAAAAAAAAAAATCATACACATCCAACAATCTCCATGGATATACGCAGTGGTTGGATCTCCTTGAGAACTCCATCTAATCGATTAAGTTAAATTGCACTACCCGTTCCTTTTAATTCGTGGACGAAGATCTCTTACCGGATAATGAAATTCATATAAAGATCAGTATGACAATCGGTGTCAATCCTGTGGGCACCAGGTGTCTGTCCTAGTTAAGGGTGCAGGTGCAGACAAGGCAGTAGTGTTTTGTTTTGACCCTCTGGTTGGCGTCAGTGAAGCTCATCGAGGACGATCGATTATTGGAAGAACCAGAGGTCAGGTGCGACAGCGCCCAAAAGATCTGCCATAGCAGTCTTTGTCACTAGTGCATGTTTCATTTTTTATGAAGTTCTACCTCAAACCAATCTCACGTTGATATTATAATTATTCATTATCATCAAATACTTTCCCACAAAGTTGGGTTGGCGTGTATCAAAGTTACTAAAAAAAACCACCCCCGCCAACTTGGCCATTCATAATAAGTGGTGGCCATATTCTGTAACATATCGTCGTCATAGTTTTCCTTGGGCAGAAGGCCACAATCACGCACCCTCGTAAACCTCCTCCTTCAAACTAGCACTCAGCTGCTCCTTGGTAGGTAATTGTTCTCTTAAAAACTCAACCATAGATTCAATCCACCTTTTAAGTGGGCTCCCAACGTTTCGCACACCATCAGACTTTGAACATTCTCTCCTCAAGCTCTCTTTCTATCGAAACGTCTCCCAGGAGGATTTTGGAAGCGCCCAGTTATCAGTTTCTCTTCCATTCCTCCACTCTAGCCCAACTGCCACCATCTGTTTTCTCAGGTCTCACCCCAATCTTCTGGCACATTACACTCCCGGGTGGTACCCTGGTTCTCACAGTGTAGTGAAGCCGTTCGCGCTAGGAAGCGTGAAACTCGTCGATACTCCCATACCCGTCTTCCTCAACACCACATAACCCAGCAAGCGTCATGCTGCAACGTCCTCTTAAAGATGCTCGCTGCTGCTCCTGGAAGCATATGTCTCTGGGATTTTCCGTTCTCTTCATCTAACGAAGTCTGACGGCAAGTTCGTGATGTGGAGTGGTGGTCCGCCTAGTCGCAGCCACCTGTCCTCTTCAGGGACGGTGACTCGTTTATATATATATATATATATATATATATATATATATATATGTGTGTGTGTGTGTGTGTATGTGTGTGTTGTGTCGTGTCGTGTCGTGTCGTGTCGTGTCGTGTCGTGTCGCGTCGTGTCTGTGACCGCCGATTGACGCAAATGCGTCCCATTCAGCAAAGCGGGCTAAGATTAAGGTAAAGAAAGATAAATGTGGCATGCGAGTGAGAGGACACAAGTGAGACTATATCGGAAGTAGAAGACGGGTGGCAGTGATGAAGGAAAAAAATGTTATTTGCGGAGAATAAGAGGCCTTCGGCCAGGATCAGACGTTGATGCTCAAAATGGTGGCGCAATGTTATGAAAAAAAAAGAAGTGGTGACGGATTATAGACTACAGGGGGTACTGAATGAGTACGTGATAACCAGTGAGTATTCTACGACAAAGTTTGAAAGTGGAAGCGGATGATCGCGGGATATGAGATATCAGTGAGTTAGTCTGGTATGACCCAGACGGAGGCGGACCAGCATCACCTCTCTGACGGGAGTGGTGGTAGGATGAGGCCCAGTTGCTGAAGAGAGGCTTAATGCAGTTGAGTTTGGTGAGAGGCAGAATTCGCCAGGAATAAGCCATTATGAATTATGGATCTTCTTCATGTGTGGAAAAAGATCGTTAAATGGAAGGAGAGTGGGTGTGCTGGAGCGGAGGCTGACCAGGCAGCTTGGTCAGCTGCTTCGCTGCCAGGCATTACAACGTAGGAGGTCATCACGTAGAAGGTAACAACAACCTTACCGGAAGAGATGGAAAGCACGCGTGAGAGCTTTCAGATCTCAGGGATCAGAATTTGTGAGCGAGTGTGGTGGGATGGGACTGGGATCGCTCTTCGAAAATCCATGAACAATTTTGAGGAGTATGAAGAACTTCCGCGAGGATGACGGAAGGAAATTTGTCAGTTAATGGGTGGTTGCAGACTATTGCGGAAGTCATCGTCCCGGAGGGGTACCTGCGGAATAGATCTGGCAAACAGAAAGCAGAGGGAACGTGAATGCTCAGAAGAGCGGGACCACCGTCCTTGTGTGGTGCCAAAGATCCCCAGTAGAGGAGGCCAAAGGATACCAAATTGAAGATTGGGGACGTAGGCAGCCGGTGGAAGCGGAGGGACAACACACTCCGCCAGAATGATAGCCACCGGGAGAGGAGCGGACTGCACCTGTGCCCAGATGAAGACCTTGGTTTAAAATTCGGGTAAGGCGAAGGAGGGTCGAGGAGGATACGGAAGCCATACACCGCAGCCAAAGTCCAGTTTGGATTACCAGCGTAGTGTAAAGGCGGAGTAGCGTGTTGCGGTCGGCGCCCCAGGTTCTGACGGTTCTGACGACAGTACTCTCGACACTGTAGAAGCTTTGGGAGCTGAGGTGTGGCAATAAATAGTCAAATGTGGTACCATCCAAGGTGGCATCCTGGGCTAAACCAGAGGCGCCAACAGACAAATAGCTAGACCAAGCTCTCGAAAGTTTCCTAGCCATGAACCAAATAAGGTGGGTATGACATGTGTCTCTGGACAGCATATGCACCGTCAAGATCTGCTGCAGATGCAGTGAGAGCTGTTGGCGACTAAAGGAGATCCCGGGCACGTGCGTACAAGTGAATAAGGCACTGTGCACGACGCGGAGCAGATGTTATCTCCCCAGCATCGACAAGTAGGCTCTCAATAGGAAACGGGTAGAACGCAGCGGTAGCCATCGGTAGACCGGTGTGGTGGATTTAGTTCACCTTCCGCAACACACGGTTCGTGCTGATACATAAAACTCGCATCCGTAGTCAAGTTTCGAATGAACAAAGGATAGATAGAAAAGCAAGGCACTGGCCCTATCAGCCCACCAGGTGCTTAATGAACGTCACGGAACGAGGAGTGCCCATGTCGCGCGTACAAAAGACCCTGGCCTCTGGGATTGATCGAGTAGTCTACCCAGAGAGGGTGTTTACCGAGCACTAGAAATGGCCTCTGCAACCGTGCTGCGATGCGGCGGAAGTTCCCCGTTTTTAAATCTGCTGACGGTGGAATGTACGCGGAAATAACAGTACACCTCTTACCCAGGTGCAGTTATACTTCTTGTGTTTGAAGGATCTATTTAAAGCAAAAAGAAGAACGGAGACATTATGCCGGGTGTAAGTGGCGCATCCTCCTGCCCGCTCCCCATCCCGTGGTGATGAGATCGTGAAACCCTTATACCCCAAGAGGGTGGGCAGTGGGCACGTGTACAGCAGCAGTGTCTGCTGCAAAAAATTGCTAACGGGGAACGGGGGGAGACGAGCCTCCGCAGCTCCTCCTAGTTGGGCTGGAGTCCACGGCAATTCCGGGGGAAGGAATATGCCACCAAGGCCTAGCTCGGAAATGCGGGGGACCTTTTAGAAGAAAAGACCCTCACGGGAATGGGCGTATGCTTTCTCGAGGCAGAACTCTGGGTTCCTCTCGACCCCAAAAAGGCATTGTCACCTTCAAGAACTTATCGGGGAAGTTTATGCTCACTATGCGAGTCCTTTCCTCCCTCCATCTCGAAACCTTTGGCGAGCGGGGCTGCTTTGGAGGCGTGGGTCTCTCCTTCGGAGGATCCAACTTCTCCGAGCCACCCTGTCCAGGCTTTGGTAGGAACTTAAGAGCTGAAGCTCCTTTGATGCTGTCCTCCTTTAAAGAATAGCATTAGGAACCCTGGAAGACGAACTCACGACCACTTTCCATGGTGTTACCTCATGTGAGTCTAACGTTTCGGTGGAAGCGCGTGGTCATTTTGCCTTATGGTAAACGGTCACGATGGCAGATTTTGGTGGTGCCCTGGCTTTATCTGAGGCTGGGTGTGAACACTTTGTAACTCCAGCTATACCAGGGGAGCACCGGGAGTAAGTAGATCCCGAAGAGGGGTTCCAAATCGGTGAGGAAATGACCGTGCTCGTAGGCATGGAGGGGGCCAGTAGCAGAAGGTGTGTTTTTTTTTATTTAGTTATAAGACATCTCAGGAAGCGCCGGCGCGCCAGCTCTTCTGAAATTGACACACTTGGGCATTCACGATGCCCAAGTGGATCAACTTAGATAAAGTTCGCGAAATCCCGAATTTGCACGTCTACAACAGCGATTCGCATGGACGAATCGATGAAAGTAGTAGCACCTCCGCGGCAGTGGCATGAATGCCTTCGCGTGGTAGCCATACCAATCGGCACGCACCGACTCAGAGGGTCATTCACACTCGAACGTGACGATGAGTGTAAGGATGGGTCTCGAAGCTCATCCCTGTTTTCTCATAACACGTTCGAGCTGACCGATCTTCACCCCAGGAAGGAGCTCTTCTTCCAGATGGAAAAGAGCTTGACTGTCAAGGCGGTACTAGTCGGGCGAAGAGGTTCCCTCTCTCTTTGTGAGTCCTGTGGTGCCAGGGCCACCTGCTGAGACGCTTGCACATGGGTGGACTTAGGTTTGGTGTTTGCCACCGAGCCCAGGTTCTACCACATACAATATCCTGTCGTCTGGGACTGGGTCACGTTCGGGACCATGTCTATCTCAGGAAGAGGGGGCCATGTGGCGCCCCCATCCCCAAGGCATCACGAATCCCAATCGAGAACTCCGTATTTTCGTGGTTCGTCTTGACTGGCGAGCCGACATCCATCTGGAAGAAGGGAGCAGGCACGCCGATCCCCTGAAAACTTGAAATGCAGAACTGTAAGGTACACGGGACGGCGGGCCCTGCTATTTCTTGCCCCCCTAAGGAGGTTGGCCCTATTGAGTCACTCCCACTGAGAGCGGTCAATTTTTTACCGCCTACCGGCTCTTTCTGGCAGTCCTCTGCGATAGGAAAACGTATACTGCCGTTAGTCGGGAGATGTAGTCGACCAAGGGCGCTTCCAAAGTATGGGGTGATTGGAAGCCACCGCAGCCGCAGTTTTCTGAGAGGAGTAAACCTCCTCTCCGGTGGAAGAGGGTTGGAGGGCCCCACAAGAAAGCACTGGGGGTGGTACCTCCTTCTCAGAGGTCGAGCTGTCCGAGAGCAGCTCCAAAGTTAGCTAAGGGAAAGCCGCTTTGTTGCAAGGAAATGATGAGAGGGCAGTCCCTGCACCTTTCGAAGGAGTGCCTCAATTTTCCTCTCTCTCCCAGATACGTAAGGAGGGCAAGGCCGCGCTTCGAAGCGGATCTCCATGCGCTTTTCCACTCTTCTTTTCACTTATCACCCTAGTTATAATAAAAGAAAAAATACATAGAAAGTAGATACTATGACCCCCTCCCCTCTAATGCCTTAGAAGGTTAAGATAAAAGTCTCTATAAGATCAGAAAATTCCAAAATGTGATTGTTTACACATACTCTGCCCACGTGTCATGCTAAGATGGGTTTTGCCAACCTGGCCCACCATTTAGCCGAAATTGTCGTGGAGCTTTAACCATAAAGGATGGTGCCGGCGTATCCACCTAATATGTGTACTGGGGGAAGACGAGCAGAGTCGACGGTCCTGCACACTCCGTACCTAATACTAGCTCTAGCCAGTTGGCTTTGTGCCTTCGCAGCAAGTAGGGACCTCATGGTATACACTGTCATTCAACTAAGACGAAAGTGCGCCGGGCAACAAGAACCTCTGTGGATAGAATTAAGAGCAAGTGTGGAAATGGGTAGGAGGGTATGTAATAAAGAGAAGTAGAGATAGGCGGGTCCACTGACGAGTAGGGTGGGCGACCACCTATTATTATCATACCCTCGCTCTCCCCAACGAAAAATAAATTACATCCTCGTTCACCTCCGTACTCACAGCATAAATACCTCTTACCAAGTCCTTTCTCGCTCTATCTACCCTTTGCAAACCAATCATCTCTCTCTTAAATTATCTTTTTGCACTGATATCACTCAACCTCTTTCCCCCTCCCATACCATAGTCCCATAAAATCCCTCTTTCATCAATCTCAACCATTAGCTTCATCGTCATTCGTACTTCTCTCAGTACTCCACCCATAAAGATATCAAACAGCGACGGTGACATCACATACCTTACATCACCCCTCCACTTATCTCAAACCACTCGCCTCGGCCTTCTTTCACCCGAACTCATGCCTTCGTTCCAACATAATTCCTTTTTCAGAACACCCAACTGTTTACAACTCAATCTATACATTCTTAAAATCTGCCATAATACTTCCATATCTCTACAATCATAAACTTTTCAGAGCCATAAAACTTGCAAACACTCTTCAGCTCATTTCCCTTGTTTTGATTTTTTCAACTAAACGTCTAAGTGCAAATACTTAATCCACTCCTTCCCCGCTCCGACCCAACTTTGTTCAACCCTCCCTAATCAATCTTTGTTATTTTTCTTACACGCCCAATGATATTTATTCCTTATATCTTGGCTAAAACACTCAAGAGATTTATCATCTTCTAGTTCTTTTATTCACTTTTCTTCATTTGCCTTTATATAATTGTATTATTACAGCATTCTTTTCGTCCTCAGACACTCTTCCACTTGAAAATGCCTTACAACACAAACACAGGATCAATTCCATAACGCAATAGGAATTAATAAGTAAAGAAAGCGGTGAAATTAAGAAAATGTAAAATGTGTAGATGGTACATAACTCAATCGTCAAAGAGGATACAATTCGGGTACTGGGGAGTGGAAGGAGGGGCGCAATTCTCCTGAATAAGCCCGCACCTCTAAGCTACGTAGTTTGTCTTTCCCTTTACATACTTGATTAGGGTTCATATCCGCAGAGGAACAGACCCCAATCAACACACCCTGGACACCCTCGAGCAAGCGATCGCTGTCCTCATAGAGAGAAGCTCTCTGAGCTGTACTCTCGCCGCCAACGGAGAACTCGTGAATGGCACAAATGCAAAAAAGGAAAAGAGATCGACAAAGAGTGAGAGCGTTTACAATTTTTTTATTCCCGTGAAAATATAGGAAGAGGGGGTGACCAACAAGAAAATTCTCAGCCAGTAAAGGGACATAGAGATGAATGAAATAAATAGAACGGACAGGAAGTGCGAAAAAGGCCTATTATAAACCTGCTTGTACAAGATGCACACACATTTAAAAGTACGAACTTGTACTTCCTGTTGGCATAAAGTTGTTTTAGCTTTAGGATTCACCACGTATTCGTACCGTCTGATATCGACCTTAGTGTGGACTATTTAAAATGTACATATAGCTGACAAATAACCCTGGGTAATGTGGTTTAACTTCGTTCATGGTGAGTCATTTCCAGAGAAAACGTTCATCTTCTAGTCCTTGTGTTCCTATGAAAATGATTATTATAAAGTCTCCTTCCCACATATGATTTTCCTTGCAACTTATCTTGAGATGGACATGTCTCCTGAGGTGGCCCAGCCCCAAACGGTAGGATCTTCCATTGGGTCGAACCTGGACTCAGTGCAGGGCACATAAATCGAGTCCGCCCCTATGCAAGCTCCTCTTCTGACAGCTCGGGTCCCCGAGCCCTCACAAGGAGACGAGGAATCTCCTACCCCGGCTGGTGCGCCAGTGACACCCAAGACATTCTCCATGTCGGAGAAGGATCTTGCTAAGGTCGGTCCATCTGGACTAGGGGTTATTGCCGACGGAGGAGAGAAATCGGTTCATTCCCCACCCACCACTTCTAAGAAAAGGAAGAATAGGAAAGAGACAGACTCGGGGCTCCTCTTCCTCCGTGGGAGCCTCGGGGACGGACGAGAACGCTGCCGTTTCGGTATGCGACCAAGCTAAGATCGGCACGTCCGGCTCTAGTGCTGCCGTGGGTGGGGAGTTCCTGACCAAGACCAATAATGCTAGTGTGCAGAGCGGAGACTCAATTACGTCGGGGCCCCTCATTCAGAGGTTACATGGCGTTTTCGAGACCGTTGGCTTCAAACGCTTCCTTGTAATTCGCTCCACTGATAACAGCATGTTGGCTAAGGGCAACATTATCCATCAGAGGACAGCTCTTGCTAGCATGATTGGTAGAGAGCCAAAGATGACCCGTTTCTCGGACGGGAGCCGTTTGGCGAATGCATCGAATCCCTCCGAGACGGCCATGATTAGTACCCTTCGAAGATTGATGGCACGTCAATAAGTGTGACGCCACACCCTACCATGAACTTCGTCAAATGAGTGGTTTATGCGAGAGAACTAGTGGACTACTGCATAGATGACATGACCTTAGAGTAAGCTGACCATGGAGAAGTCTAGGTCGAACGTGTATGAGAAAACAGGGCAGGGCCTCGAGACCCACCTATACACTCTTCGTCACGTTCGACTGTGACAAGCTCTGAGAGTCGGTGCGTGCTGGTTGTTATCGCTACCGCGTGAATGCATTCGTGCCACTGCCGTGGAGGTGTTACTACTGCCACCACTTCGGCAATACGAATCTCTACTGTAGACGCACAAAGTCAGGGTTACCCGAAGTCTCTAAGTTATTCCAAGGCCGCACACAATATGTCCAAATCGTGTGTGGCTAAGTGTGTCAATTGCGGAGAACTGCACCCCGCTTCTTTGAAGCAACGTCGTTCGTATTTCCTTGAGAAAGAGATCCTGGCCGTTCAGGCCCAGGATAGTCTCTCATTTCGCGAGGCTAAGGACTTGGTTCTGGCGTGTCATGGGACGTCTAATGCCTCAATGTTAAGAAAGACACCGTTTGCTACTGGCCCATCCAGGCCTACGAGTACGGTCGTTTCCGCGCCCATTCGGAACCCTTCTGCGGGTGCTACGCACCCGGGTGTTCCCCTGGTAGAGCTAGCGGTACAAAGAGTTCACACCCAGCCCTGGCTAAATCCAGGACTCCCCCCCCTTCTTCCCCTAGCGTGAACGTTTCCCGTAAGGTCAAACGGCCGCCCACCTCCAACGAGTCGTTAGGCTTACAGGAGGCAACAACCCTGTAGTTGGTCGTGAGACCATCTTCCGGGGTTTCTAAAGATTGCTGCCGAAAGAATGGCATCAAATGAGTTTCGGCTTCCACGACTACACCTAGCGCTAGGCTGGGCGACCTGAAGGCGGTGGATCCTCCAAAGGAAGGACCACCGCTTGCCTAATGTTTCGAGGCAGAGGGAGGAAAAGACACTCATGAAAGCCCAACCTCCCCCGATAAGACATGGAAGGCAAGAGCCCCTCTAGGCAGACTACTTAATCAATCACAGGGGTCAGGTGCTTGCTGACCTGATCAACGAGCTAGAGATAGGTGTCCTAAATGTGTATGAGGTTACGCATCACTGCTCGAGAACCGCTTCATTTTTATGCCTCTATTTATCTTTGTACTCTAGGGATGCACAGCCTAATTTTGGGTAGGAGGTAGTCGATGACCTCCATTATAGTGATCACTTTCTAATACAAATATCATTTTCTGTGTCGCTGCCGCCTGAGAGCCTGTCCCGGTGGTGCTTGGCGCGGGCGAGGTAGTCCGCATTTCAGGAAATGACTGATTTCTCTGGCTCAGTCGAGGAGCTTAAGTTAATAGATGAGGCAATTGAGTTCTTCGTCGGCAGCCTCATTGTCGTGGGCCCAACTAATATTCCTAGAACGTCTGGCCGTTTTACATGCCGACACTTGATGGTCAGCAGAGTGTGATATGCCCCTCAAAAAGAAGCGTTATGCCTACATACGCCGCCCGAACGACTTCACTGTCGATGTATTTCGTCGAGCTAGGGCTAGGGTTCAATGTTTTGAAGCACACCTGCCCGACCTCTTCCTGGAGTGAATAACTGTCTTCACTTAATGGAAAGACCCCTCTAGCAGAGGTTCCAAACCTCAGCTAGAGGATTCAGGAAATGTTCTCGTAGGAACCCCCCTCCAGTTTTCAAAGAGAATAGGACCAAAATCTCGGATCACGCGTCCGTGGCGGAGTCAATCGCGACAGCTTTCTCCGCATTTTCTAGCTTGGATGCTGCTCCTCCAGCATTAAGGGAACGTCCTGATGTCCCGGAAGGCCGCCGACTGGACTTTACCTACAAAGAAGGAGAATCCTTCAACCACCTGTTTACAATGAGTGAGCTGCGTTCCGGTATCGCTTCGTGCGCGGACACATCATCTAGTCCGGATGATGTTCCGTACACCATGCTTCGACACCTAGGTGAGCCAGGCATGACTTTACTATTAGATTTATTCAACAGAATCTGGGTAGAGGGTATCCTCCGTCTCCTGTCGAATCGCTTTTCGCACACCGGGGAGAGATCACTCCACCCCGGTCGGTTTTCGCCCAATCTCTCTAATCTCCGGAGTGTGCAGGTTTCTGGAGAGCGGAGACCATCTGTCTTCTACACAGTGCGGCTTCCGCAAGTTCCACTCTAGGTGGGTTGCTATGCTCCGACTGGAAAATGCCGTCCGCTAGGCGTTCCCTCGTAGGCAGTACTACGCCACGGTGTTTTTCGATCTGGAAAGGTCTATGATACCGCATGGCCATACGGTATCATGAGACTCTCCACACGATGGGGGTGAAGGGGCGCTTCCCAATCTTTTCATTATATCTGAATTTTTGCGAGATCATCGATTCCGCGTACGGGAGGGGGACCCTCTCTGGCACAATGGAGGAGGAAGAGGGCGTTCCGCGGGAAAGTGTTATCAGTGCCGCACTCTTTGCCATGAGCGTCAACAGCATCACCTCGGTGCTGCCGGATGTTCTCGCTACGCTCTACGCAGACGACCTTTCGGTCTCATTTGGCGCGGCCTAGATGCGAACTCTGGAGCGTCGACTCCAACAGCCATTGAACCGTGACTCTCGCTGCGCCAAAGCGCACAAGCTTCAGTTTTCCTTAGCCAAGACAAAGGTGTTGCACTTCTGCCGCCATTCAAGGCACCACCTTGAGCCAAGCTTGCTTCTCAATGAGGTTCGCATGGAGGTGGTGGAGTCTGACCATTTCATTGGTCTTGTATTTGACCGACGGCTCACTTGGGGGGCTCATATTCTCAGCCTTAAGGGCTCTTGTGTCCGCATTTTGGATATTCTCTGTTCCGTGACGTTCAGCATCTGGGTCGCTGATAGGGCTATTGCATTACTTTTGTATCGATCCTTTGTTCGTTCGAAGCTCGACTACGGATGCGAGTTTTATGCATCCGCAGCCGAGAGAGTATTGCGAAAAGTGGACTTGATCCACCACATCGGCTTTCGCCTGGCGATCGGTGCCATTAACACGTCCCCCATTCAGAGCCTACCTGTAGATAGGGAAGAGTAGGAAAGGTGGCAATGAAAAAATAATAGCGTAGGCGAGTTGCGAATAGCTTCCCACGTCGCTGGACCACTGTTAGCCAGCGGCGAATACACTCGGCCATCCTGAGTCTAAAAAAAAGACCAAGCAAAGCTTTTAAGTCACTTGCCTGCACTTTTCGTACGCTACACATCTTCCCTCCTAGAAGCGGAGCGTGAATGAAGAAATGAAGATAACCCATTTGGAAAGACGAGTTGAGAAGAGTGACGCAGTGTTTGCGTGTCTTCATCTTGTTCATGGGCTAGCGTTATCGTTCCATAATCGATGGGCGCGGTGTAAGAGAGCTATGTGCCCTAAATCTCCGCAATGCGAGAGCGCATCCTGTACGACGTTTGAAGAATCAGGAACATAGCGAATATCATTCGTCATCTGCAGGATGAAGTCAAGATGACGAGCGTCAACTGCACTGTGTACTGACGAAGTACTACGAGACGAATAAACAGCGACCAAAGGCTTATGGTCCGTAAAAATAGTGAAGTCACGTCCTTCAAGTGATGGCAGAAGTGGCGGATTGCGAGGTATATTCCGAGCGAGAAAAGAAAGCAAGAGGTTGACATTGGTCACCAATCTTTCGTTGCAGGGTTGCACCTACATGAGTCGGGGATGCCTCTGAGGATACGCTGAAGGGGGCTCCTGGAGAAGGATGAGCCAATTTTACAGCGCGAGGAATAGCCTTTTTGGTGGGAGGGAATGCCTCGCACGCCTCAGTAGACCATTCAAGCAGAGAGTTCGTTTTGGTCTTGGTGAGCGTAGAATTAATAAGTTGTATGACTTGGGCACAGTTTGGAATGAATCTGCGGTAGAGGTTGATGTGGGTCGAGGAAAGTTGTTCATCACGGTAACTTTATTTTCGAGTGGGCTAATCCCGGCATTTGAGACATGGTTTCCAAGAAGGAGATTTGCGAGACACTTGGAGGTGTTGAGTACGATAGCGAAGTCTTGAAGACGAGAAAAGACCTGACGAAGGTTGAAAAGGCGTTCTTCCAGAAAGGAGGATGCTATTGGAAGGTCATCGATGTAGCAAAATACAAAAGGAAGACCCCTAAGGACTTGGTCCATAAAGCGCTGGAAAGTTTGACCAGAGTTGCGCAATACATATGGCATTTTGACCATTATAAAACATCCAAACGGACTGGTGATGTTAATTATTGGAACAGTCTGGGTGAATTGGGAGAAAAAGAGAGTACAGCTAGAGAGATGAGGTGAAATCTGCTATGAACGGCAATTGATATCGGTCAGGGATTGTAATAGCGTTTTAGAGCCTTGTAGTCCCCAACTATTCTGAATTCCCCCGGGATGGATTTGGGCACAATGTGGAGAAGCGAAAGGCCTACAAATCCCTGCCTCCATCATGAATTGAAATACATCCAGCATAGCGGACAGTTTATCTGGAGTTAAACGGTGTGGACGGGAAAATACAGGACCTCCTGTTGTCCCTCTCAGTCCCAACAGCTCTTACTGTATCCTCAGCTCATCTCGACAGTGCATATGCCACCGAAAGAAGTGTTATACCATAAGGCTTATATGTTTAGGGCTAGGAAACTGCTTCGAGAGCTGGGTATAGCTTTCGGGCGGGTGGCACCCCTGGTTCTGCCAAGGACGTCACACTGGCGGGTACCGCCTTTGATTATTTGTCGCAACGCCTCTGCTCCCAAAGCTTCTACAGCGCCGGAAGTATTGCATTCGGCCTTTTTGGAGCACACTTCTGGTCACGCTGGAACCGTGTTAGTGTATACGGAGGGGAGAAAGCCCCGAGAGGGGGTCGGTTTTCACGTTGTATCTCCTCTGTTTGAACTCAGCGGGACTCTTCCAGGCGTTGCCTCTGTCTTCACGGCCGAGCTGGTTGCAATACACTCCTTGTTACGGGAGATAACGCGACGTACCTGGTTCAGAGACAGGGTTGATTTATAACGATTCAGAAAGCGCCCCGTGTTCTCTCAGGGCATTGGAATATCCGCATCCCCCGGTTTGAGAGATCCGTGACTCCACGGTTATGGCAAGCCGGGTGGATGTCAAATTATCTTCTCCTGGGTTCCTAGACGTGTAGGAATTGCCGGGACTGAGCGAACCGATGAGGACTCCAAAGGCAGCAGGATTGGGCGACCAGACCAGCGTTTTACGCCTCACGCCCATTACATGGGAGAAAAACGGGCAGCTTGGCAAATCAGATAAGAGATGGTCAAGGCGAACATTAAATTACGTGCCATTGCACCGCGAATGTTCCCATGGACCTACCCCCAAAATGTCGCTGCGGTTCAGGTTGCTTTCTGCCGTCCCGAAATTGGACACCACCATTTGATGGGGCGCTCACCTGCGCTTTATTGTGACGACTGCGTTGTCCCCCAGACTGTTCGGCACATTATTCCGTGAATGTCCCAGTTTGGGTGATCTTCGCGCACCCTACCTGTTCCGGTAGAGGGACGAGCAGTTCGCTACTGCTTTTCCCTTGCACTCGTGACTGGTTCGTTCACACAGAACTGTGAGCTATACGACTTTATGGAGGAGGTTGACCTCCTCTACTTTATTTTACTGTTTTTTTGTAAGTTGCATATTCATTCGCCGGGTTATGCGGGCCTTCCCGCGACACCGTAGCGCGCTTCCTTGCTGTTGCCTTTTTCTTTTTGCCTGTGCTCAGCCTTGTCTTTCTTTTATCCTGGTTATCTACACAGTTAGGTTCTTTTTAGTCTAGCCTATTAGTAGGCTCTATTATGAGTACGGCTGCCTTTGCCCTAGTAGGCAGTGGCCAGATGTGCTCTCTCTCTCTCTCTCTCAAAAAAAAAAGTATTGCGCTCTGCCTTTTGGGAGCGCATTCCGTGTAGTGTTGGAACCGTGCCAGTGTATACGGATGGCTCCAGGTCCCAAGAAGGGGGTCGGTTTCCACGCCGATGGAGGGGGGGTCTCTGCCAAGCGCTGCATCTGTCGGTGCGGGAGATAACGCGACGTTCCTGGTTCGGGAACCGGATTGTGATTTATAGCTACTCACAAAGCGACCCGAGTGCTCTAGAGGTATTAGAATCTCTCCATCCCGCGGTTCGCGATATCCGTGACACTACGGTTTTGGCGAGCCAGGCGAATGTCTAGATTATGTTCTGTTGGGTTCATGGTCATGTAGGCATTGCAAGTGTCCTTGAGGACTGGACCAGCGTCTCGCTCTTTCTCACACCAATTACATAGCCGGAATGCGGTCTGTTTGGCAAAGAAGATGGTAGACGGTCTAGGGGAACTTGAAGTTACGTGGCATTTCACCGCAACACTGTTCCCATGGACCTACCTCCCAATGTTACGCCGGCTTCAGGTTGCTTTCTGTCGTCCTCGAATTGGACACACCAACTTTTGATGGAGCGCTCACCTGTGACGACTTCGTTGCCCCCCCCCCCCCCCGCCCCAGACAGTTCGGCACATTCTTGTTGAATGGCCCAGTCTGGGTGATCTTCACGTACGTTACCTGTCCTGGTACCTGCACGAGCGGGTTTGCCACCGCTTGTTCCTTGTACTCGGAACTGGTTCGTGCGCACAGACTTGTGGACTATAATTATTTGACAGTTTTTGTTTTTTTTGTAGGTCGCATGTTTCTGAGATGGCGGGCCTACCCCTGACGCCAGAGCGTGCTTCCTAATTGTCTCCTTTTTATTCTTTTGCTTTGTCCTTTGTATATATATATTTTTTTAATGTACCTAGTAGTAGGCTGTCGTGAGTACGGCAAATTATGCCCAATTAGGCAGTCGCCAGATGGGCTCCTAAAAAAAACCGCCGTCCCCTTCATAATAGGTTCCACTCCTCCCCCTCAAAGACGAAAGCAATCCACTTTCACCGGAAGCAGTAAGTTAATCCTCTATTGTTCCTGTAGAGTAACCCCTTGGAATTTGTGTCAGAGATAGGGTTCCTGGGGATGATCCTAGATCCCAAACTCACTTCGTGGGTTGAGACAGAGATGTCTCCGGAAGATGCACTCTCACACCTCTTTGGGAAGCGATAGACTCACGTATGAAGGCTATATAATTCTCTCGTAGTGTCAAAGCTGGGCTACGGTAGTGAAATATATACCTCGTCCTCTCCCTACTCTCTCCGTATGCTGGATCCTTCCGCAACCTAGCCTCCAGTTCTGTCTACTGTATATTTTCCGAATTCAGCAGCTTCATTGATCCGGGGTCTGTCGGCGCCTATGACAGAACTCCATCCATACACTGGCCATTGGGACTTAGTGTAGCTGAAAATGTTTCCCTTTTTAGGACCACGCAATTGTTTTGCCTTACATGGCTGCCTTTTTGACTTCTTGCTAAAAGTTTCTTCTGCGAAAATTTCGAGCTGCGAATTCGACCCGATTTTTCGAAGAAGTAATCGTAGAAGAGATTTTCAAGAGCTTGAATTGATCCTCACCATGAAATTATAAGACCATCATCCTATCTTTGTTATCTAGCCACTGGGGGGACGCCCCACAGTGGCAACCCTGGCCCAACTCAGTGCCGGTCCCAAGCCCGGAGTCAGGAAGGGCATCCGTCTGTAAAAATCTCTGCCAAAACCTTAAGGGATGAGTCTTTTACCAAATGCACTAAACAGAAATCTTTGGAAAAGACTCATCAAGAACGGCAACCATAGGTAGGAAAAAGCTGAAAGGTTCCTCCCCCCGTGGAGATTCGCCTTGTCACTACGGTGGTAAAACACCTAATATAATAATTTCCCTTGTCAAATATTTGCGACTGTTTGACATGCAGAAGTCGCTGGTACCAGCGTGTAGCACCTGCTATGTTCATTGAACATGCGTCATCTCTTCACAGACGATGGTGAGGGGGCTGCGGTGGTCTCACCGGCTCTATAATCACTCAGAATCGTTACCGCGGGCAGCTTACATTTTCACCATTGAACTTTATGCATTTTTATTAGTCTTGCGACTTTTATCTACCTTGCATTTTACTGCCTTTACGGTTTTTATTGAATCGAGAAGCGTATTATACGCTGTTTAACTGCTGACCATCCCCTTGTCTCCAAAATACAATCCGTGTTGGTCAAGAACTAAAAGATACAAAGTAGTTTTGTTGGGTTCATAGTCATGACGGAGTCCAGGGTAATGAGCGGGCCGATGAGTCAGATCGAATTGCTGACATCCGGACACCGACTCGTCGCATTCTACCTTATCGTGACTTTTATCCTCTTATTGGGGACTACATTCGGTCACTCTGGCAGTCAGAACGAGATGGCTGCATCGATAACAATTTGCATTTATTGAACGCTCGGTTTTACCGGAGTTAGCTGTTATCAACCTCGTTGGAGCTCTGAGGTAGCCCTTTGTCACCTGCGAGTCGGGCAAACACATGGCAATTTAATGAGTAGCGATGGGCCCCACATCGCCCCCCTCTGTTGGTTGTCTCTATTTTAGCGGTAATTCACTCTTCCGATTTTCTAACTTTTTTTTCTCTCTCTTTTATAGCTTGTAAATATGCCTTTTTAGTCAAGAAGAAATGTAAATATTAGTAAAAGCATGCATCTTTCTCCTTTGTTTTTGATTTTAGTTAGGGTATGCCAGGGCATGTCATTTATTTATTGCCCCCGTGCCTTTTCTTTTAATCCTTTTATTTTAACCGTACCCCTTTATGTCTTGCCGCTCCATAGCCTTTTCAGATTTTAGTCAAACAGTCTGCCAAATACCATTGCCGTCTTCGAAAATACCAAGCAACCCAGTCCTCTACACGTTTTTTTGATTACCACCAGGAAATCCATGAGCCCAGCCAGACCCAAATCAAACAAGTGTATGCGACAATCCAGCCTCACTAGCCAAGAATGGACCGACTATCCGAATGAGCGTCAGTTCTCTCAGCGGAACTGAGTAATTTTACTAGCTCTAAATTTTGAAAGAGCTGGCAACCAGATTACAATATTCTCCGACTCCAATAATGGATTATAGATGCTAAAATCCTGCACAGACCCATCCCCTCATGCAAATCCGAGATAAATTAGCCTCTCCAGTAACACCTTATGTCGGTCCCCACATACTGTATATGGGAATCAAAGGTAACTAGAATCCTGATGCATTAGCAAAAACAGCCACAGAAGCAACGTACTTCACTTACAAACTCGTCAGCAAAACCATCAAAAACGAATGGCGCATACATGGCCATCCACACTTTCACCAAATCAACAACGTAGTAAATGGAATTCCTCAGCCAAGAAAACGCAAACGGATGGTTGTTATCATTAATGAGGCTAGGACACACCAGCATGACTCAACCAAAACAATGTGCTAAATGTAACACTTGAATTTCAATCTCTCGGATGCTAATGAGTTGAGGATAACACCGAGAAAGAGTAAAAAACTTTGGAAACAACCCAACCACAGAATCAATTCTAGAAAATTGATCCTTAATGGCTCTCACTGCATCCGCGGCAGAATTGGACGGTTCCCACTGCCGCCAAGAGGTGAGTCGTACCCTAAGCCATTTGGGTTTAGGGCTGGGTGAAGCTCTCTAGCAGGTGGCACATTTCGTTCAACCCAGGACACCACCCTAGATGGTACCTAAAGTTGCGTGCAATTGCACCGCGACTGTTCCCATGGACCTACCCCCAATGCCGCGACGGCTTTAGGTCGCTTTCTGTCTCTATACCGGGACTAACGGGGTCTCTACCTCTTGTCTCTCGTTCTCGTACTAGGGAGAGGTTCGTGCACAGACTAATGGACTATCTGACTGCTTGGAGAATGCTGGCCTCCACCATTTTATTTGATCCTTTTGGGTGTTAGTCCCAAGATCCTTCTTCTTGCTTTTGTTGCGTTTCTTACTTTATGGCTGATAGGGCTACTGCCTTATTGTTTTATCGATCTTTTGTTCGTTCCAAACTCGACTACGGATGCGAGTTTTATGCATCAGCAGCCGAGCGTATATCGTGGACTCAATCCACCACCGGAGCCTTCCGCACGTGCCCCATTGAGAGCCTCCTTGCCGATGCTGTGGAGATGCCACTCGCTCTGCGTCGTGCATTATTCGCCTGTACGCGCGAGCCCGGCGCCTCTCACTGCATCTGCAGGTGATCTCGACGGTGCCTATGTGGCAGAGAGTCGCTAGTCATACCCTAATGCCTTTGGATTTAGTGCTAGGAAACTCCTCCAATAGCTAGGTATCTCTCGGGCCGGTCGTGCCCCGGGCTCTGCCTAGGACGCCACCCTGGAGGGTACAACCTTTGAATATTTGTCGCCACGCCTCTGCTGTCAAAGCTTCTACAGCGCCTGGAGTATTGCGTTCAGCCTTTTTGGATCACACTCCGTGTCACGCTGGAACTGTGCCAGCGTATAGGGATGGCTCCAATTCCAGCGCAATAAGTCAGCAAGACTCTTCCTGGCGCTGCCTCTTTCTTCGCGGCGAGTTGGTTGCAATACACCACTCGGTACGGGAGATCACGCGACGTGCCCGGTTGGGAGAACGGATTGTGATTTATAGCGACTCACAAAGCGCCTTGAGTGCTCTCGAGGCGTTGGAATCTCTGCACCCCCTGGTTCGCGACATGCTTGACGCCACGGTTTTGGTGAGCTGGGCGGATGTCGAGATTATCTTCTGCTGGGTTCCTGGACATGTAGGAATTGCGGGGACTGGGCTACCAGACCTGCGTTGCGCAGGGGGAGGTGGACCTATCCCCCAACGCTGGAGCGCGCTTCCTTCTTGACTTGTTTTCTTGTTATTTTTTTTTAGCTCCTTTCCTTTCTTACCGTTGTTATGTTATTTGTTTTCTAATATAGCCTAATAGTAGGCTGTGTTGTGTACGGCAACTTATATCCAAGTAGGCAGTCGCCAGATGGGCTCCCAATTTTTTTTTTTAATCAATTTATGAGTTTTGGAATTTTTAATTGCGGTGAATTATGCCCTTGAAGGCAGTCATCAGATAGGTAGTGTCAAGAAAAAAAAATGCACCCGAGAAATGCCGCAGGTATGTGGTTAGATCAAAAATGACACGCAGGAAGTGGTTATTGGGGACAAAGTCCAACGCCCAGGAGACCTCTAATCCTAGTCTGTTGCAACCTTCGGTCGTTAAAGGGCGTTGTTTATAGAAGTTACAAAACCTCCCTTCTGACGTTAAGCTTAAACGGAGGATTGAGGTATAGTCGTAGGAAAAAAAAAGAAAGCTGAAACGGAGCAAGGGGAAAGCGCACCAACAACTTCCCTAATTTGGACTCGGTGCGGGGGAGAACAGCTAGCTCTTCCAGGTACCTACTGCTGTTAGACAATGGTTAAGGAGATAGTCGTAGATAAAAAAAAGTATTGCCGAGAAGGCGCAAGGAAGAAGTGCAATAACTTACCCAGCCCCCGTCAGAGTTCGTCAACCCAGTGATGAGGCTTCCCTAATAATTTGCTCCAGGTGCCAAGAACCCAGGCTACCCGGGTTCTTGGGGTGATATCTAGGGAAGGGTCATTAGGTAGTGTCACAGAGATCGAGAGCCCTCATTCCCCCTAGTCTTTTTAATCTTGTGTCTATCCAGACATGGGAAAGAATCAAAAAATAAATTAAAAAAATGTAGCTTTCGTATCAAACCCTTTTAACCACCCTGTGACGATTATTCTTCTCGATCCCCCAATTTATATTTCAATAAAACTCTCGTCCAGAGTTCTTAAGGGACACTAGTAACTCTTTCGGATATTTGCAGCTCTGAACGAGTCATACACTAAAGTCATCTATTTCACGGACCGAACCGTCACACCCTTTATGACCAGTATCAACAAATGCCTGGGTGACATCACTCTCCGAGATTTCAGGAACTTATTTGACCGCCCTGGAAGTTTCAGGTTCCACTTCAAAAGTCACGATCCAGAATATGGTTTAGTAAAAGAGGAGGTCAGTGCTAAGTTGTTGGATGTCGCGCGCATGTTTGGCGATCTGATCAGTCTTTAGGCGTATGTTTGTTTTGTTTTTTTTTCATTATCGGGCGAGGCTCATATAACCCATATTCATTCAGCAGCACAAAAAGAATGAGAGCCATGAGAAAGATGAAAGAATTGTAAATATATAATTTATTTTTCTAAACAAAGCCGAACGAGACCATTTACCGGGTATTGCAAAGGTCCTGTTACACTCGTTACGATTATCTCCACAGAGGACACAATGATACTTTTGATGCAATTAGACGGGATGTGTTTAAATTGTAATATTAATGAATGTGGCCGCCCTCGGCGGCTACCACGCGCTCTAGGCAAGACCTGAAGGCCGCGCAGACGTTGTGGACGAAGTCCCACACGCGCTTGACGAAGGAATTCAGCTCGTCAACGTTGCTGTGGTGGACCTAGCAGGCCTTGCTTGCCCTTGACATGCGATGGCAAATATTCCTTCGACCAGAAGTTCATGTTTGACCCCAACCATTCTTGCACGGTCTTGGCCGTGTGGGCCGAGGCAAATGGACTATCCTACTGAAAGACGTGCTCCGCCTTCTTCGTGTCTCTTTCACCTAGGGCAGGACTCTGGTGGTCAATATGTGCCTGTAATCAGCCGCGAACCACACCGGTGGCATCTTCTTGCCATTCGAAGTCATGACGCAAGGCATCATAACGGAGGCCGGGGGCATGGTGGTGGACACGTAGCGGACCTCGGAGACGTCCTGGCCGAAGCTTACTACGTGGTCATTCTGCTTGTTAATGACCGGATCTACCGTGATTTTTTGTTTTGTTTATGTTTTTTCCTAAGAAAAAAAAAGATAATTCAATTGCCATGACTCTTCAAGTTGTTGAGAAGGCGATGGCAGCGCTCCCGAAGTTGTTCTCGCATACGGTCGGTGAGCGGGACTTTCCACCCACCTCAAGCTCTTGGCACCCTTCTCCTCGACAGCCCTAGACACCGTGGCAAACTAGATCTTTTTCTTCGCAAGCGCTGTCATTTTGAGTTTTGGAGCACTTTCGAAGGACATTCTCATATCCAAAAAGTTGACAACTTGAGGTCTTCCCCTTTCATGCTGACGTTGAGCCGCTTTGTGTGTGGCCCGCGCGCAGGAGTGCAGAGATATCGATTCTTTTCAATTCTACCTCGACACAACTACACACAATGGAAAAATACGTTTTAATGAAACATGCTGGAAAAGTAGAAGTTTAAGTATGCTTGACGGAACTTTTTCTATCACACAGGTAAACCTCTCGGAAAAATAAAAAAAAAACCCAGTGTAACAGAACTCTTGCCAAAGCCGGTACATGCAATTTTTTAAATGCTTGTAAAGAATGTAGTGAAATTAGGGAATGTTACTCTTAGTTTTTGCTCTAGATTTTACCCCCGAATTATAGTTGGGAACCCTAGTCTGAGAGATTCTAACTACGAGTAACTAGAGCTTGTGTGTGGCAGCCAAGTCGACCCGGAATCGGGACTCCATCTAGCGACGAACCACTCCCAATGTAACTTATGTTCACTAAAACTGAAATCTCTCTCCACTCGGTTAGGCCAATAGGGGCAGTGAAAAATGAAAGGTACTGGTACTTAGTTTGAATAGCCAAACTACGAAACTACTTGGAGCGCTTGGGACGAGAAGGCCATACAACTCCTCTGAACTTGTATTCGTTTAACGAGGGTAAAAATAATTAAGTGGAGAAGAATTTAAAAAAACAAAACCCACCAATAATAAAGACTGCTGGATTAAATGAAACAAGTTCGTCAAAATAAAATAAGACACTCAAAAGTACAACCCTGAAAACATTTGCGTGATGACTGGCGTCATAAGATGGTCTACTTCTCTACTCGAATAACAATCAATTTATATGCAAAATAACTGAGGGTGTCAAGTACAGTTGCTCTGACATTTTTTATCCTTTAATATATAAAACTGTTCCCTTTCCAGATCATGGCTGATGATGACATTTTGCCTGGAGTTGACGGAAAAATAATTGCATGGGTAGAAGAAGATTTGGAATGATAGCGAAGACAATCTTATGATTACGAAACACGAACAGTGAGAAAATTCCATACATCACCTCTAACCAGTATTATTCTATGACAAGGTAGTCTTCCACCAGTGTATAGTACAGGGGAGAAATATTCAAAATATGTTTAAAAAAGGCTCGATTCCTTTCCAAAGATGTGATAGAAGAGGCAATTTCCTTACCCTTCTGTGTAAATGAATTTCGATGCTTCCGCTTGGATAATATATCTAGAAACCTCATCAGGAATGTAAATTATTTTTACTGTGTATACTGATCTATGTAAATTATTTTCAGTAATCTTAAAAGATCTCATGTCTATTAATATTATAATATTTTGGAATAAATATCAGCATTTAATCGATTTTAACCACTTTTTAACATTAAAAAGTGATCTACAAGAGAAGTCATGACGCCAAGCATCATAACGGAGGCCGGGGCTTGGTCGTGGACACGTAGCGGACCTAGGAGATGCTCTGGCCGAAGCTTACTACGCCATCATTCTGCTTATTAATGACCCCTACCGTGAATGTTTTTTTTGTTTTTTTCTATGAAAAAAAAACCATAATACAATTGCCATGACTTTTCAAGTTGTTGCGAAGGCGACGACAGCGCTCCCGAAGTTGTTCTCGCATACGGTCGGTAGGCAGAGGACTTTCCACCCACCTCAAGCTGAGGCATAGAGAATATGGCAAAACGGGAGTATAGGCATGCGATGCGTCTAGCATTCGTTGCACAAGTAGAAAACAATTATGCTCACACCCATTAAAGTTGCTGTCGTGGGAATACTGTCGAGTGATAATCCCATGGATGATAGTGATAGTCCTTGGATTGAGAAGGGTAATTAATGCACGAGGCCCGAAATGACTAAAGCCAGCGATTATTTAATACTTCTCCGAAATTCGAAGATTTTTTCTAGCCTTCGAAATTGTTCTGTTATCATTCGACTTTAACTTTTAGTTGAAGACGACGCTAGGATTGCAGACAATGAGGGTAGTACGGCCACAATACTCGGTGCATAAACATTTGTTAGTTTTAATGGTCTCGTTCGGTAGCACCAAAATAGCAAACTTTTTTTTTATAATTTAGTCACATCAGGGAGGGGGAAGGGAGGGGGCAACGAGGGAATAATTACAAACAAACGGGACAAGGTAAAAAAAAACAGGGGGGAGAGGAGTCGGGTGTACCTCTGGAAGCTCGACTCTCTTTGGGACCGTTTATTTCTTTAGGGCGCCTATGAAAAGGCTGCGCTGAGGGGCATAGGCCGCCGAGATTAAAATTCGAGCCTAGCAGTCGGTTATCCTAAAATTCGTAAAAGAAACAGACACAAAACAAGAACAAACAGGAAGCACGTTGCGGCAACAGGAGGGGAAGGAGTATTCCCTCGGAGCAGGAACATGCGACCAACAAAAAGTCGTATAGTCCGCAAGGGACAAGCGGAAGCGAACCCGCTCGATCCCGGTACCGGGACAGATAACGTGAGCGAAGATCACCCAGACTGAGACATTCAACAAGATCAACAAGAAAGTGCCGAAAAGTCTAGGAGGACAACGCATTCTTGACAGTATGGCGCAGGTGAGCGCTCCATCAAATGAGGAAGAGCCCAATTCGGAGACGACAGAAAGCAAACTGAAACCGTCGGGGCATTGGGGAGTAGGTCCATGGGAATAGTAGCGGCGCAATGGCATTTTTTTTTTTTTTTTAATTAAGAGGCTATCTGGGAACTGCCGACTTAGGCATAAGTTGCCGTAAACAAACAGCCTAGTTCTAGGCTACTTTAAAAATTTGAACAGGAAACAACAATAAAAAGAAATAACAATAACAAAGCAATAACAAAAACAACAACAACAATTAAACCGGGTTAAATGAAAGGGAGAAGGCCGGCCTCCCCCAAAAAGTCAATAAGTCCACCAGTCAAAGTACACGCACTCGTCCCGAGTACAAGGGACAGGCGGTAGCGACCCCGCCCATCCCGGTACCGGGACAGGTGTCGTGCGCGAAGATCACCCAGACTGGGACATTCGACAAGAATGTGCCGAACAGTCTGGGGGACGACGCAGTCCTTGCAATAGGGCACAGGCGAGCGCTCCATCAAATAGCGATGCGTCACACGAGTGTGCCCGATTCGGAGACGACAGAAAGCAACCTGAAGCCGCCGCGGCATTGGTGTGTAGGTCCATGGGAACAGTCGCGGCGCAATGGCACGCAACTTTAAGTTCCCTTCGACCGTCTCCCATCTTCTTTACCAAGCAGTCCGAAGAGCTGCCCGTATTCCTGCCATTTGGTCGGTGTGAGAAAGAGAGAAACACTGGTCCGGTCGCAGAGTCCTCGCGGACTCTTTGGCGCCCTCATTCCCCGCAATTCCTACATGTCCAGGAACCCAGCAGAAGATAATCTCGACATCTGCCCGGCACGCCAAAACCGTGGGGTCACGGATTTCGCGAACCAGGGGATGCGGAGATTCCAATGCCCCGAGAGCAATCAGGGCGCTTTGTGAGTCGCTATAGATCACAATCCGATCTCCGAACCGGGCACGTCACGTAATCTCACGTACCGAGTGGTGTATTGCCACCAGCTCGGTCGTGAAGACAGACGCAGCGCCTGGTAGAGCCCCGCTGACTTCAAACAGAGAGAATACGGCGTGGAAGCTGACTCCCTCTTGGGAATTGGAGCCATCCGTATACACTGGCACGGTACCAGCGTGACACGATGTGTGCTCCAAAAAGGTCGAACGCAATACTCCCGGCGCAGTATAAGCTTTGGGAGCAGAGGCGTGGCGACAAATAGCCAAATGTGGTACCGTCCAGGGTGGAGTCCTGGGCAGAACCAGGGGCGCCACCAGCCCGAGAGCTATATCTACATCTTGAAGGAGTTTCCTGGCCCTAAACCCAAAGGGCTTAGGGTATGACTGGCGTCTCTCGGCGGCATAGGCACCATCGAGATCAGCTGCGGATGCAGTGAGAGCTGTTGGCGACTGAGGGAGGCGCCGGGCTCGCGCGTACAGGCGAGTGATGCACTACACGCGGCGAAGAGCGAGTGGCATCTCCCCAGCATCGACCAACAGGCTCTCAATGGGGGAAGTGCGGAAGGCACCGGTCGCAAGACGAAGGCCGGTGTGGTGGATCGAGTCCACCTTCCGCAATAAACGCTCGGCTGCGGATGCATAAAACTCGCATCCGTAGTCGAGCTTCGAGTGAACAAAGGATCGATAAAAAAGTAAGGCAGTTAGCCCTATCAGGGCCCCAAGGCGCTGATAGAGCTACTGCCTTACTTTTTTTAAGGAAGAACAAAGGAAGAACGGAGACATCATGCTGGGTGTAAACCGCGAGTCCCCCAGCCCGGCCATCCCGCGGTGGTGGGGTCGAAAGACCCTTATACCCCGGGAGGGCAGGCAGGGGGAACGCGCCTAGCATGGTCTCCTGCAAAAAGATAGCTAACGGGGAATGGGACGAGACGAGCCTGCGCAGCTCCTCCCAGTTCGCCCGGAGTCCACGGCAATTCCATTGTAGGAATATGCCCTCCAGGCCTAGCTCGGAGGAGACGCTGGGGCCCTCCTCGAACTGAAGACCCTCACGGGAATGGCCGAACGCTTTCCGGGGGCAGAACCCCGGGCGCTGTTGGCCGGAAAAAGCGCTGAAGGCGCTGTCGCCTTCGAGGACTTATTGGGGGAGGTTGGGCTCGCCATGCGAGTCTTTTCCTCCCTCCGCCTCGAAACCTTAGGCGGGCGTTGCGGCTTCAGGGGCGGGGGGCCCTCTTTCCGAGGAACCACGGTCTCCGAGCCACTCGCTCGGAGGCGTGGGCAAAGGAGCCAAAGCTCCTTTGTTGCTGTCCTCCTTTCGGGGGACAGCTTTAGGAACCTCCGAAGATGGCCTAGCGACCATCTTCAGGGGTGTTGCCTCCTGAGTCTAACGACTCGGTGAATGTGCGTGGCCGTTTCGCATTACGGAAAACGGTCACGCTGAGGGAAGAGGGGGGAGCCCTAGTTTTAGCCGGGGCTGGGTGTGAACCCTTTTTGCCGACAGCTTTACCAGGTTGGGTAGAACCCGCAGAAGGGCTCTGAATGGGCCAGGATCAAGTCCTTAGCCTCGCGGAATGAGAGTCGATCCTGGGCCTGAACGGCCAGGATTTCTTTCCCCAGGTTGATATGCACCACATTGCTTCGAAGAAGCGGGGTGCGGCTCTCCGCAATTGACACACTTGGCCACACACGATTTGGACATATAGTGTGCGACCTTGGAGCAATTTACATATACTTCGGATGACCCCTACTTTGCAGGTCTACATGAGCGATTCGTATGGCCGAAGCAGTGACAGTAATAGCACCGCCGCGGCAGTGGCCCGAATGCCTTCACGCGGTAGCGGTACCAACGGGCACGCACCGACTCAGGGAGCTTGTCACAGTCGAAGGTGACGAAGAGTGTAAGGGTGGGTCTCGAGGCCCCTCCCTGTTTTCTCATCACACGTTGGACCTTGACTGCCCCATGGTCGGCCAGCTCTAGGGTGATGTCCTCAATGAGTTCCCTCGCATAAACTACTCCTTTCACAAAGTTCATGGTAGAGTGCGGCGTCACACTCACCGGGGTGCCATGAAGTGCCCGAAGAGCACTTATCTTGGCTGCCTCAGCGGGATTCGCCAGAAGGCTCCCGTCCGAGAAAAGGGTCACCTTCGGCTCTCTACCAATTGCACTAGCTAATCCTCTCCTCTGATGGATCATGTTGCCCTTGGACAACATGGTGCCATCAGTGGAGCGAATAACGAGGAAGCGCTTGAACCCAGCGGCCTCGAAAAAACCAGGTAACCTCTAAATGAGGGGCCCCGATGTCATCGAGGCTCCGCCCTGTGCACTTTTCGTCTTAGTCAGGGGCTCCGCCACCGAGGGGGGGCAGAGGGGCCGGATGTGCCGGTCTTGGCTTGGTCGCTTGCCAAAGTGGCAGCAGACCCATCCGTCCACACATCCCCCCGCGGATAAAAGGAGGGTGGGGAATGAACCCGCTTCTCACCTCCGCCGGTAGAAGCCCCAAAGCCAGATGGACTGGCCTCAGTCAGGTCCTTCTCCGAAATGGAGAAGGTCTTGGTGGTCGCAAGGGCATCATCCGGAGAATATCCCTCCCCTCCTTGTACTGCCTCAGAATCCCCAGCCGTTTGAGGAGGACCTTGCATAGGGGCGGATTCGGGTTCAGTGCTTGGCGCCGAGCCCGGATTCCCCCCCCCCCCCCCATGGAAGGCCCTACTGTCTGAGGCTGGGTTTCCTCAAGGACCATGTCTATTACGGGTGGGGCCTCCAGTTGGCCATGCCCTCCCAGGACATCGCAGGTCCCCTTGGCAGCGTCATGAGTCTTTTGTGGGGAGGCACAGGCCTTGACCCCGGCAAGGTTTAATATTCTTGCCAGCAGGTCTTTTGAGGGAAGCGACCGAAGTGGCCTGGCTTCCCTTGCCCCCCTAAGTGGGTTTGCCCTACCGAGCCGCTTCGATAGGGAGCGGCTGGCTAAGGGCTGCCTGCTGGCTTTCTTGGCAGTCCCCTTGGAAAGAAAAGAGGGGACTGCCGCTGGAAAAAGGGAGGTGCCCGAAAGCACCTCCAGAGAAGGGGTGAGGGGGAGTCCCCTGCACCAGTAGGCGAAGGAGAGGAGTAAGCCTCCTCTCCGGTTAGAGGAATATGGTGGGTCCCCTGCGCAAGCACAGGGGGCGACCTCCATTTTTTCGCTGGAGCTGCCCGAGGGCGGCTCAGTCGTTGTTCCAGGGGGAGTTAAAGGGGTTTTGTTTTTTAGAGATTCATCCATGGGCATGGTGACCCTATTTGTGCTACAGGACGCAATAGCTCACCACCTCTTACAATTGCCCTCACTGCAAGAGGTGCTTGCAGGCCCGGCAGAGCCAGGCGCCGCCATTTCGGACCACCCCTCCCGCCTGGTGGCCTGGCAGTCCATCGGCATGGCGGCTCCACCTTAGACACGACGTAAAATTGATAGAATGTGAAGAGGAGAGGAAAAGGGATGTGAGGAAGGTATGGGTGGGGATGAAGCAGGTTGTTAAAAAAAAAACATCCCGAACCGGAGCTCAGGGTTTAAGGAACATTGTCCCCTCCCCCTTCAGCCCCGATCCGGGACGGTTGGCTTGAGAAGAAAGTCAGCATCTACTCTGTGAAATTAGAGGCTGACCAGAGAAAGTTGTGGGGGAGGTTGTATGAAAAGCCACGAGGTAAGGAAGAAATACAGGCTATCTGAAGGAAGGAAGAGGCTAAGCTGGGGCCGGACGGGGCGCTGGATCCCGTCAGCACGGCGGACAAGGATGGCAAATCGCCGCGCCGCTTAAGGGGTGGGCCGCGCCAAAAGAGATCGAAAGGTCGTCCACGTAGATCGTAGCGAGAACATTTCCGGCAGCATCGATGTGATGCCCTTGATGCTCAGGGCAATAAGTGTGACACTGAGGACATTCCCTGCAGGACACCCTCTTGCTGCTCATTGAACCGGAGAGGGATCGCCAACTCGTTGGCGGAAACGACGATCTCGGAAAAAATTCAGATATAAAGATTGGGAGGCGTCATCTCGCCCTTGAATGCTGGCGGAGGAGCATCCCGGCTAGAGAATGCGGTCGTGAAAGATTCTGCCACGGACGCGGGGTCCGAGATTGCGGTGCCGTTCTCCTGGAGAAAGGGAGTGGGGTCCAGCGAGAAGTTAGCCGAATCCTTTTGACTCGCTTCCACACCTCTGCTAGAGGAGTCTTCCCGTAAAGTAAAGACATGTATGCCCGCCAAGAAGAGCGGCGGGCGTGCTTCGAAATATACCGTAACCTGGCCCTAGCTGACGAAATTCACCGACAGTGAACTCGTTCGTGTGGAGCTTATAGCGCACGTCGGCATAATGCTTTTGGTTAAGGGCCGTCTCACACTCGGTTGACCACGACGGGAGTGGTCGGCGTGCAAAACGGCCAGACATTCTAGAAATAGTAGTCAGGCCCACGGCGAAGAGGTTGCAGGAGAACTCAACGGCTTCATCAACCGACCTAAACTCCTTGACTAAGATAGAGAAATAAGTCATTTCCTGAAATGCAGAACACCGTGCCTGCGCCCAGAAAATGTTATTTGAGTGGGAAAGTGGATCACTACAATGGAGATCATCGACTACCCCAACCCAAAATCAGGTTGTCCATGCGGAGAGCACAAAGACAGATCCAGGCAGGAAAATGAAGCGGTTTTCGGAGAGTGATGCATAAACTCATCCACATTTAGGACACCCATCTAAATCAAGCTCGTCGATCGTGTCGGCAAGGACTTGACCCCGGTGATTGAAACAGTTTTCTCCCCAGAGGGGGTTTTTTTTTAAGGGGCTATCTGGCGACTGCCAGCTTGGGCATAAGTCGCCGAAAACCAACAGCCTAGTTCTAGGCTACTTTACAATAAAAATTTGAAAACAAACGATAAAAAGAGATGACAATTAGGAAGCAAGCTCGGCGTCGGGGGAGGTCCCCCTCACCCCAGCGTAGGAGCGTGCGACCTACAAAGAAAACAACAAAACCTAGTTAAATAAAAGGGAGAAGGCCGGCCTCCCGCCAAAAGTCTATCAGTCAACCAGTCAAAGTGCAGCCACTCGTCCCGAGTACAAGGGACAGGCGGTAGCAACCAAGCCCATCCCGGTACCAGGACAGGTAACGTGCGCGAAGATCACCCAGACTGGGACATTCAACAAGAATGTGCCGAACAGTCTGGGGGAAGACGTAGTCGTCACAATAGGGCGCAGGCGAGCGCTCCATCAAATAGCGATGCGTCACATGAGTGCATCCGATTCGGAAACGACAGAAAGCGACCTGAAGCCGTCGCGGCATGGGGGATAGGCCCATGGGAACAGTCGTGGCGAAATGGCACACAACTTTAAGTTCCCTTCGACCGTCTCCCATCTTCTTTGCCAAGCAGTCCGAAGAGCTGCCCGTATTCCTGCCATTTGGTCGGTGTGAGGAAGAGAGAAACACTGGTCCGGTCGCTGAGTCCTCGCGGACTCTTTGGCGCGCTTATTCCCCGCAATTCCTACATGTCCAGGAACCCAGCAGAAGATAATCTCGACATCCACCCGGCTCGCCAAAACCGTGGCGTCACGGATATCGCGAACCAGAGGATGCGGAAATTCCCATGCCCCGAGAGCACTCAGGGCGCTTTGTGAGTCGCTATAGATCACAATCCGGTCTCTGAACCGCGCACGTCTCGTAATCTCCCGTACCGAGTGATGTATTGCCACCAGCTCGGCCGTGAAGACAGACGCAGCGCCTGGCAGAGCCCTGCTGACTTTAAACAGATGGGATACGGCGTGCAAGCCGACCCCCTCTTGGGACTTGGAACTATCCGTATACACTGGCACGGTTCCAGCGTGACACGAAGTTTGCTCCAAAAAGGTTCAACGCAATACTCCCAGCGTTGTACAAGCTTTTGGAGCCGAGGCGTGGCGACAAATATCCAAATGTGGTACCCTCCAGGGTGGCGTTCTGGACAGAAACAGGGGCGCCACCGACCCGAGAGCTATACCTAGCTCTCGAAGGAGTTTTCTGGCCCTAAACCCAAAGGGCTTAGGGTATGACTGGCGTCTCTCGGCGGCATAGGCACCATCGAGATCAGATGCGGATGCAGTGAGAGCTGTTTCTCCCCAGAGGGGGTGTCAACCGTTTAGATCCCCAGCAAGAGAAAGGGTCTCGGCAACCGTGCCATGACGCAGCGGAATTCCACCACGTCGAAATCGGCTGACGGTGGAATGTACGAGGAAAAAACAGTAGACGTCCTATCAAGGTGCACCTTCACAGCTACTGCCTGAAAGGAGGTATCTAAAGCAAAGAGAACGGAGGCCTCGTGACGGGTGTAAATCGCACATCAAACCAACCGGCCCCCATCCCGTGGTGGTGGGGTAGCAAAACCCTTATATCCCGGGAGGGTGGGCAGCGGACATGCGGCCAGCATCGTCTCCTGCAAAGAACGGGATGAGACGAGCCTCCGGAGCTCCACCAGTTGGCCAGAGTCCGCGGCAATTCCATTGTAGGAATATGCCCTCCAGGCCTAGCTCGGAGGAGACGCGGGGGCCCTCCTCGAACTGAAGACCCTCACGGGAATGGCCGTACGCTTTCCGGGGGCAGAACCCCGGGCGCTGTTTGCAGGACAATGCACTGAAGGCGCTGTCGCCTTCGAAGACTTATTGGAGGAGGTTGGGCTCGCCATGCAAGTCTTTTCCTCCCTCCGCCTAGACACCTTAGGCGGGCGTCGCGGCTTCGGAGGCCCTCTTTTCAAGGATCCACCGTCTCCGAGCCACGCAATTAACCACTGAGCGTGGGCGAAGGAGCCGAAGCTCCGTTCTTGCTGTCCTCCTGTCGGGGGGCAGCTTTACGAAGTCCAGAAGATGGCCTAGCGAACAACTTCAGGGGTGCTGCCTCTTGTGAGTCTTACGACTTGGTGGAGGAGCGAGGCCGTTTCGCCTTACGAGAAACGGTCACGCTGGGGAAAGAGGGGGGAGCCCTGGTTTTAGCCTGGGCTGGGTGCAAACCCTTTGTGCCGCTAGCTTTACCAGGGAAGCGCCCGGGTTGAGTAGAACCCGCAGAAGGGCTCCGAATGGGTGTGGAAACAACCGTGCTCGTTGGCCTGGATGGGCCAAAAGCAGAGGGTGTCTTTCTAAGTATTGAGGCATAAGACGTCCCAGGCAGAGCCGGGCACGGCAGGTTCAAGTCCTTAGCCTCGCGGAATAAGAGTCGATCATGGGCATGAACGGCCAGGATTTCTTTCTCATGGAGATATGCACCACATTGCTTCGAAGAAACGGGATGCGGCTCTCCGCAATTGACACACTTGGCCCCACACGATTTGGACTTATCATGTGCGACCTTGGAGCAATTTACACAGACTTCGGGTGACCCCAACTTTACACATCTACATGAGCGATTCGTATGGCCGACGCGGTGACAGTAATAGCACCGCCGCCCAAGTGGCACAAATGCCTTCACGCGGTAGCGGTACGAGTACCAATCGGCACGCACCGACTCAGGAAACTTGTCACAGTAGAACGTGAAAAAGAGTGTAGGGGTGGGTCTCGAGGCCCCTCGCTGTTTTCTCATCACACGCTCGACCTTGACCGCCCCGTGGTCAGCCAGCTCTAGTGATATCTTCTATGTAGTAGTCCACGAGTTCCCACGCATAAACTACTCCTTTCACAAAGTTCATGGTAGAGTGCGGCATCACACTCACCGGGGTGCCATCAAATGTCTGGAGAGCACTTATCTTGGCCGCCTCTGAGGGATCCGCTGCATTCGCCAGAAGGCTCCCGTCCGAGACAGGTCACCTTCGGCTCTCTACCAATGACACTAGCTAATGCTCTCCTCTGATGGATCATGTTGCCCTTGGCCAACATGCTGCCATCAGCGGAGCGAATAACTAAGAAACGTTTGAAGCCAGCGGGCTCAAAAACGGCAGGCAATATCTGAATGAGGGGCCTAGATGTAATTGAGGCTCCTCTCTGCGCACTTTTGGTCTTTTGGGGGGATTACCCGCCCAGGCGAGAACCGGGGCCGGGCGTGCCTCTGCAAGGTCCTTCTCTGAGATGGAGAAGGTCCTAGCAGTCTCAGGGGCACCAGTTGGACGAGATCCCTCCCCTCCTTGTACTGCCTTGGAAACCCTAACCGTTTGAGGAGGACCTTGCATAGTGGCAGACTCGAGTTCGGTGCTTGGTGCCAAGCCCTGATTTGCTCCCATGGGAGGCCCTACTGTCTGAGGCTGGGTTGCCTCAAGGACCATGTCTATCTCAGGGGCGGCCTCCAGTTAGTCATTCCCTCCCCCAGGACAACACAGGTCCCATTGGAAGCGCCGTCACAAGTCAAGTCTGGGGAGGCACAGGCCTTGACCCCGGCAAGGTTCAATAATCTTGTCAGCAGGTCTTTTGAGGGAAGCGCCTGAAGGGGCCTGGCTTCCCTCTCCCCCCTAAGGGGGTTTGCCCTACCGAGCCGCTTCAATGGGGAGCAGTCCGCTATGGCTGCCTGCTGGCTTTCTTGGCAGTCCCCTTGGAAAGTAAAGGGGGAACAGCCGCTGGAAAGGAGTAAGTCTCCTCTCCGTTTAGAGAAATTTGGAGTGTCCCCTGCGCAAGCATGGTGGGGGGGCTCTATTTTTTCTGTGGAGGTGCCAGAATGCATCTCCTTTGATTGTGAGGAAAGTTGTTTTTTTTAATTTTCATCATTGGGTTGTTGAATTGCATATGCCATCTTTTGGACTACTCTATCCAAGGTTTTTTTGCATGTTTTCAATCATGATATTATTTTGCCATTCAGGCAAAAGATAAAATAAATAAAGGGAAAAATGATAAAATGTTACTGCCATACTTACAGAATGGCAAACCGTCCTCACTAATATAAGGTATTAGTGGGAGAAGAGGGATAAAAGAGATTTAAACCTTTAAAAATGAGATAAAAAAGTTGAAATGCAAGTAAAATCTAATTTATATTTTTTTCATAAGCTTTATTAATTTAACAAATATATATATATAGCAAATATGCTAACTTTGTAGACTACATGTTCATTTTTATATATGAACTGTGAACTGCTCTAAACAAACGATATTATCTTATCTCTAAGATCACACAAGGGTATATATTGTAATTAAATCAATAGCATTAACCCAATTAAGGGAGAAAAATATTGTATGGACTGAAGAATAAATCAGGGAAGCATGTTCTTGTTGCAAATATAGTAACCTTAGAAATAAAAATATGACACAAAGAACCCTTTTCTTAAAAGCAGTAATTTAACATAGGCATATATATAATAACTACTAAAATCAATCTTGTAAAAAAGTTGACACAAAATCATTTCAATATTAAAAAAAGATAAGAGAAAATTCTCCAAGAATTAATTTGTATTATGGAAGGAATTCATAGCTAATGAAAAAAATAGGTGGTATTTGAGCAATAAATTTCTAAAAGTAATTTTGATTTTTTTTTAAATTATGGGGTTTGTTTAATTGTACTCAATCATGAGATTCATTACCTGAACCTTGAAGGATAACTACTACCATCTGGCTTTAATGTTGAAATGAAGTGTGACAATGATGGCCTCATTTGATTTTCTTTTTTTCTAGTTATCAGAATTCTATTAAGACATGTTTAGCTTTTTAGATAAAATTTCACTTTCTATTATGATTTAGGATGGGAAAGTAAACTTTTTTTTGTAAAAGCATTATGGTTTGGAGTTACTAAATACTTTGTTATTTCAATTTTTCAAATTCTTCAAATTAATTCCATTTCAAACAAAATGTTTTCATAAGAATCACCCTTTGTAATCCTTAAAATGTTGCCCCAACTTACAGAATTTTTCACTTGAGGCTTTAGCATTTTTTTTTATTTAGTTTATTAAGAATTTTTTTAGTTTTTTTTAGTTTTGGTAGTTTTGCTGGGTGGCTTTAAATGATGTATAAGTTGCATATGGCGTTTGACATTTTTTTTCCAGACTGACTTAAAATTGCATTGAGAACAATGAAAATATTGTTTGTTTGAAGAGGACTGTGGCTTAATTCCATGAACTGATTTCATATGGCAATTTAGGTTATATTTAGATTTGGATTTATACATACAATGTGGACAATGAAGAATATTTATTTCTGGTCCATTATTTTTTATACAAACCACTTTTTTTTTTAAATTCTTGGGCTGTCTTTTAGTATGGTTACTAAGACTACTGGCCACAGTGGGCAACTGAATAAGTGTCTCTTGTGGTTGCCCCAAACTTTTCATACCATGTCTATTTTCTGTTTGTAGGGAAAAGTTGTTTTTCGCAATGGTACTAGTCTGGTCTTCTTGTTTAACATGTTTCTGGGATGGATTAAATTTAGTTTTTTTCACAGATTTGGGGGTTTTCCCTTTGTTCTTTAACATATTTTTGCTGCCAATGGGTACCATTTTAAAGGGTGATTTTAAAAAAGAACTCTTATATCTATGTACATTTCTCAAGTGTCGCTTAAAATTACTATTACAAATTGATTTATATTCACAATGGAAACACTTGAATGCCCTAGTCCTATGTGAAGTGACAGACCGCTTGAGGAGTTGATTGTGTAAGTTCTCACTTTGAAAATGGGAATTAGTAGAAATATTAGTTGTTTGAGTAAACATATTTTTGAACTTCTCACTTGCTGCAGTTGACTTAGAATTTCCAACATTTTCTACAACTTTCTCTGAATTAACTTCCCCTTTTCTGAACAATTTTAGATTACTGGCAGTGTTATAATCTTGTTTAGTTGCTTTTAGCTTAGACTGTATTTGTTCCATAGTAGTTTCAGGGGTAGGTCTCTTGCTTTTAGGTTCATGTGGACTTTCAAAGTTAATAGTATGTGTGGCTACTTTCTTATATTTTTGGGTAAAATCATTTTTAAAATATAACCCATTAGACTTAGCAAAGTCTGAGACATAATCTGGCTTTTCTACAAGTTCATCAGCATTTAAAGATTTTGAAGGTGTAAGGAAAGTATCATTTTTGCTATTTAATATTTCTCTATTGCAATACCCCAAAATGCCATACCTTAACTCATGTAGTTTTATAACTCGAGGATCAAAGGACTGATATTTACAGTGGATACATTTATAATACTTATTCACAAACTTCTGGGTATTATGTTTTATCTTCATATGATGTTTCAAAGATCTTACCGTTTCTAATTGGTCATTACACTCGGTACAATTTAATGGTAATTTTATATGAGATGCCAAGTGACGATTGATTTGATATTTTCCACGTCTTGTTTTGAAGCTACATTGTGAACATTTGAGGATTCTTTGCTTGTTGACATAAACAACTATGGGCTCCAATGGAATGGTTAGGACTTCACTTTCACAAAGAGGTGAATCTGGTTGGGAATTTACAACTTCCATGTTCGATTGAAGTTTGTTGGTATTTGGAGGTACCAAATCTTCAGAGACCTGGGAAAAGGCATTTTGTAGATTGGTTTTTGTTCTTAAAGACTTGTTTGATCTTGTTAATCTTGGCTCAATTAGCGAGTCAAAGTGAATACTTTTTTCAGGAATAGACACATTATTGCATGAATTGAGGCAAGATATTCTAACATCCTTCTTCTTAGTGTTTTGTATCAAAGGTGATAAAGAATCAACTGGAGGAGACACTTCTTTATCACACAATTCAATTTCTGTCACAGATTCACTCTTGGAGGACCCACTCTTTCCATTCATCTTAGTAGTTTCACTCTGGACACATCTTTCTACTTTTGAATTTTCACCAGATTTTGAGAATTCATATGAAGGATTTTGACATGTATTCATCAGGTTCCCTTTACTTCTCATATTTTTCTTCTCCAGAATTTTCCAACTTTTCTTATGAGTTCTGATATGACATTTTATATTAGTTGCCTTTTTGGAATCACTTAAATTCTCAAGTTTTGTTGTAATAGGTGTATGAGCGGGTGAAAAATTGCAGGAGGAGGAAAGTTGATACTTATGAATTAATATTTCTTTGGTAGAAGAAAATTCATCACATTGAGAAACATTCTGAATGTCATGTTTTTGTAGTTTGTTTGTTGGGGAGATAACTTCTATGATTGACTCCTTTGGTTTATTATGAGACAGGTGGTTAAATGTACATAAATTGTTGGCATTGCATGAAATGCTTTTTGGAAGTAAATCCTTACTTTCCTTAACAGAATCTATATCTACTTCCTTATTTGCTGCAGTTTCAGAAATAGAAGGCTTACTATGATTGAGATTATTATAGCAAGACCTATGCTTTAGAGATAGGGACTCATCTATACCAACAGTTGATCTATTTCTTGAGATTCTATTGCAGCTGTCAACTAGTGAATGTGTCACTTCATGCCCTTCTTGCATACTAGACCATGTTATTTTAGAATGTGAATTACTTGAGTCATCTTCATTACCTGGAGAATCAATGGCATTCTTTCTTAAAGGTTCTATCTTAGCCTTTTCAGAGTATCTAGTAGTTAAAATACAATCAGGAATGATAGATTTGTTTGGTACATTTCTGCCAGGAACAAGTGATGCCAAAATACTCTCTAAAATATCATTACATTTACGGGTAATAGTCACCATATCACACTGTGAATTGGATTTCTCAATGTTCACTTCTCTAGGATTATTAGATGATTTCTCTATGTTTGATGATATAGGACGATTAGGCAATTCCTCTATATCCACTTTTATATGATCATTAGGTGACTCTATGTTGGTATTTCTAGGATCATTTTTGTCTTCAACACACACATTTTGGTTTCTATCATTTGCATCTAAACTTAACCTTTTCCATTTGAAAGGTTTTTCAAGTTGACATGATGCTAACTCAACACCTTTCCCTACCTCTAATACCACAGATGAAGAATTCTTTGCCTTTGAAACCTTCTCTTGATCAATTAAATTTGAATCACTTAAGTGTACAAGCTCACTGGTAATCACTTTTTCAGTGTGTTGAGAAGATAAAACGCTACATTTCACATGTTTATCTATTTCATCTATATCCTTATGCTCATATAGGACATGCATTCTAACTCCAGTAAGACATTTGGATTCATAATTGCAGTATAAACATTTATAATTTTTCATACATGATTTAGATTCATTTTTAAAATTAGTAGTCATTTTTGTCACAGAAAGATTGGAAAAAAGTTTATCTTTGCCTACAGAATTTTTAGCATTTTCAGTGAAATCTTTTTCTTCCACTTTATTATACATATCTAAAGTTTTGGAAAACATCTCAATACTTCTGACTGGTTTATTCAGCAATTTTCCTTTTTCTGATCTCTTTATCATAGAGCAAATATTTTTTTGTAAAGGATTTTTCACATTTTTGTTATGATTCAAAATGGTTTGATTAAAGATGTTATGTTTGAGTCTAATATGGCGAATAACACTGTGATGCCATCTAGTGTTAAAATTGCATAAGGAACACTTAAATTTATTCTTTTCTCGGGTATAGTGACTATTACTAAAAAGTTTCATAGAACAGGGACCAGACACATAAACATTAGATAGATCTCCAGTTAATGTAGTTTCAGTGATTTGGTGAGGATCTTCAATAAACTTAGCATTTTCTTTATTTTGATTTGAGGAACATAATTTTCTGCTAAGAGTATGTTTTACTTCATTTATATTTTCTTTACTAGTGCTAGAAATAGAATTTTTGCCTACATTTACATTTTCTTTCATGGTCAGCCTTTTTCTTCCATTTTGAGAAATATTTGCACAAAAATTTGGCTTTCCAGTGGAAATATTAGGAGGCTCAGATTGAATTGAAGTGACAAATTTAAATGTTGGTTGATTTAATACAGGCATTCCACTATGTTTTGTCAAGAAATGCCTGACTAGATCATGATTCTTTCGTGTTTTAAAGTTGCAAAAATTACATTTTGATAGTCTAGGAGAAGACCTTTTCCTTTTAATTTGTGGGGTAACTTTTTGATTGTTTGATAACTTATTGCCTCTATGTTTTTTTAAGGAATATCTGGTAATATTATTAGACATTTGACATTTAACAATAAGATTCTTTGACTTATGTTGATGTGATAGTGATTTTAATTTAATTCTTGAATTTTTTTTAGTTGCTAGGATAGGTGCTATTTTTTTTAATTGCTTGGCATCACTACCTTTTGTCTGCCTAATGTTTCTCATCACATTGTTAGGACACACTGATTTATGATGAATGGAAGAGGATTTTACTTTATTAGAATAACTGCAAATTTGTGAATTTTGTTGCACACTCTCACTAGTTTTAAATATTTTATAGTTTCTGGGAAAAGAGCAAGATGCCGCATTCCCAATGACACAGACAGGTGTTAGTGGATTTGAGAGCATTTTGTCTCTGTGCTTTTTAAGGGCATGCCTTGGAAGATTTTGAGGGTAATTTGATTCAAATTCACAGAAATCACACTTAAACTTCTTTGATTGAGATACATTTTTTAGGTGCTTGTTTTTATCTTGAGCAATTTCTTTATTTGTCTGCAAATTAATCTGATTCCCACAGGGAAATGATGCAAGTAATACATCCCTGTGCTTTTTAAGGGCATGCCTTAGAATATTCTGAGAGTAATTTGATGCAAATTCACAGAATTCACACTTGTATTTCTTGGATTCTGATATAGTATCTAGGTGCTTAAATTCATCAATTTTCTTATTAAGTGTAGGGTTACCCTTAGTTTGTAGTTTCATCTCACTAGAATAAACTACAAACTCCTGATTTGTGGAACTCGGGGCGTAATTCCCTCGTTTCTCAATTTCCTTATTTTTGACAAGTCCTAATCCAGTGCAAACAGATGGCTCTATTTTATTCAAATATATGCTTGTAGCAGAACTATTATCTGTTCTATCTACATTTTCCAACTCCTTTAATCTATTTCCAGTTGAGGCTAAAAGTTCATTTCTCTCTAAAATTATTTTCCTATTTGAGGGCCTACAAGAATCTATCTTTTTAACAGCTACTGAGCACTTAAATACCTCAGGCTTCTTTTGATGCTTTAATTCATGCCTTCTGAGATAACTTGGCCAATTAGTTGTATATTTACACTTTAAACAGCTTAACTGCTTGGAGAGATCTTTTTTGAAGACATTTCTGGCATTTCCAGTAATTTTCAGACCTTCACTATTTAAAGGATTAGAGTGCAGCATTTCTCTCTCAGTAGAAACTCCATTGGAGTTTTCAGTCTTGGCTTGAAAGGTTGTAACATTAGAATTCTGGAAAGCAAAGTTAAAGTTAAGCTATAAATAAATGAAATCTCACCCCCACCCTATCCCTCACCAAAAGAAATTGCATTATTAAGAGGCTAAAAGTTTATAAATCAGCCATCATCAGTGGGGGCATTCCTGCTAGAAAATGCTTGAAAACATTTGTAAAGAAAATGGTGGAGGAAAAAGGAAAGAAAATAGAAGACATATAACCCCGGAAGAGACTGGAGCACTAATGAAGATGAGTGAACAATTCTTTTTAAACCTGCTATAGCCAATGTACAGATATGACAGCAGAATTGTGAATATTCTTTCATTCATATAGGGAGAGATGGTGTCCTGATTGCAGATGGGCCGGAGAAACTTGTTTTGCAATATAGATTGGATTCAAATGTGTTAAAATAGTGTGTTTGTACTGTGGTTCAATGCGGTTGGGGGAAGGTTTGCTAATATTGGGCATAGTAGATGGTGGTGTAATTTTCTTGTTCTGGGGATGGAGATAGGAATGGAGAGGGTGTGTATTTGAGTGGGTGGGGCAGTGCAACTTGGTGAAGAATTGTGGGTCTATCATGTGTAGGTGGTCTTAGGGGCAGTTTTTGTGCATCCAGTTCTAACCCACAAGGCACTGTTTCTATCTTGTGGTTTACATTAGATATGGATCATCCCTAAGCTAGGGATACATCATTTAGAATGATGCGGGTAGTAAACTGTACAGAATGTTCAATGTTTTTTTTTGCATTATCCAAAGTTGGTGTTTGTGAGTGTGTTGAGTTTGGTCATGGCCTTCAAGGTAATGCTTTGTGTTATGTGAAGGTCATGTGTAGATCGAGGGTGATACCCAGTAGTGTAGTGTTACAATTGAGTGGGGGAAGGGATTTGATAGTCAAGGGTAGAAGGGGCGACTGTTTGATTTTTGGATGAAAGTGAAGATTCTACTTAGTGAACCAGTTTATGGAGTATTTATTGGTATTTAAGCTACTTATTTAGTTTTCTAGAGTCTCTGCATACCATTTGCTGGGGGGAAAGGCAATGAACAGGAAGCAAGCTCCTGCATCAAGGGGAGGTTCCCCCAGCGCAGGAATGTGCAACCTATATGGGAAAAAAACAACAAAAACAAAACAACTGGTTAAATAAAAGGGAGGAGACCGGCCTCCCCCCAAAAGTCTACAAGTCCACCAGTCAATGTGAGCACACTCATCCCGAGTAAAAGGGACAGGAGGTAGCGCCCCCGCATCCCAGTACAGGGACAGGTAACATGCATGAAGATCGCCAAGACTGGGACATTAAACAAGAATGTGCGGAACAGTCTGGGGGACAACGCAGTCTTCAGAATAGGGCGCTGGCAAGCGCTCTTTTAAATAGGGGTGCGTCCTGCGAGTGTGCCCAATTTGGAGACGACAGAAAACAACCTGAAGTGTTTGTGGCATTAGGGGGTAGGTCCATGGGAACAGTCACGGTACAATGGCACACAACCGTCTCCCATCTTCTTAGCCAAGCAGCCTGAAAAGCTGCCCATATTCCTGCCATATAGTCGGTGTGAGGAAGAGCAAAACGCTGGTCTGGTGGCAGAGTCCTAGTGGACTTTTTGGCGCACTCAATCCCCGCAATTATAACATGTCCAGGAACCCAACAGAAGATAATCTCAACATTCGAACAGCTCGCCAAAACCGTGGCATCATGGATATCGCGAACCAGGGGATGCAGAGAGTCCAATGCCCCGAGGGAACTCAGGGCGCTTTGTGAGTCGCTATAGATCACTATCCTGTCTCCGAACTGGGCACATTGCTTAATCTCCCATACCGAGTGGTGTATTGCAACCAGCTCAGCCGTGAAGAGAGACGCAGCACCTGGCTTTAGGAGCAGAGGCGTGGCAATAAATAGCCAAATGTGGTACCCTCCAAGGTGGCGTCCTGGGCAGAACCAGGGGCACCACCGCTCGAGAGCTATACCTAGCTCTCGAGGGAGTTTCCTGGCCCTAAACTTAGAGGGCTTAGGGTATGACTGGCATCTCTCGGCGGCATAGGCACCGTCAAAATCAGCTGCGGATGCAGTGAGAGCTGTTGGGGACTGAGGGAGGATCCGGGCTCACGAGTAAAGGCGAATAATGCACTGTACACGGCATAGAGCGAGTGGCATCTCCCCAGCATCGACTAGTAGGCACTCAATGGGGAAAGTGTGGAAGGCACCGGTCGCAAGGCGAAGGCCGGTGTGGTGGATCAAATCCACCTTCCGCAATAAACGCTCAGGTGCGGATGCGTAAAACTCGCATCTGTGCACTTCAGCATAGCGAGACGCGGTTCAATGCCTGTTGGAGTCGACGCTCCAGAGTTGGCATCTGGGCTGCGCCAAAAGAGATCGAAAGGTCGTCCACGTAGAGCGTAACGAGAACATCTTCCGGCAGCACCGAGGTGATGCCGTTGATGCTCAGGGCAAAGAGTGTGACACTGAGGACACTTCCCTGCGGGACATCCTCTTCCTACTCCATTAGGCCAGAGAGGGCTCCACCCCACCCGTACGTGGAATCAACGATCTAAAAAATTCAGATATAAACATTGGGAGGCATCCCCTCGCCCCCATCGTGTGGAGAGTCTCCATGATACCATATCGCAATGCAGTATCCGCTATCATAGGCATTCTCCAGATCGAAAAACACCATGGCGTAGTGCTGGCTATGAAGGAAGGCCTCGCAGACAACATTTTCCAGTTAGCACAGAGCATCCAACATGGAGTGGAACTAGCGGAAGCCACACTGTGCAGAAAACAGATGGCCTCCGATGTCTACGGAAAAGTCTAATCTAACATTTAACAATTTCACCATTAACTTGCACATGCAAGAGGTTAGACAGATTGGGTGGAAACCAGCTGGAGTAGAGTGATATCACCCTGGTTTGTGAAAAGCGAGCACAGTAGTGATTCCCCAGGAATCTGGGAGAAGACTCTCCACCAAGATCCTGTTGAATAAATCTAACAGAAAGGCCATGCCTCGCTCAATCAGGTGTCGAAGCATGGCATACAGGACATCATCCGGACCATAGGCGGTGTCCGCACACGAAGCATGAGTGGATCGCAACTCACTCACAGTAAACCTGTCATTGAAGGGTTCTCCGCCTCTGGAGGTAAAGTCTAGACGGCGGCCTTCCGCGACATCACGGCGTGCATTGAATACTGGCGGAGCAGCATCCCGGATAGAATGCTGAGAAAGCGTTCGCGGGGTCCGAGATTGCAATCCCATTCTCTTGGAGAACCGGAGGGAGGTCCTGAGAGAACTTGCCCCGAATCCTTTTGACTCGTTAAGTGGAGACACATATGCCCGCCAAAAAGAGCCGCGGGTGTGCTTCGAAATATACCGGAACCTAGCCTTAGCACGACGAAATTCACCGATAGTATAATTGTTTTTGCGGCACTTATAGTGCATGTAGGCATAACGTTTCTGTTTGAGGGCCGTCTCACACTCGGCCAACAACCATGGGAGTGGTCAGCGTGCAAAACGGGCAGACATTCTGGGAATAGTAGTCAGGCCCGCGGCAATGAGGTTACCGTAGAAAAACTCAATGGCCTCATCTACCGACCTAAACTCCTTGACTGAGATAGAGAATTCAGTCATTTCCTGAAATATAGGCCAACGCGCCTGTACCAAGCATCACCGATGTGGGCTCTCAGGCGGCAGTTGCCCTGAAAATGATATTTGAATGGGAAAGTAATCAGGCTGTGCATCCGAAGAGCACAAGGATAGATCAAGGCAAGAAAATGAAGCGGGTCTCAGGCAATGATGCGTAAACTCATCCACATTTACGACACCCATCTCAAGCTCTTCGATCAGATCGGCAAGGACTTGTCCCCTGGGATTTATTGAGTAATCCCCCCAGAGAGGATGTCTGCCGCTCAGATCTCTAAGCAAGAGAAAGGGCCTCAGCAACTGTGCCACAACGCGGCAGAAATCGCCTGCAGGAAGTCAGCTGATGGTGTAATTTGTGCAGAAATGATAGTATACCTCCTATCCAGGTGAAGCTAAACAGCCACTGCCTGAAAAGAGGTATCTAAAGTGAAAGGGAAAATGGAGACTTCATGCCGGGTGTAAACCTCGCATCCCCCAGCCCGGCCATCTCGTGTTGGGGAGGGGGTCACAAAAACCCTTATACCCCGGGAGGGCGGGCAGGGGGCACGCGCCTAGCATGGTCTCTGGCAGAAAAATAGCTAACAGGGAATGGGACGAGACAAGCCTCCGTAGCTCCTCCCAGTTGTCCCAGAGTCCACGGCAATTCCATTTAAGGAATATGCCCTCCAGGCCTAGCTCGAGGAGACACTGTGGTGGAGCGAATGTGAGTGTGTGTAAAAGGGCCATTCTCCCACCCCTTTTCTCAGTACCCTCTCCCTCCCTCTGTAAGAATGTGTGTGTGTGAGTGGGAATGAGGTTTTTATATTTTCTCTTTGTATATATATATGTATTTGATTTCATGTATTAATTGTTTTCTCTTTCTCAGATTGTACTTTGCTTAAAATAATCTTTTATCAAAATTGTACTTTGTTTATAATATTCTTTTAGCAAAGCGCCATATTCTGGAAAGAGGTAAGCTAGTCGATAAATTTACTCGGGTAATGCCCACTTATTAGTTTCCCTTCCATGTATAAATAAAGGGGTCATAAAAGGAGGATATATCTCTTCTACAGAGAGTGGAAGCGTGGACTGACAGCAAGAAGGGTTCTCTAGACGAGTGCTCCGCCCAGCCCTGAGACGGAGGGCTTTCATACCTCGCTAACCACCTGGACCTCCATACCCGCCTTCGTTGACAATCCTGCCTCCTTCTAAGTTAGCCTACTACCACCCACCTCCAGCACACAAGTGATAGCACGTGCCCCTTTTCGTTCGGTTGTTGTGTTTTTTTATGTTTTGTGTAGATATATAAGTAAATTTGTTGTATTCGCCTGTTATAAAATTCTCTTTTGGTATCGTATTTGGATTGGGGAATTTGGCCTCATTTTGAAGTGTGCACACTTCCCTTGTAAATATAAATTGCTGTAAAAATAACTGTAACTATCATTGTATTTTTTTGTTAGTAAAGGACTGTACATACAATCCGTTTCATTCTCCCTCGATTTCTCATGTCCGGACAGTGTAGGAAGCGGGTTGGATCGATTACCGATTGGGATTAGAGATATATTTTTGGCCCGCTACATTTGGCGCCTGAATAGGGACTTGAGACTTCGAAACTGGGAGCGTGACTGGATTGGATTGCAGTCCATACCCAATTAGTGTGACAAGTAGTTTGATTGATTTTTCCCTCCTCCTATCTTTTTACTAACTTGGGAACAATGGCTGTAGCGGAAACGTTGAATGAAGAAGTAGTGCGATTGAGACTGGAGTTGAGAAAGAAAGAAGAGGAGTGTGAAATGTTGCGGGGAATGATGGAGGGAATGGAGAATAAAATAAAAGGGATGAATGAAAAGACTGATAGGATGAAGAAGGAAATGGGAGACCGACAGGATCAGACGGACCGACGGAAGCAGGACCTGTATAACATGATGACAGGGGCTGGATCAGCCCCAGGACCTACAACCCTGACCCCTGCTCCTACTGAAGGGACTCCGCTAAATGGAATGGATGGCAGTATGATTGAGTCTAAAGAAGATACTGTGAGTGGTAGGAAAGGGGGTGAATGGAAGAGAGTGGAAAGTAAGAGAGGAAGTAAGCATGGTTCTAAGGTTAAGGATAGGAAGGCAAGAGGGAAGAGTGTGGATTCGCTATACTCAGATGAGGGAGAGAGTGACGATATGATTGGAATGAGTGAGACCGAGAGTAGCTCTTCGGAGAGTGAAGTGAATGTGGGAAAAGGAATTTTGATTAGGGAAGTGCCAAGGATTGATAAGTTTAGATTGAATGGGGAAAAGAGTATGGATGAGTTCTTCGGGGATTTTGAGCGGTACTGCAAGCTCAAGTACCCGCAGAACAAGGGTCACTGGGTGAGTGTTCTGAGAGATTGTTTGGATGGGAAAGTTTTGGAGTTCTTGCGAGTGATAACGAGTGTGGGAGAGCCAAAGTACGATGTAGTGAAGAAGAGATTGATTGGGCAGGTGAAACGAATGAAAGAGAGTATGAAGTATAAGAGGGTGAATGAATTTGAGAAGGCTCGAATGGGGAAGAATGAAAGTGTGAATATGTATGCACATAGGCTTGAGAGTATGGCAAGAACGAGGTATGGTGATGATGATGTAAATGAATGTAAACCACTCCTGAGAAAGTTTTTGGACACGATCCCGCGGAAGGTGAGTGAATGGCTGAGTGGAAAGAGAAAGGAGAGAGTGAGACTTACAGGTGAACGGTTGATGTGGGAGGATGTGTTGGAACTGTTAGAAGATGGACGATTTGATGATGAAAGCGATCTAGAAGAGGATGGATGGTACAGTGTGAATGTTGGGGGTAAGAAGCCCAGGAGCTTTCATCCACCCCAGCAGTTTGTCAGCTACAGGGAGGCCCTGAAGGCTGCACCAGCTGGAGTGATGTCAAACTTCCTGGGCCGGCAGAATGGATGGGCAAATGGAGGGTGGTCGAATGGAAGGGGGCAGATGAATTTCAAGCGTGGGAACGGATATATGAGAGAGAAACCGAGGTATGTCCCAGCAAACGAGAGACCGAATGGTGGGAGTAAGATTGTGGAATGTCGTCGGTGTGGAAGGAAAGGTCATATGTTGGCAGAATGTAGGTGGACGTCTGGTGCATGTTTTGGTTGTGGTAAGAAAGGGCATATGATAAAGGATTGCCAGGAAAGTGTGAAAGAGTGCTTCGAGTGTAAAGAAATAGGCCATTTGAAGAAAGATTGTCCGAGGTTGAATGGTGGAGCAACTGCTGGGGAAAGTATGAAATATGTATGTGGTAATTGTGGAAAGGCTGGTCATTATGCAAGGATGTGTCGTGACCAGAGGAATGTATGTAGCTATTGTGCGATGGAAGGTCATTCGAGTGAAAAGTGTTGGATTAGACTGAGAGCGCAAGGTGTGAATGGAAAGTCTGAAGCGGGAAACTGAATGGTAAGAGGGTACCTGCTGAAGTATCCTCTGGGTGCATGAGTGTGAGTAATGTGTTGGTAAGTCTGTCTAGTGTGAAAGTGCTGTCTGGTAGGAAGTATGAGTGTCTGAGTGTTAAGGTGGAATTGAATGGAATTGAGTGTTTGGTTTTAATAGATTCTGGATGCAAGGCGAGCTTGGTGTATAAAGATGTGTATGACAAGGTTAGCGAGAAAGCCCTCCTGTCTGAGTGCAAGGGTAGTTTGGTAGGTATTGGTAATAGGAGAGTGCCTGTGATTGGAATGATAAGGTCAGCTGTTCGAATGCATGGTATGATGATGAATGAATGTGAATTTTCTGTGATTGATAAGGTGAGTAGTGAGTATGGTGTGATTTGGGGCTATGATTTTATGAAAATGAATCGTATGGTTGTGCATCCTGCGAGTGATCAGATTGAGAGAAAGATTGGTAAAAATGGGGTGTATAAGTTGTATGTAGGGAAAGATGGTAGTGTTTTGAGGAGTGTGTTTACTGGTATTGAGGTGACTGCTATGGAGAATGTAAGGCTTGTGAAGGGTGAAAGGGTGTCTGTTAGAGTGAGTTGGAGTAAGGATGTTAATTTGAATGTGAGTGAGAACACTGTGATATTGGATAGAAAGGATGCGTGTTATAAGGTAAGGCGTGTTGCTTGTGTGTTTGATGGTTGATGAGAATGAATGATCCTTTTGTATGTGTGCAGGCGGACCCCAGTGTGAAAGGGCAGGTGAGGGGGATCCAAGTCGGAGAAGTACTGGGCCACCTCTCCACTGTCAATGAGGTAGGTATGGATGATAGTACGGATGTCAGGGTGAATGTTGCAGGTGAAGAGACGTCTGAATGGACGTATAATGATGTGAAGAGCATGGTGGAATTGGATGGATGTTTAAGTGAGTATGAAAGGTAGGATGTGTATCGAATGATATTTGAACGAAAGGGAGCCCTCAGTAAGGGTGATCTGGATTTCGGGGTTGCAAAGCTCCCGGAATTCAAGATTGTCCTGAAGGAGGACTCCCCAATCTATCAGCGGCCAAGGCATTTCCCACGTCCGGTTGCTGATGAGATTGAGGAGCAGTGCTTGGAATTGGAGCAATTGGGGGTGATTGAAGAGAGCGAGAGTGCATGGAATAGTCCAATTGTACCTGTACGTAAGGCGGATGGAAGATTGCGTCTGTGTGTGGATTATAGAAAGGTGAATGAAAACTGTGAAAGAAAGGTTTCCGATGTGTGTGGTATCTCAGTGTGTGTATAGTATGCATGGGATGGAGTGGTTTACGAAGTTGGATCTGGTACGGGGGTATTACCAGATGCCCATTGCTGAGGAGAGCCGGCCGGTAACTGCCTTCTCTTCCTCAAAGAGGCATTACCAGTTCCGGAACCTCAGCTTTGGGTTAGCTAATGCTCCCGGAGCCTTCCAGCGGGCAATGAATGTTGTGTTGAGTAAGTTTGCGAGTAAGAATGTGATTGCGTTTATAGATGATATTTTGATTATGACTGAGACTTTTGAGGAGCATATGAGATTGGTGAATGATGTGTTGAGAACGTTGGAGAGTGTTGGTGTGAAGGTGAAAGTGGCGAAGTGTGAATGGTTTGCGAAAGAAGTGGAATTCCTTGGGCATATGGTGAGTGAGAATGGGTTGCAAAAATCACCGAAGTATGTTGAGAAGGTGCGAATGTTTCCTAAACCGGTGACTGTGAAGCAACTGAAGTCGTTTTTGGGTTTGATTGAGTTCCAGCGAAAGTTTATACGTGATTGTTCTGGTGTGAGTAAGCCTCTGACTGAGTGGATGGGCAAGAAAGGTAGTACGGTTGTCAATTGGAATGATAAGATGAATGAGGCGTATGAGAGACTGAAAGAGGCAGCGGCTGAAGATGTTGAATTGGCTTACCCAGATTATAGTGTAAATGCTAAAATGCTTGAACTGTATACAGATGCGAGTGGGTATTGTATGGGAGGTTTTCTGATGCAAGAGCAGCGTTTGAATGGAGTGAATGTCAGGCGAATAATTGGGTATGTATCCAAGGCTATGAATGTTGCAGAACGAAAGTATTCGACTGTGGAATGAGAGCTGGCTGCGATAAGATATTGTTTGAAAGTGTTGCATCCATTTTTGTATGGTGTGAGGTTTGTGATAAAAACCAATCATCAACCTCTTGTGTATCTGCAGCGTATGAAGTGGGCTGATAGTAGGATTGCAAGGACTTTGGAAGATTTGAGTGACTTTGACTATGTGATTGAGTATGTGCCTGGTGAATGGAATGGAGTGGCTGATTTGATGTCAAGGTATCCTGGTACGAATGATGAAAATGTGTGTGGAGTGAGTGATCCTGAGTATTTGCCGAAAGGGATTATGAATGGAAAAGAGAGTAAGGGTGGTGGTGATTCCTTGTTTGAGAGTGTATGGAATGGTTTGCAAGATTTGAAGAGTGATGGAGTAGATGTGAGAGTGCCCGATAGTGTAGATGATTTAAGGAAGGAAATAATGAATGAAGTGTGTAGGAAGCCTGAAAGCATTGGTATGGCAAAGGTGCGGAACTTCATGAAAGAATTGAGAGCGATGTGTATGCAAGGGGTCCCACCATTTCAGGAAGTGTTGATTGTAGTGAGTCGTTTGTATGGAGTGATTGTTTATGTGCACTTTGGTGGTGAGAGGCCGATTGTGTACAAAGATGAGAAGATGAAGGGTTTGAATCCTAATGTGGTACATCTGCAATGTTTGAGCGGTGTGCACTACAATTGGGTGATTGAAAAGTGTTCATATATAAGAGAGAAGAATGATTGTCTGGATGAAGATGAGTGTGTGTTGAGTGATGATATGGGAGTTAATGACAGTGTGGATATCAGTGCTGATGTTGGTGTGCTTGTTCCTTCGGTGTATTGCGAACATGGTGGACCTGATATGATGGAAGCAAGAGTGAAAGTTGGTGAAAGGTTGTTCTGTGGTTTGATTGATACTGGAGCGCAGGTGTCTTTAGTGAATGAGAGGATTCTGAGTAAGTATGATGAGTTTAAATGTTGCGAGCATAAACCTGTGAAGTTACGGATAAGTGGATTAGGGAATGGCTTGATAGTGGCATGGGAACAGGTTAGTCTGAAAGTGAGTTTGGGTAATGGTGTGAATGTGAAGCATGACTTTGTGATTCTGAAGGATGAGCAAATGCCGTGTTGTTTCTTGCTTGGTGTAGACTTTATGAGATTAAATGATTTGTCTTTGGATGCTGATAAGGATTGTCTTATGAAAGGTGAATGTGAGGTGATGAAGTTGAATGAGTGTGCGAAGAATGTTGTCAAATTTTGTGGCATGATTGAGTTGGTCATGGATGATGAGAATGAGATTTTAAGTGATGATGATATTCTAGAGATGCAAGAGATGTGTCCTTTTGTTAGTGAGTTGAAGAAGTGTGTAATGATGCGTGTTGATTTGAATGAATGGCCAGTGTTTAAGTGATTTTAAAAGGTATGCTAAGGATTTTGTTGTTTGTATGGATGTTGTATATTTTGTGAGGCATGTGAAGGGTGGTGATGATATGTATGTACCTATGATGTCCTTAGTTGGTATGATTGGTCTGGTGAAGGTTGTGCATGATAATTATGGGCATATGGGTAAGTTTAAGCTGTGGGAGTGTATGAAGGAGCGTGTGTTCCATCCGTTTCTGAGAACTGTTGTGAATGATGTTGCAACTACGTGTGAAAGGTGTCAGAAGCGAAAGGTGCAAGGTGTGCAAGTGAAACCACCGATGTTGAAAGTTGATGCGAAAGAACCATTTGAATTGGTAGTGATTGATTGTGTGTCTTTGCCGCGTATGAGTGCTGGGAATGTTGGTATGGTTGTTATGGTTGATCATAAAAGTAAGTTTGTGTATGCAGCGCCTGTGAGAGATAAAAGGAGTGTGACTGTTGCGCGTGTGGTTGAGCAGTTGTTTTTTCCTATGTGTGTATGGAAGCCTAGAAGATGTCTGAGTGATAATGGGCCTGAATTTGTAGGGAAAGTGTTTGAGCAAATGTTGAGAGAGAATGGTGTGGAGCATGTGAGAAAAACTCTGTATGTACCGTCTTCAAATGGATTGGCTGAACGGACTATAAGAACCTTGTGTGAGATGTTGAGAATGATGAGTACGACAGTGAGTGACTGGGATGTGTGTCTGGGGAGTGTGTTGTGGGCGTATAATTCAACTGTGCATAGTGCAACTGGAATGTGAAAGATAGGTTCGTTTGAGTGAAAGTCAGCAGAGTGTATGGCGTGAGGCGCATGAAAGGTTCCGTTCATTTGAATTAGGTACAAAAGTATTGAAGGTGAAAGAAGTGAAGGGTAGGTTGAATGTATCAAAGATGAGTGAGAAGTTTGATGGACCTTATAGAGTTGTGAGAGTTTGGGGAAATGGAGTGACGTATGTTTTGGAGAGTTTGAATGATGGTATGACTGATAGAGTGCGGGCTCATCAGAGTCAGTTAAGGAGATGGAGAGAACCTCCTGACTACCTGGTGGGCCATCCGGTGTATAGACTGTGTAGAGAGAGAGGTAAAGTGCATGATGATGAGATTGAATGTGAGAGTATGGATCTGTCTGGGAAAGAGCTAGTCTTAGTCTCGAGGAGTAGAAAGCGTACAAAGAAGAGTGAAAGGAAGAATGCAAGTACAAATGAAAGTAAGTCTGAGCAGAGTGTTTCTGGTATGGGGGATCTTGAAAGGGAGATTGAGTTTTTGCGTAAACAGGTGAGTGATTTGGCTGGTATAAGTAGACGAGTGAGTGAGCTGCCTGTGCCTGATTTTTCTGGTTTTGGGAACAGTATGAATGATAGTGTGTTTGGGCAGAATGAACCTAGTGTGGCTGATTTTTGGGGTTTTACGAATGGTAATAGTAGGGGTGAGTTTGATGTAGTGAATGATGAAGTGGCTGATTTTTCAGGTTTCTGGTGGGAACCAGTCGAAGGGGTTTCTGGTATGCCTGTTGAGAATACAGGGGATGTGAGTGACCTGTCTGTTTCGCAAGAATGTACCTTGAGTTGGATGAGAGCTGTGAGTGAGGAGCTGATGAATGGGGGTATGAAGAGTGAGGGTTCTGAACGGAAGAGTATGAAAGAATTCTGTCGTGAGATGGGAGAACTGGTAATGAGGGCTAAGAGTATGGTTGATGAGATGATCAATAGTGACGATGAGACTGACAGGACGACTGACGAACAACCACCACTAATTGCTACGCGTAGCCAGGGACCAGTAGAAGAGTGTGAATGGGTGCAGAAGGGTGCGATTGAGCACAAGTGGTACCATGAAGAGTGATTGAAAGGGTTTTGTGAGTGGCTGGTCGAATGGCTTAAGGAAGGAGGGGTGTGGTGGAGCGAATGTGAGTGTGTGTAAAAGGGCCATTCTCCCACCCCTTTTCTCAGTACCCTCTCCCTCCCTCTGTAAGAATGTGTGTGTGTGAGTGGGAATGAGGTTTTTATATTTTCTCTTTGTATATATATATGTATTTGATTTCATGTATTAATTGTTTTCTCTTTCTCAGATTGTACTTTGCTTAAAATAATCTTTTATCAAAATTGTACTTTGTTTATAATATTCTTTTAGCAAAGCGCCATATTCTGGAAAGAGGTAAGCTAGTCGATAAATTTACTCGGGTAATGCCCACTTATTAGTTTCCCTTCCATGTATAAATAAAGGGGTCATAAAAGGAGGATATATCTCTTCTACAGAGAGTGGAAGCGTGGACTGACAGCAAGAAAGGTTCTCTAGACGAGTGCTCCGCCCAGCCCTGAGACAGAGGGCTTTCATACCTCGCTAACCACCTGGACCTCCATACCCGCCTTCGTTGACAATCCTGCCTCCTTCTAAGTTAGCCTACTACCACCCACCTCCAGCACACAAGTGATAGCGCGTGCCCCTTTTCGCTCGGTTGTTGTTGTGTTTTTTTTATGTTTTGTGTAGATATATAAGTAAATTTGTTGTATTCGCCGGTTATAAAATTCTCTTTTGGTATCGTATTTGGATTGGGGAATTTGGCCTCATTTTGAAGTGTGCACACTTCCCTTGTAAATATAAATTGCTGTAAAAATAACTGTAACTATCATTGTATTTTTTTGTTAGTAAAGGACTGTACATACAATCCGTTTCATTCTCCCTCGATTTCTCACGTCCGGACAGTGTAGTAAGCGGGTTGGATCGATTACCGATTGGGATTAGAGATATATTTTTTGCCCGCTACAACACGGGGGCCCTCTTCGAACAGAAGACCCTCACGGTAATGGCTGTATGCTTCCCGGGGGCAGAACTCCAGGCACTGTCGCCTTTGAGGACTTATTGGGCGAGGTTGGGCTCGCCATGCAAGTCTTTTCCTCCCTCTGCCTCAAAACCTTAGGCAGGCGTTGCAGCTTCGGTGGCGGGGGGGCCCTCTTTTCGAGGAACCACCTGTCTCCAAGCCACTCAGCCCACCAATAGGCGGGGGACATCTTTCGGAAGCCCAGAAGATGGCCTAGCAACCAACTTCAGGGGTGTTGCCTCCTGCGAGTCTAACGACTCGGTGGAGGCATGTGGCCATTTCACCTCACGGGAAACAGTCACACTGAGGGAAGGGGGGGCAGGGCGTGTAAGAGAAGGAGCCTACCAATGATGGCACCGGCAAGAATTAAGACTCTACTTGTATGTAGCCAAAGAAGGTGAGGAATATCAGCAACTGTACAGTCAAAAAATTCAAGGTGGTCAAGCAGCCGAGATATTGACTGCTGACCAAAAGCAGGGCCTCCTGAAAATTTCATGGTGTCATAGCTCACAAATGGTACAACCTAGAATATTAAGTTGTGTGTTTTTACTCGCCTACCAAATCTGAGCCAAATCGGAGATAGGTCCAGAAAATCAACCCTTTTTTGTTGAATTGGCATGGAATGACCCTATAGTAGATTTCTTTGGTGGTAAATACTATGCACTTTTAGATAAGGGTGATTAGATATCACTGATAAATGAAAAAGTAGGGAAGGATTTGGAAAATGTAGAACCAATCTCAGAAAGAATAAAGCTAAAAGTGAATTAAAAAGGAATAGCAAAAGGTAAAGTATGTGCATTTGAAGCAGTAAAGATGGATGCATCTCTTGGAAGGTTTCAGAGACTAAGATCTGATTTTTTGCAGTCAGGCTAAAGGGCATAAAGCACTTCTATTTTGTTTTGCAATCTCCTGAAACACCATGAATCCATTTTTTAATCTTGATAGGGTTGCCCAGTTTCACTAATTTAAGTATTGTAAATATGATTCCATTGTAAGATTGCCTAGTTACTAAGTCTGGGGAAAAATAATGTAAGATTAGAAAAGGATTTGATTGCCTGCTCACTCTAGATTTTTTTTTGCTTTTTCATTTCCTGTAAAGGTTAATTAAAATTTGTTTTCCTTTCTTCATATGAAAATGTAATTAAGCTAGTAGTTTATGTAACCAAATATATTTAAATAATTCTAGCAAATAATTTTCTAAAAACAAAGATATATATTCACTGAATAGAGAGGGAAAAAAGGAAAAGACACCCCTCAAAGACTCAGGAAATCGAAGGTGAATATTAAACCTTTTTTTCTGCTTAAATTTAACCCTTAAGCGGAGAATGGTGTATTGAGAGGAATAATCAGCCAACTACAACAGAGTATAATTATTTTGGTTAGATGCATCTCAATTGTTTTGACTTTACTACATTTTTGCCCATTACTTTTAAGAACCCTGAAAAACATTTCCAAAATTATTATCAGACAGAGGAGGGAGGCTTTGCACTTACAACACTAGTCTCCCAATAAAGTTTCCAGTATACTATTCAAATTGTGGTCATTGTCATATGCTTTAGTATTGATGGTCAAGATTCTGAATTAAATGGTATATCTCCTCTAAGATAGGCATCATAAGGTGCAAGACTGGTAAAAAATCATAGTAAATGTACACCTAAATGATTGGATGCGACCTAGTAGGGCTAATTTCAAATCTCAAGAAAAAAATATATACAAAAATCAAGATACTAAAAGTACAAACTTGAATACCCAATCAGAGCTAGGAATAATACTTTTATTTAACATCTTATTTTTACTCAGGAGTAGGAACAGGTTTAGAAAAGTAAAACACACACAGTCATTACCTCTTTCAGCTGCTCAAGCTATGCACCCTACACAATTTTCTCGTTAACTTAATGAAAACTTAAAAAATGCATATAGTGTTGTAAGTTATTGGGTTCTCTTTTTTTCACACTCTCACATTGCCTGTCATATATTTCAGCGGTTATGTAGTTTAATGTAGTAGGATCTAAGCCAAAGATTGCCTTAAAGTTTAGCAAGGGCAATGTCAACTGACTCAAATTAGGATTGGATATAAAAGGTCTAAAAACTTTTCAATCCCTTTATAGAACAAACCATAAAATAATTGATAATCTTACCTCCAATGAAATTTCATCTTCTGAAAGGGGTTCAATGAGTGTATCGAAAATCCATGAGTAATCATCCACAGAAGGGTTACTTTCTCTATCACCATTAATTAAGTCCATATTTCTAAGTGTGTTTCATATGAACTGTGGATAAATATAAAAATATCTCAATTAAGATTTAAATTATGAATATTCTACCAGGTAAGAAATATATAAATCTGAAAGACTTTCACTAAGAATATACTAATTAAGTTTTCCCTTTTCAGGTAACTCCTTTCTGAGGAGTAAACAAAAATGGGTGGATTCAAGAAGCATTGTCATTTTGTTATCTGATCAGAACACAAGGCCTTGCAGTATATTCTAAAAGTTAAAGTCACTACTGACCTTAGCTTAAACAAGTTCAAGCTAAGGAGTTTGATATGGTCAATGGCATTGGTTTATTGTAATTTAAATTGGCTAATTCAATTGTTCAAAAGAATAGTCCCTTTAATAAAAAGATAAAGAAGTGTGTGGGGCAGTTGCCATCTAGAAAATTGCCACCATGGAACTCTATGAACTGAAAAAACTACATTGAGAACTATCACAATTAAAGGTGGGGTAGGGGGAGGGGGGGCATTTCTAAAAGACAAAAATAAAAATAGCTCCAATGACTCAAAATAATGAAGTGAGCAAGGCAAAAAAGTAACTAGAAAAATAGTTCAAAAAATCACTTGAAAAATCATCCACCACTAAAGTAAACAATTTGTTTTCACAAACAAAATTCAATGTTACATAAAGAAAAATATATGCATATTTAGAAAGATGGTTATATACAAAGGTGTCAATATTTGTGATCAGTGATTATTTTCTCTCTTATGGCAACCGGCTTCAATGGCATAAGTCATTGTGATCAAAATTCTAGCCTAGTACTAAGCTATTGCAAAATTTGCAAACAAGAAAAAAAAACAAAAGATAAAAACAAGAAGCACACTCCAGCATCCAGGGGAGTTGTCATTGGAAACAGGGACCCTATGGGCCTGAAAATTACACTGAGCTCTCAAAGGAGTTTCTAAGACCTAAACCCAAAGCTTTAACTAGTTGTAAATGATCTTTTAATTGATCTAGAATTACGTACTCTAATATTTTTGATAAAAAAGCTAAATTTGAAAATGGCCAATATGTTGATCAAGCGTAACTTTTAACACTGGCATTTTTCTCAGACACTGGGAACTTACATGTTAAAATACTAGTGTTTACAATCATGAGAATAATATCTAACATATTTGAGAAATTATTGGCATCCAATATATCAGATATTGGCATTGGATCCAAGCAACAATGTATCTTTTTTGCTCTCCCAATTACCCAAATAAGACAATCTTTTCCAATAGTACAAAAACCCTTCAGATAATGTACACTACTTAGTTGAGTAACTACCAAGGGCCAATCAACAAAACTATTAATTATCATAAGAATCTTGTTCTTTAAAAAAAGGCAGTTGGTAAATGATTAGCACTATAACCATCTGGAAGTACTTTCTTTTTGGTGTTGCCACTTATTGTTTAATATCCTGCCTCTTGAATATTTTTCTTATAATACAAACTTTTCTTTCTTCTTATTAGATAATTATATTGATTTGTTACAGTCTTAAATTCAACTTCAGCATTCTCAATACCTAACCTAAGCCATTTACTCTCCTTGTGTCGCCTCTCATGCTTATTATATAGTATCTCCAGGTCAAACCATGGAGATTTCTCCTTGATTGATATATATTTTCTTGAAAGGGACACTTTACATCATATTTATCTTTGATTAGTTGATTATAACTAAGAAAAATGTGATTATCTTTTACTAAACCTACCAGGAAGGAAAGAAAGGTCTTTGAGCTAAATACAAAAATGATGTGGGGCGATTTGGGGAGGACCCCCATTTGTCTTTCTCCCTGGTCCATCATTAGCGAGAACACGAGGGTGGGACAGATCTAGCCCTGTCCTTTGCCCCCTACCCCTCCACACTCAAAGAGAACAAGAGGACTCCGCCCCAGGGGCAAATTAGTGACTGCAAAGCCAAGGTGGCTTGTAGTTGTAGTTGGGCCAAAACCACATTTGAGTGTGAGTGTAAGCTCACAAGGTCGTGTGTAGGCCATGTATATATATATTTACCAAATTGGTTGCATGGGCATATTATTATTACTTTAGTCAGAAATTTGCATTTTTCCTTGTTTATTCTGTATATATGATTTTTTTCTACATCCATTTTTTTGCGATTGAATTGGATGGTGGGAATATATAAATAAAATTGAGTATTCACATTTCCTTGAGCCTTCTTCCTCCTTCACAGCCGGCATTGTCCAAGTGCCATACTGTTACCACACACGTGTATGCACACATGGCTCATATATGAGTGAATTTTTCTTGCATATAATGAATTCTTGGCAGATTTAGGCTAGTCGCATATGAGCAAATTTGCATATGCCAAACACATATAATGAAGACCTGGTGTACACTGATGAAAAAGTCCTTCCCTAATTTTCTGAACCACCTCAACAATGAATATTTCTGGAGAAAAATCTGATTTCATTCTAAAGTAAATCTTTTTAGTAAACCTAGACTTGGGCAACAAAATCTTAAAGGATAGTATTTTATGAACAAGAGAGAGAGTACATTCAGATTCAACTCTTAAGTCACTTATTAAATTTACAATAACATTCACAATTACAAGATCCTTAAATTTACATTCCTTCTCAGAATGACCACACCTTTGACAGAAACAAATCAGCACATGATACCTATCCCTTACACTCTATCCCCCGAATTCCAATAATACCTTGTCCCATTTATTATAAATAGCTTTACATACTTCAGGAGTACACTTAAATATATGTTGTTCAGTACCTTTAGTCACCTGCTTAAGAACAAAACTTTATTCCTTACATCACCAATGGATTTTAACCTTAAGTTTTTCTCTAATAAAGCATCAGTTACATTATCTTCATCAATATGCACATTGCATATCATAAATTTAGATTGCAATTTACCCACCACCCTAGTAAGAGCACCTTTAACAAACTCGGGAACACACTTAGCCGCATGATTCCTGATGTTAACTGTCAAAATTAACCACCATTGCCACTGGCTGAGAATCTTGTATTGACAATTGGAATATCCCCTAGTGCTTTTGACAGCTCTTCCTTCCTATTAATTTTATCCTTATCATCCCCAGATTTAATAACAAGCAAATTCTTTTCTTTCACTTTCTCAGCATATGAATTATCAGTACCAATAGAACTAGGCTTAACTATACTTTCTCAGTTAAGCGGAGTTATATTCATAATGGCATCCTCTAAGACATCCACTTTACTTGAAAGATCCCTTAGCTTAGTCTCAACCTTTTGATCAACTCCAGCTGATTCATGCCTAATATCCTCCAATTTAACAATCTTCACATCACGTAGTATCAACTCACTAGTAATACACTGATTTTCTTCTTTAAACAGCTTCAGCTCCACCTTCACCTTGTAGAGCTCTTCATAACATATTTTGCAACACCAAAATAAATTCTTTATATTATCTTACCTCAATCCATTCAGATATACACATTTCCTGTGATACCACCTATCACAGATACTATATCCAATCCATTTTATATCCTTCCCAAAATATTCATTGCATTTGCTACACCGTGTTTTCCTTTTAGTGACACCAGTTATCATCATCATCAGTCATAATTCCATCCAAAGTCAATATCAAGTAAGTAACAAGTATAATTTTGACATACCTTACTTCAATTTAAATGAAGAAAACAATTTTGCAAAAACATACGAGGAGCGGTCAATAAGTTTTGCAATTTGGATATAAGGAAATGAGATATGAGGAAAAGTGTTTTATTATTTTTCAATATAACTACCCTCGACTTCAATGCACTTATGCCACTTGTCCCTGAGGCTTTGAATTCCAGACAACCAGAAACCTCCCGACTGCTGTTCAATCCACTCCTGGACAGCGAGCTGGACATCTCCATCGTCCCTAAACCGGCGTCCACGCAGTGCAGCCTTGAGCTGGCGGAATAAAAAGTCGCTAGGTGCCAGATCTGGACTGTAGTTGGGATGGTTGAGCTCCTCGAATCCACACTCGTGCAGGGCAGCTTGTGCAACTCTGGCCTTGTGGACAGGGGCAGGACACTGCGTGTTAACTTGCCGTGCCGCTTCTGACAGATGCACTTCTTCAAACCAGCCAGTTCCTCGGGGTAATATTGGCCTGTGATGGTCCACGAGGCGCATAGTCCACCATCAACACTCCCTCAGAATACCAGAAGATGGTGTCCATGATCTTTCCGGCTGAGGGTTGGGTCCGGAACTTGATGGGGGTCAGAGAACAACTCTGATTCCAGGCCATGCTTTCGAGCTTGTTCTTGGGATCCCAGTGATGGACCCACGTTATCACCTATCACTATGCATGACTTGAATCCCACCGGGTTTTGGTTGTACAGGAGCAGCAGCTCCTCCAAACTTTGATGGGGTTGAAGTTGATCATGGGGCATGAGGTTTCTAGGGACCCAATGGGCAGAGACCTTGGTCATGGCCAAATTGTTGTGGATGATGTTGATAACACTTCCATATGATATTCCAAGTTCTCGCTCGATTACTTTGACCTTCACCCATCAATTTTCGAGGATCATAATCTCCACACAGGCCGCATTGTCCTCGTTGGTCATGTCTGACAGGCATCATGGACGGGGGTCATCTTCAAGGCACTCACGACCATGGCGGAACTCCCTATTCCAACAAGTAATGGTTGCATAGGAAGGGGCGGTGTGGGTGTACACTGCAACCATTCGTTCATGGATCTCTTTTGCATTCTTGCCTTCCTTGGCCAAAAATTTGATCACTGCGCGGTGCTCAACCTTCTCCATTTTCGAAAAATTTGTGACTGACAATCTGTGATCAGCTACTGCTTCTTAAATAGATGAGGCAGGAGCGTGCGGCTGCAGGTCCTGACTTGTCATAACTTGTCCTAACACCCCTACAAACAGCCATCCCCCTTCCTCTGTTTTGCCATACTGATTCACAAACTTATTGACTGCCCCTCGTATAATAATGGTATATTCAACAGAATTCTACCTACAAACCAACTTAATGATTTTGAATGAATTAAGGAAATAATTATATGAAATATAATCGTATCTAACAGAGCTCAGTATAACACGTCTGCCCACCAGGATAGTTGTAGACTGGGGGTAGGGAAACATTTTTGAGCTGTGGGCGGAAATTTCTAATGAAAGAAGTGGGCGGGCGATACGTAAAATTTGATTCTTGTACCTGTAGATGTAGTTTAAATTTCTTAAATGGTGGAACATACAAATGTATTAATATCTTTAAAAAATAATATGTAACATTTTTAATGAGTGCCACCTCAGAAATTCGACATACAAATATTATTTAAATTTCAGTATTGAAAATTTATACATACAAATATGATGAAAATTGTGGGTTTTATCATCCGTGAAATTATGTTATGTAATTCAATTGAGGATGAGGACTTAGGCATAGTAGTAGATAGGTCACTAGGTTTTCAAAGCAGTGTATTGAGGCAAAAAATAGAGCAAATCGGGTGCTAGGATACATTAAGAGGAATGTTAACTACAAGAGTATGGAGGTTATCCTTAAACTCTACAACTCATATATCAGGCCACATTTAGAGTACTGTATATCATAATGCTTGAGTTTATGGGTACACACTAAGGGAGCACTATTTATTATGTATACTGTACATGGTAGTGAGCTGTATTGTAAATTTTATATCTCATACAGTACTGGTATCATATGTTACTTTTGTATTTCATCTTTTACTTTACTTTTTATGCTTTCAATACTGTATTTTATACTGTACAATTTAGGAGAAACTGTGTACAACACAAACAGTTGTTTATTTCTGAAAATATTTGGATACAAAACAATGTGTTTGAATTCACTTCAAATGAAAGAAACTGAAAACATTTGTATGCATGAATAGAAAAGTACAAAATAACAAGTTAAACTGTAAATCAAAATCACATAAATTAAAAAATAGAAAAAGGGAAACAAAGCAAATTTTAATGAAATATAATGAAGAAAAAATAAGGATTCAGACAGATTAAAAGCCTGTCTATGCTCTTTTTTTTCAGAAATTTGTTTGTGGCTCCTCCTTTTTTTTCTTCTCCGTCTTTGTTCTTCTATTATCAGGAGTTCTTCATTTGGTAACTCTTGAACTTCTTCTGGCAAAAGTTCTTCAATATCATCTGCATCACATTCAAGTTAAAGTCTGTTAGCCAATTTTAAAATCTCACCTCCCACCACACTTAAATTTTCTTCACTGTCAAAGCCATGAAAATCATGAATAAACTGCTTATTACACTGCTTACAGACATGGTTCTTACACTTAGATATGACCAACTTGAATGCTTTTGCTATGTTTTTGATGCACCGATGTTATACTCCTTCCAAATGGCCGAGATAGCTTGATCAAAAGATATGCACAGATAGTGCGCTTTAAATGTTGAAATAACCCCCTGATCTATGGGTTGAATGAGTGGGGTGGTGTTGGGGGACATAAACAATAGGGTGGTCCTCAAATTATAGTGAAAATCAAATCTTTATTTTTTTATTGGTGCTCATTGCTTATTCGCTGCTGCTACATGAGTGAACATATGAGGTGAAATTAGAAGGAAATCGGACTTCATTTAGGGTATGCCATGCAGCAGCAATGTTTCAACTCTATTGTGAACTGTGGTGATAGACAATTCTCTCAGTTGCTGAAGCATGATGTGTCATGACGTTCTTCATTTCGTTAGCAGGTGAACATGGCTTCTTCTAAAAGAAAACAGACACAGGTGTATGCTGTTGGTTCAACTCTGGAGAAAATCCCAGAAAGCCACCTTCCAACAAGCATTCAGGTAATTCAGATTTCTTGGGACACAACGGGAGAGGGCCTTTGTCAGTCTAGTTCTAATTCTACTTTGTTTTCTCACTATAATTTAAATTTGTTTATTTCCTGCATTATTATACTAGTAACATACTACTCCTGCATTGCATACTGTCTCATCCTGTTTCTTGACTGGGCATCGTTGCTGATGGACATTTGTCCACCTTGTTTTTCTGAATTGTGCACCAAAGAGTAGCAAGCTCAATAGCTCTTTAGTGGGCTTTCGATACATATGCGCCATAGTGCAAAAATGTTGTATGATGTGTGCTTTGTTTGTAAAATAAATATGCTGTTTGTATCAAAATAAAGTTGAATATGAATTATTTTTCCCTAGTCTTGTAGCAACCCTTTCCTTTCATCTTTCCAGGTACTTCCATCACCTGAAGATAGGGACACCAGGGTCCACTACAAAGCATTCGGATCCAACTATGGAGGAGAGCAACATTGTTCGGAAGCTGGATGGTATGGTTGGAGAGTGGGAGCTCTTGATGAAGAATGAGAGGAATCACACAGCCAACCAAAAGACCAAAGGAGCCACTTTCCAGGGGAACATTGATTCCCTCTTTAATATCAAACACAAAGATTGGAACTCCTTGATCAAGATTCCCCAAGACAAAGCCTTTCTCTTTGACCAGGAAACCCAGTGCAAGGTATACAAGGGTCTGGAGGACAAAGAACACACCAGAGCAGAGAGGAAGCGGCTGGAGAGAGCTGAACACGATCAGGCATATCAAAAAGCTGAAGCACAGCCGTAGGAGACCTCCAGCGAGGCCACCATGCTCCTGAAAGCAGTTCATCCTCTGACATGCCCTGCCCTTCTCCACCGAAGACCCCTCATCGTGGATCAGACACAGGCCCATTTTGCTCCACTCCTGGTCCGATGGAACCTTCAGTGTGTCCCAAGTCCATAGTCACCCCTGAGGTCGCAGCTGGTCTTGACATTACGAAAACTAGCGATTAAAATGCTGTTTACACCTTGGTAGCCGCAGCAGAAGCCCTGGGAGGAGCTGCGAGTGACCTCACCATCAACCAATCCACCATTCGGCGTCCGAAAATGCGACATTGGAGCACTATAACGTCCTCCATCAAGGATCGATTAGTGGCGTGCCAAGGGATGGCTCTCATCGTCCATTGGGATGGAAAGATCCTTCCCGATGCCACCAATGGAAGTGGAACGGTGGAAGACTGCCCATCTACATGATGGGAACAGATATTCCTTGGAAGGGGGATTCCACCCAACTTCTTGGTCTTCCTCAGCTCCCTGGAGGAGGAACTGATGAGGCACAAGCGGAGGCAGTGGTGTCAGCGGTGCGGGAGTGGAACCTGGAGGAGAACATCGGGCTGCTGTGTTCAACGAGAGAGACTGCTTGGCCACAAACTTTTGTATTTCACATGTCGTTACCATATCCTCAAAGTTGTGGTTGGGCATGTCTTCACGGTCCTCCACTAGACCAGATGATGTTCTTTTCACTAAATTTAAAGATCATTGGGCTTTCGTGGACCAGGGAGACTACGAGGATGGATAGAGTGACCCAGAAATACAAAAGGCATTTGAAACCAACAAGGAAACTGTGGAGAGTACAAAAGTGTTCATTGCTAATGAACTTCAGACAAAATGGGACAGGGATGACTACCGCGGCTTCCTTGAGCCGGTGCTTATCTTCCTCGGGGTAACTCCAGGTCGCGGGGTGAATTCCCCAAGCCTGGATCAATTCAACATGCTCGTTGGATGGCGAAGTGTCTGTACTCCCTCCACATATTCCTGTTCTGAAAACAATTATGACTGACAGCCCAAGAAGCGACCACTATCCACGAGTTCTCCTTATTCTGCAGCCTGGTGTACTGCCAAGCTTGTTTCCTGACCCCGAGCCTGACAGACATGCCTTCCAACAAACGATGTCCAGTTGCAGTAGGAGCTGAATGCATTCCGTACCACCACCAAGACTGTGGCAAAGGTAGCCTTGACCACTTTCAAGCGCCACTTGTGGTACTTGATGCCAGCGAAAAGTAAAAAATCATTTGTGCGATGGAATCGGAGGGAAGGTATCATCAGGAACACAAAGCAGCTTAACATCGAGGGAAAACAAATTCCCATCCCTCATCAAGTTGGCAAAACTTGTGATTTTGTGGTGTTGAAAGAAGAGCAAATGTATCTGAATACCCCTTGTGTAGTGACTCGTGCAAATGTGGCTTTGGTAGAGGGAAGTTAGTTGTGTGATGAATGAAAGAGTTAAGTGAGTTGGTGCATGAAGCAAGAAGGGATGCAAGTGTACGCATGAAGAATGTAGCTGGGACTAGGAGGGTGGAAGATAGGCCTAGACTAGGGATTGTTATTCTAGTGCTTGTAGCATGTTTTTTGAAAAAATCCAAGATTTGAAAAAAAACAGGTTTTTGTGGGGGGCTTTGTCAAAATTACACTTTTCTTTTCAAGAAATGAATGGTACTTATTATTTTATTCAAAATTCATATTTGTTTAAATTTCAACAAATATGTATCAAATTAAGGTTATTTCTCTGATACTGACTAATAATTCATCTCTCCTTCTACAGGTTATGGCTATCATGGGACATGGGTACCCCCAAATTCTCAATCAATGATCTGTTACTGTGATCTATTCTTACTATAATATAATTATTAAACTAAGTAATTAATAATATATAAAAATAGAGATAGTTATTCTTTTTTTGTTATTCTAATGCTTGTAGCATTTGTTTTTTGAAAAAAAAAAACAGGAATAAAACCTGGGTTTTATTGGGCTTTTTCAAAATTTGGGGGGTTTTGCCAACCCTGGTCTGAGTGTGAGAGGGATGCAGTTGTGATTACACATGGGGAAGTAAATGATATAAAGAAGGTGGGTTCATGTGAGTTACGAGAGGTACAAAAGGTTAGTTGAAAGGATGAGTGAAAGTAGAGTGGCGTTGCTTCAGGTGTGTTTCCAAGATTGTATGTGGGGATGGAATGGTTGTCTTGTGCAAATGGACTGAATGAGTATGTGAAAGGCCTGTTTGAGGAGTCAGGATTAGTGTTTGTAGATGTATTGAATGGCTTTTGGGGAAATAAGGCATTGTAAACATTGCATGGACTCCATCTAAGCTGGGATGGGATTGATGTGTTGTGGCAGGAGTTAGATAGTGTTGTTGGGTCTTTGCAGGGGAAAACTAGTTACTGATAGTGGTCAGGGAAATACAGGAGTACAGGGTGGGGGAGGGAGAGTAAAGATATGCAGAGGAGATAGCATGGAAGGTATACAGGCTTAGGGATAGGAGAGCTGAGTTGTCTTTATACAAATGCGGGTAGCCTTAGAAATAAGGATGTTATTTAGTTAGGTAGATTATTTATATCAGAAATAGCATTTCTTCAAATCTAAATAATTCTATAAAGCAAGGAGAAGTTTGGTCACTGTGGATAGATATTAGGGTGAGTAAAAATAGGAAAATACACTTGGGATCCTTTTACAGACCACTTGGACAGACTGATTGCATTGATGAGTTAAACAGGGAAATAAGTAAAGGATGTGAAGTAGATATGTGGCATTTTTGAATTGGATAGCTGAAAGACAGGAAACAGAGTTGTGCTGAATGGGGTGAGGTCACAGTGGAGGGATGTTATCAGTGGGGTACTTCAGGGATCCATTCTAGGCCCTTTATTATTCATACTTTATATAAATGATCTTGGGGAGGCTGTAAATAGCAAATTGTCAATTTTTGCTGTAGTCAAAGAAGTTGAGGGTAGCTTTAAGGTGCAGAGTGACTTGAAATAAGTTATTAGCTTGAGCCTAAAGTTCTTAACATGGGAAGGGATAATAGGGAATTTAGCTATGAAATGGTTGGGGATTGGCTGAATTGAGTTAAGGATGAGGATTTGGGCGTAGTAATAAATAGGTTACAAAGCCAGCTGGCTGTCTGGCTTTGTTCTGGAAGGTTGTCTTACAGGAAGCTCCTGATTCTCATTGTAAGATTGGGATATAATACTGATTTGGGTATGTAGTTTTTCTTGTATTTATTTAATACATCAATCACTGTGTAATAAATACATTAGTGATTAATACTTTTGGGGAAGATAACTGGCAGCAATCCTGAGCAAGAATTTTTTTAGTGAGTGTTAACTTTGTCCTTAGTAAATTTCTGAGAGTATGGCTGTTTGTATAGATGGTGAGAGCATGCCATTTGAAAGTAGTGTGCATGTGGTGTGTGATGCATGTGGAGTTGAAAGGAGAGTGAATGTAACTGAATGCCGTGTGTGTTTTCTGGAAGGGGAGGTTAGGAGGTTGAGTGGGGAATGTAAGAGGTTGAATGATTTGGTGTTTGAGGTGAGAAGAGATGCAAATGTGCGATTGAAGGGTGAGATTAGTGCTAAGAGGGTGGAAGATAGGGCTAGGACTGGGAACAGTGTGGAAGTTGTGAGTGATGATGAATGGTGGGTGAAAATGGACAGGATAGTTAAGTTAGGACAGGTTAGGTGTGTGAATGAGAGGGACATAGAACCTGTTAGGTTGACTAACAGATTCAATGTCCTGAGAGAGGAAGAGTGTGAAAGTGATTTGCCTGGTGTGATTGTGGATGAAAGCAGGATGGGTGCAGTGTGACTGAGAGCAGGAGGGAGGGTAATGTTAGAACAAGACAGAATAGGAGAATGACTGAGGTGCTAGTGATGGGTGACTCTCAGATTAGGTATTTAGATAGGAAGTTGAGTTATAGCAAGTGGAAGGGAATGAGAGTTTGTCTGCTGGGTGCTGGTGTAAGTGATGTTTGTGAGAGGTATGATAGGCTGGTTTCTGGGTGTGAGAGGGATGCAGTTGTGATTACGCATATGGGAGTGAATGATGTAAAGAAGGTGGGTACATGTGAGTTACGTGAGCAGTATAAAAGGTTAGTTGAAAGGATGAGTAAAAGCAGGGTAAAAGGTGTTGTTTCTGGTGTGCTTCCGAGATTGGATGTGGGGGTAGAATGGTTGTCGCGTGCAATTGGTTTGAATGAATTTGTGAAAGGACTTGTGTGAGGAGTTAGGATTGGTGTTTGTAGATGTCTGGGGTGGGTTTTACGGGAATAGGAGGTTGTATGCGATGGATGGGCTCCATCTTAGTCGGGCAGATATTGAGGTTCTATGGGGGAAGCTGGATAGTGTGATTAGGTCCTTACGGGTGGGAAACTAGAAGCTGTTAGAGGTAAGGGAATAACACAAATAGAGGGCAGGTGTAGGAAATGGAAGGGATGCAGAGATAGAGGAATAGCTAGGGGGGAGGGTATACTGATGCATTATAGGAGGACTTAAGTACGAGTGAATGAGCAGATAACTAGGAATAAAAAAGCACGATGCAATAAAGATGGGAATAATAAAAAAAACTTTAAAATATACTACACAAATGGTCGGAGTATAAGGAATAAGATAGATCTCTTAAGAGCGTTAGCGAGTGAAGAGAATTTTGATATAATTGCAATTCTCACCTGTGAAGCCTCCTGAGCTGCACCCCCTTTAGGCATAGGAATTATGCATCAGGGACTCGGAGGCACTACACTCCCACCCGCCACTGTGCCACTCGACCACTGGCCATGGTAGAACAACAATAAAAAGAAACATGACACAATGGAATGATGCGCAGGGAATAGCTAGATCACACATCATAATAATACAATCTAAACAAGATAAACAAACTGAAAATAACAACAACACAACTACTAAGCCCATCTAGAAAACACCCATTCAACAAAATAAGGACATCCTCTTAATACTAAGACTATCATTAAAAATAAAAAGAATCAAAATACAAAAACTAAGAAAACTGCTTCTAAATAAAACATACTGCTAACAATAGGAAGAAGAAACAAGCAAAAGACACAACAGAACATAAAAACCTATCCAAAGTAAAAGCAAATATAAAGTATATAGAAAAAAACAAAAAACAAAAAAAGCAAAAACAAAGGCAAAAAGAAACAACTAAAAAATAAAAATTGACTAATTAATTAGGAAGAAGAAACAAGCAAAAGACACACAACAGAACATAAAAACATATCCAAAGTAAAAAGAAAAAACAGAAAAACCACAAAAAAAAGTCATGGCTTGATTTGGCAGGTAATCACTTTAAACCTGAGGTTGAGGGCTTTAACATGTTCCATACAGATAGGAATAGGAAGAGAGGAGGAGGGGTTATTATTTATATTAAAGATAATCTCCAGTGTTGTGTAAACAGTACAATTAAATTAGATGATAACACAGAGTCATTATGGCTAAATGTGAAGGAAGGTAAAAACAAGCTTGTCATAGGATTATTATACAGACCACCAAATCTTAGTAAGGAAGCTTCAAATCTTCTGTGGCAGGAGATAGAATGGGCATGTAGAAGTAAGCATGTGTGTATAATGGGCGATTTTAATTACAGAAATATAGACTGGGAAGCTCTTGTGGGTGATCAGGAGGCTGAGGAATTTTTGAATGTTGTCCAAGATAATTTTCTGAGGCAGATTATTAAAGAACCCACTAGAGGTAATAATATACTGGATTTAGTTCTGACAAATAGGAAAGAAGTTATTAAGGATACTGAGATTGGAGGAAATTTGGGTAATAGTGACCATTGTGAAATTAGATTCAAGGTGAAATGGAATGGTATTGATAGTAGCATGAACAATGTTAAAATTCCTGACTTTAGAAGAGCAAATTATAATGGGCTAAGGACTTACCTGGAGGCAGTTGTACAGAAACCAGGCAATGAAATCAAATCAGGAATAGATTCAATGATATCAGTTAGTGGACACAATAATCACCAGGAGGAAAAGATTACAATTGAAGAGGAGTATGAAAGAATAATTGAGCAATTAATTACAGGTCAGATGATTAACATTCCATATAAGGAGATTAGGACTAAAAATAATCACCCAAAATGGATGACAGATAAAATTAAGCATTATATTGGCATTAAAAAGGGCATTTATAGGAAAATAAAAAATGGACAGGATCACTTAAGGCAGATATAATAAACTAGCAAGAGATGTTAAAAAGTTAATTAGAGTAGCAAGGAGAAATTATGAAATTAAAGTGGCAAATAGGGCAAAGGAAGATCCTAAAAGTTTTTATCAATTATACAAAACTAAGGTTAGAGATAAAATAGGCCCACTTATAGATTCCAATGGAGAATTAGTGAGTGATAGGGACTCAATGGATGGAATGCTAAATGACTTTTTTCTCTCAGTATTTACATAGGAGGATACTCTAAATATACCTGAGGTGTCAATGATCTTTCGGGGTAATGATGAAGAGAAATTAAAGGATATCTTGATCACAAAGGAGATAGCGACAAAGGAAATTGATAAAATCAAAAGTAGTAAAGCACCCGGTCCTGATGGTCTTTCCTAGAATTTTGAAAGAATGTAAGGATGTGTCAAGTGAGCCCCTAGCATGCATCTTTAAAAAATCATTGGAGAGTGGCATTGTGACAGTGGCATGGAAGAAAGCCAATGTGATACCTATATTTAAGAAAGGGGATAAAACAAATATGTCTAATTACAGACCAGTAAGTTTGACATCAGTGGTAGGGAAAATGATGGAATCTATTATAGCAAGATCGATGGCAGTATATAATCCTAATTGTTTATAGAATAATAATTTGAAAAGGACTCAAACGTGCTTGGATAAGCATAAGTTAATAAAAGAATCACAGCATGGCTTTAGTAAGGGTAAATCCTGTCTGACTAATTTGCTGTCTTTTTATAGGAAAGGTGTATGAAGCAGCAGATAATGATGAAAACTATGATATTTTATACTTGGACTTTAGTAAGGCTTTTGATCGAGTGCCACACTTACGGCTTCTGAGCAAAGTTAAAGCACACAAGATCGATGGCAGTATATTTATGTGGATTCAGTCATGGCTTGGTGACAGACAGCAAAGAGTTAGTATAGATGGAGTTAAATCTGAGTAGGGGTGTGTTAGCAGTGGAGTTCCGCAAGGATCTGTTTTGGGTCCCTTGCTATTCTTAATTTATATTAATGATCTTGACATAGGTATAAGTAGTGACCTGAGTAAATTTGCTGATGATACTAAGCTAGGTAGGGCCATTAGGGCTGATTCTGATGCTGTTGTAATGCAGGAGGAATTGACCATTCTGTCCAATTGGGCCGAGAAATGGCAAATGAAGTTTAACATAGACTAATATAGTGTACTTAGTATAGGTAGAAATAATCCATTGAATAGTTATAAATTAAATGGGAGAATTTTAGGGAGGACCGATTGTGAGGGACTGGGGTATTTTGGTAAGTTCAGACCTTTGTCCTAGAAAGCAATGCCTAAATGCTAAGAATAAAGCTAATAGGATATTGGGATTCATTAGGAGTGTAAGCAATAAGAGTGCTGAAGTCATTCTAAAACTGTATCTGGCGCTAGTTAGGCCTCATCTAGACTATGCAGTACAATTTTGGGTAATTGTGTAGACTATGGGCAGATGCGATTCTAGTTTATTTTTTGGGCTACTTTTCATTGTTTTTCTGCTATCGCACTGGCTAATCACAGATCTGGATTCATTTTCATAAATGACCAATCAGAAAGCTCTATTTGTTTCAAGGCTTTTTGTGTTTTTTCTAATAATCAAAAATTGGTTTATCTTATATTTTTGATGTTTTTTTCCCCCTCATTTCTTTTCTATATATCCTACCTACCCTATGCCTGACATTATTTAGTGTTTTTATTTACTTTTTACTTAATTTCCCATCCTGTCTGACGTAAGTATTAACCATTATTTTGAGCGTCGGCTCGTTGTTGGGTACGGCTCGCCGCAGGGATAACACTGCGATGACCCTGAGTTTCAAAATCGCCATAAAATTCTTCGATTTCATCTCTAAAAAAGTAACAACGAAAAGTAGCCCAAAATAGCCAAAAAAAAAACTAAGCCTACGATCTGCCCATAGTCTTCACAATTACCCAATTTTGGTCACCATATTATAGGAAGGATATTGATTTGCTCGAGTCTGTGCAGAGAAGGATGACAAAGATGATCGGTGGGCTAAGGAACTTACCTTATGGTGAAAGCCTCAGAAAACTAAATCTACATACATTGGAAAGGAGAAGAGTCAGAGGGGAATTGATTGGTCTTCAAATGGGTAAAAGGATATAATAAAAGGGGATCTGGCTAAGGTTCTTATACTTAGTGAACATGACAGGACACGTAGCAATGGGTTTAAGCTTGATAAGTATAGGTTTAGGAAGGAGATTGGGAGGAATTGGTTTACAAAACGTGTGGTAGATGAATGGAATAGGCTCGCTAGACATGTGATAGAAGCCTCCTCTCTGGGTAGTTTTAAGAATAGATTAGATAAATATATGGATGAAGCTGCTAGATGGTACTGACTTTTTTTATATACATATGCATATATTTTTCTAAGGAGTGGAGAGATTATATTTTGCGGTTGCATGAATGGACATAATCCTCTGGATGCATTTTATGTATATTGTAGATTAGATCTGACGAACTCCTGTAAAGGGTGACAATGTTAATGACTTTTCTCTGGTAAGAAATCTTTTGTGTATTGACTGGAACAAGAGCTGCCAAGTGTAGGCCATGAATGGTCTTTTGCAGTCTCTTTATTTTCTTATGTTCTTAAGCAGTCCCCTTGAATTTACTCAAAATGATTAAAGGCGCTGACATGATGTAGTTAAAGCATTTACCTATGTAAACGTCACAACATTATGAAAATTAGGGTAAATATGTAGATTATCGGCGCGAACTATGGGACGTACTATTTCATCCGTGTTCCAAAATGTTTCACGATGATCCCGAGTTTCATTAAATTGAGGGGGTCTGGGGGGCACAGCCCCCCAGTATATAATCCTAATTGTTTATAGAATAATAATTTGAAAAGGACTCAAATGTGCATGAATATTCCGACACGAGTGAACGATAATATTTACACACAAATTTTTTGGGGGGGCCAGGCCACTAATCTAAATATTTACCAAAATTAGGATTATATACTGGGGGGCTGTGCCCCCCAAAGCCCCCACCAATTTAATGAAACTCAGGATCATCGTAGTGCGGTCCACGCATCGTGTTTAACTCCCCCCCCCCCGCCCCCTATAAATGTACTCCAAAAACGTTGAACATTTTGGAACACGGACGAAATAGTACATCTTATCGGCCGGGCCGCTCGTCTACATATTTACCAAAAAGAATTTAAATACTTCATTTTAATTATTTGGGATTACGTATAACATTTGTAATTTTGCAGAGGGTGATTTCGAGAAGAAAAAAAGCCGGGCAACTAATGGGTTAAACATTATCTAATACTTCTAAACACAGGTTTTCCTCTAAATCCATGTAATATTTATTAATCACATGTTTAAAATTCTTAGCATGCACAAGTATCAGACTATGTCAACGAAGCAGGTAACAAACATAATTGGCTATTTCACATTGCAAATCGTTACGTGTTTTAAACTTGTCATCCCAGTTTGATCCGATTTGAAGTTATTGCTTTTACATCGGCACTTCTTTTGTGCTCTGGTAACACTATTTTAATTTTCCCCATTCCTTCTTGTGGTAATCTAAGCTTCATGTAACCTTATATGTATAATTGCCTAATGGGTTTCACTGAAAAATGTTATTTATTTATAACTAATTGTGCTTGTTAACATGATTAGAAAGGGTTGGTTTACTTATATTGTTTCTCTTTTATTTTCAGACTGTATTGATGTTTTGTTAGTTGAATAAAGCCTAGAGAAAGGTATTGACGCTTTATTATGATCACCACAATTTATTCAACTATCAATCCCCCTAGTGACGATCCAAAGGCTATATTAGTGTTTTAAATAAATAGTGGAAGCCCTGTCATAGCTTCATAAAAATAAAAACAAACTGCGTCTGATCTAAGGGTGAATAAATTCCTGGATATATCCCCCAACTCGCCTATTGCTGCACGATAATGGAATAACTGGAATCGTACTTTATCTGCATCTCTGGAATCCATCACAAGCCTGAATCCTAACAAGCTGGATACATTGATCAATTTTGTCTCTCCAACCGCATATGGTTACATTGCAGAGTGTACATACAACCTATGATTCAGCTATAGATCTTCTCGAAGACCTCTATGTCAAACCCAAAAATGAAGTGTTCGCGAGACATTTATTGGCTACTCGTAAGCAGCATGAAGGAGAGACAATATATGAGTATCTACAAGAACTTCAGGTACTAAGCAAGGATTATAACTTTAAGGCTACTACTGCTTTACAGAATCGGGATGATTACATACGGGATTATTTCTCAAAACTTTGGACCTAAGTAAGGCTGTTGATCAATCCACCGCACTCGATGTTGTTCAGAAGACCTCAGAGTCTTATTCTCGTAATACTGTCTCTGGTGTAAGTGCTGCTGCGACATCCGAGCCTGTTCGCACCGATGATGGGCCTTGTGGTGCTGCAACACCTGAAACTGCTTATTCTACTGAGAGGACCTATGGGGGGGGGGGCATTCTCTATTTTCAGTTTATCTTTATTCATCTATGTTATTCTTGTTCATCTTGATTATCTCTATATTGGCTGTAGTTGCCCCTTTAAACATTGACCCCATTTATCTGACTCATAGTATTCCTTTCCGTGAGTTCCGTTTTCTTTTGGAGGCGATCCATTTATCTTGAGTCCTCTTGAGTTGTCCTTAAAGAGTTTTTCGTGGTCTCCGTTTTCTTCGTAAAAATTGTGGACTCGGGGATCGATCGCGGGTCTTTTGAATCCAGAGGCCAGCACTCTGCCGTCACGATACGGTGAAGTGCGTCATGACTTGGTAATTTATTGGCTATTTATATTCTCGCTTTTGGAAGGAGGTTTTTCTCTTATACATCTTCGCACCCCTACAGACCTGTGTTGCTGCCAATTTAAAGTCCAGATGCTATTTCTATGGTGGTCCCCGTCGCAATCGTATGCAATGCCCTGCAAGAAACGTCAATTGTCATAAGTGTAATAAGCAGGGGCACTTTGCAAAGATGTGCCGGTCTACTACATTTTCTTAATCTGACCACTCAGTCTTCTACACTGGCTGTAATCTCTGCTTCTTCCCCGGGACTACTATGGCGAGCTACTGTGTATGTTTTGGTTGGTAAACAATAAAACGACCGCTCTTATCGACACATATATATCCCAAGAAGCACAAGTTGAAGGTTTTTCCAGGGACTGAAAGCGTATATATGGCCTCTTCATCACTCACGTATCCTGTGATGGGACGCTGCACGGTTGACATCAATTTGAAGGGTGAGTGCTACTACAATACAAGACTTTCTGTGATGTCATTCTTGGTCAAGACTTTATTAGCCAGGAATCTAGTGTTACTGTGGACTTTGGCGGATCCAAGAAAGATCTAAATATCTCCAACCCTCACATTTGCAGTGTACTGTCTGCTTTGGTGGATACACCTCCTCATTGCAAACCCGTTGCAACAAAATCTTGGAGGTTGGGGATGATGATAAGGTCTGAAAATAACAAGATGCTACATGATGGTGTTATTGAGGAGAGCACATCTCCATGGAGATGGCAAATTTTTGTTGTGTCGAATGAGCGCCACCGAAAGATGTTAGTTGTTTACTATGGACAGACCATTAATAGATTCACTTGTTTGGGTGCGTACCCTCTTCCAAGAATAGACGACCTTGTCACGGAACTGTCTCATTACAAATACTATAGTTCACTGGACCTGAAAAGTGATTATGACCAGATACTTATACGGGAAGAGGACAGCGATATAATGTTTTTGAAGCGAATGGCAAGCTATATCAATTTCTCAGAGTGCAATTCGAGGTTACGAACGGCGTTGCTGGCTTCCAAAGGACAATTGACAACACCATCAAGCAACACGATCTGCATAGAACTTATGCTTATGTGGACAATATTGTTGTGGCATAGAAAACCCAGCTGGAACACGATGAGAACTTGGCGAAATTTCAAGAGGCTGCCCGGTTCTGCAACCTTACCTTTAAGGAGACTAAGTCTGTCATTTTAAAATTCAATAGATTTTCTTGGTTACACAATAACCCACGGCTCTCTCAAACCAGATTCTGAACGTTTACGTCTATTAAAGGAATTAACGATCCCTAAAGACCCTACTTTCTTACACCGTGTTATTGGTATGTTTTCCTATTATTCGCAGTGAGTTTCCCAATTCTCTGACAAGATCAGACTTCTTGTTGCCGCTGACACTTTTCCTCTGAAAACTGGGGCCCTGAAAGCCATCGATGATCTCAAAGAAGAGATTGGGAAGGCTGTTAGGCACTCGATTGATGAAACTATTCCTTTGGTAGTTGAGACTGATGCCTCCGATACAGCCATGGCTGCTATTCTGAATCAGACAGGCCGTCCAGCCGACTTTTTCTCTCGCATACTCACACCTACTGAACGCAAACACTCTGCATTAGAAAAGGAGGCATGTGCAATTGTGGAATCTGTATAAAGACGACGTTTCACCTTAGTTACGGACCAAAAGGCTGTCAGCTTTATGTTCCGTACGAATCAGCATGGAAAAATAAAGAATGATGAACTTCAACGATGGAGGATCGAGTTGGGGTGCTACAATTATGACATCGTGTACCGTCCTGGTAAATACACCATTGCTGCAGACACTCTCTCGCGTGCTCACTGCGGAGCTACTGTTAATAACGAGAAATTATCTGAGCTCCAGGCTCGACTTTGCCATCCTGGTGCAACAAGACTTGCTCATTTTGTCAGGGTGAGAAATCTTCCTTATTCCATGGAAGATGTGAGGAGGGTGTGCTCTAAAGGCCCTCAGTGCGCCCAATTGAAGCCTCGGTTCTACAAACCGCACCAAACTCCCCTTATCAAGGCTGTAGTGGTTTCACCCCTACAAGTTTGTATATAAATTTCCCCGAAAACGATATATATAGTTATATCGGGAATGTATCAACTGGCAACATTTCCTTTCGCCATGCGCACGAAAATTCAGGCATCGTCCTATTTGATTTGTGCACCCACCTTAACAAGACCCAAAACGTTTTTCTCAACCCAGAACTAATTATCATAGACATTTCGTTCACCCTAGAACTAATTTATCTCACGCTATATATATATATATATATATATATATATATATATATATATATATATATATATATATATATATATATATATATATATATATATATATATATATATATATATATATTTCGCCTTATTTTCAATATATTGTAATCGGAATATAATCCCTAATTTATTTACATATCGTATAGTTTCAATTAACAATCGCTAATTCTTATATTTAATAATTGTACTCACAAACATCATCACAATTTTAAATTCTCCCATTAGGTGCATTTTATATTCATTGATTAATGAAGTTGTCTGTTTTCAAAACACCATAATTGTCGTACTGCAAGGATTCTTAATTTTGTAATTTAAGGGTCCTAAATAACTTAAGCTCTCCCCATATTATATTACCTCAATTAAGATATTAAAATATTAGATTTCTCAAATAAATATATGTTGTTAAAACTTAGAATTAATATCCCTTCTGAGAAACTGCCTTTATTTCATACATTCAATTTTCAATCTCAATTCATTGCCAAAGTAATTTCTTACTCTGGATGGTGCTCAAGATTCCCTATGCTAATTACGATTAAACGTTCAACTTATTATTAACCATTTTATAAGCCACACACAAACCGCTCTATTGGTTACCCAGACCCGTTCGATAAGTTACAAAATTGAGTGAATTTCGGTACAACACGTAAGCAAGGCGTCACTTTAGAGTCAAATCCCCTCATCCTTCTTTCGTTTTTTTATTCATATATATATATATATATATATATATATATATATATATATATATATATATATATATATATATATATATATATATATATATATATATATATATATATATGGTTAACGTTACCTCAACCACTGCGTTGACATCCATCTCATATTTTCCTCCACGAGTGGCCCCCATTCGAGCATTCTTCCACAGCAATCCTTCACTCACCAGGGGCCGGCCCTCGTCCCTCCATCTGCCATTCTTCTCCCAACCTTCGATGCAGAGAACCTCATTGCATGGTTGGAGATGGCCAACTTAATCATGGACAACCACATAATCCCCGATCAACATAAAACGTTCTGCATCGCCCAAAAGTTGCCCCCAAGTATCTTTTCTATTTTTAAGCACATCATGCTCGAGGGCGGCAATTCTGGGTCTTGGGAGAAATTGAAAGTGGCATTTAGGGATAGAATTTGGGAGGTCGAAAATCCAGGATCTGAATATTCTCCTCAAATCACAACAGATGGGTGCTAGGCGTCCCTCGGGTTTCCTGGATCACCTCAAGACCTGAGCTCACTCTAAGGGTGCACAGTTAGAGCAGTTAGATCCTTTGCAAACTGAAATCTTTAGGCGTGAGGTTCCGGAGCAAGTTAGGCCACTAATATTAATGGCGTCACCCGCTAACGTGGAGGACATGGCAAAGGCTGCCGATAAGATTTTCAACAACCCATACGTCATCTGGGGTAACATGAATGATAATACAAATAATACAAATTGCGATCCAAATGTAAAAATGTATATTTCACAGGTTAGGGCATCGAGCATATCTCCTTACAACCAGGCAGAACTCCCACGCGGCATACCCTCCCAAGCTCAGGATCTTGCTTTTGTCTTGGAGAGGATTGAGGAGGATATTCGTGCTGTTAAGTTGCAAAAGGGTTTGCGGCAAGGGTACAGTTGCGGGCAGAACAATGGAGTCAGACGCCGTTCGTCCTCCCGTTCAAGACACAACCAACGAGGGAACTACAGCACAAAAGGTGAGGCAAGGCAGGTTCATTTTCAACCTTAGTCAAATTCCGCCTATCCTGATAATCCTCGGGGTTACTGCTGGTATCATGCTAGTTATGGTAGCAACGCTGTGCGCTGTGTACAGCCTTGCAGCTTTTGCCACCTATCTATGCATTCTTAAAACTCAAATTTGGTGCAAGAGCAGAAAAATGCTCAAGCCCATGCTTGTATCATCAAAATGCTCAATCTTCATCTCAAACTGCGCCTAGACTAACTTCACCACGTTCAAACCTACTCAATTCGGCGGGTTCTCTTACCCAACCTTCCCACTCAGCGCAGCATACTTTAAACTAGAAACGCAAGTGACACGTGGGTCTGTCACCTCTGCGAACTCATCCCTTCATCAGGTCGATCCTCCATTCATGACCCACTGTCTGGTTTCTCCTTCATGGTTGACACTGGCGCTCAATGCATTGTCATTCCTGACTCTTCAGTCGAGAAAGCTTGCACTTCTTCTGATCTTGTCCTTAAAGCTGCATATTCATCGGACATAAGGACTTATGGGAGGTGTATCCTCTCTCTCTCTGGTTACGTCGTGTTTTCCCATGGACATTCATCATTGCCGACATCGATATTCCAATTTGGGACCTCGATTTCCTTTCCGCTCATGACCTTTTGGTAGATTCTCGTCACCCCAAGCTTATCGGCAGAACCACGACACCAATTGTTGTTGGTTCATTCTTTCCTTCTATCAGCTCTCTCCTCTCTGTTAGTCTCCCTGCAACTGCTTCCCGCTTCCAGCAACTTCTGCGGGAGTTTCCAAGTTTCTGTCTGCCTCCTTCTAAGGACAGACCCATTAAGCACAATGTAGTGGACAAGATCGAGACGACAGGAGGGCCAGTATTATCACGCCCCCGTCGACTACCCGGGATAGACTTGCCCTAATGAAGCAGGAATTTAAATACATGATGGAGGCTGGGATCGTTTTCCCATCCGTCTCTCCATGGGCTTCACCACTTCATGTAGTACCTAAGTCTACTCCGGGGAAATTCAGAGCTGTAGGTGACTACAGGCGTCTCAATGCCTGTACAGTTCCGGTTAGGTATCCATTGCCTTTCTTATCGAATTTTAACTCTGCTCTCTTCGGTTGTTCCATTTTTCTCGGCTTGATTTGGTTCGCGCTTTAAACGAAACCCTGAATCACCCTGAGGATTTCCCTAAGACAGCTATCACGACTCAATTAAGTTACTTCGTCATGAACCAAATGCCTTATGGATTAGGTAACGGTGGTCAGACCTTCCAACGCTTCATGGATCAGGTTCTGAAAGGTTTGCCCTTCGTATTTTGTTATATAGACGACCTCCTGATAGCATCTTCATCTTTAGAGGAGCATATCTCTCACCTTCGTCAGGTTTTTGCGCGTTTAGATGAGTATGGTATTGTACTCAACACTTCTAAGTGTCTCTTTGGTATAACACAGTTCTCCTTTTGGGGACACCACATTTCCCCTCGGGTAATTCGTCCTCTCGAGGACAAAGTTGCAATTATCCGGGTTTTTCCCCGACCTTCTTCGCTAAAGCAACTTCGTAGATTCTGTGGAATGGTAAACTTTTACCACAGATTCATTTCGAACATCTCCCACATTATGCAACCTCTCTTTGAATTGCTTTCCAAGTGTAAGAATAACCATCAACTTTTCTGGTCCACGAAGCTTGCGAGGCTTTCTCTCGCATCAAAGAGGCAATAACTTACGCTGTCTCCCTGGCCCATCCGTGCCCAGGAGCTCACATGCTAAGCGCGTGTCCCCTGCCCTCCCTTAAGGGGTATAAGGGTCTTGCGAGCCCACCACCACGGGATGGCCGGGCTGGGGGATGCGCAGTTTAAACCCGGCACGATGTCTCCGTTCTTCCTTTCTCTTTAGATACCTCCTTTCAGGCAGTGGCTGTGCAGCTTCACCTGGATAAAAGGTATACTATCATTTCTGCGTACATTCCACCGTCAGCTGACTTCGACGCGGGGGACTTCCGCCGCGTCTTGGCACGGTTGCCGAGGCCCTTTCTCTTGCTTAAGATCAGAACGGCAAGGATCCTCTCTGGGGAGATTACTCCATAAATCCCTGGGGACAAGTCCTTGCCGATCTGATCGAAGAGCTTAAGATGGGTGTCCTAAACGTGGATGAGTTTACGCATCACTGTCCGAGAACCGCTTCATTTTCTTGCCTTGACCTATCTTTGTGCTCTTCGGATGCACAGCCTGAATTTGATTGGGGGGTAGTCGATGACCTCCATGGTAGTGATCACTTTCCCATTCAAATATCATTTTCAGGGCAACTGCCGCCTGAGAGCCCGCCTCGGTGGTGCTTGGTGCGGGCGCGGTGGCCTGCATTTCAGGAAATGACTGAATTCTCGATCTCAGTCGAGGAGTTGAGGTCGGTAGATGAGGCCGTTGAGTTCTTCTCCGGCAAACTCATCGCCGTGGGCCTGATTACTATTCCTAGGACGTTTGGCTGTTTTGCACGCCGACCACTACCATGGTGGTCGTCCGGGTGTGAAACGGCCCTCAAACAGAAGCGTTATGCCTACATGCGCTATAAGCGCCGCCCGAACGATTTCACTGTCGCTGAATTTCGTCGGGCTAGGGCTAGGTTCCGGTATATTTCGAAGCACGCCCGCCGCTCTTCTTGGCGGGCATACGTGTCTTCACTTAACTGGAAGACCCCTTTAGCAGAGGTGTGGAGGCGAGTCAAAAGGATTCGGGGCAAATTCACGCAGGACCACCCTCCCGTTCTCGAGAAAAATGGAAATGCAATCTCAGACCCCGCTTCCGTGGCGGAATCGTTCACGACCGCTTTTTCTGCATTCTCTCGCCGTGATGCTGCTCCGCCAGCAATCAATGCACGTCGTGATGTCGCGGAAGGCCGCAGGCTTGACTTTACCTTCAGAGGCGGAGAATCCTTCAACGACAAGTTTACTGTGAGTGAGTTGCGCTCCGCTCTCGCTTCGTGCGCGGACACCGACCATAGTCCGGACGATGTCCCGTACGCCATGCTTCGACACCTTGGTAAGAAGGGCATGGCCTTGCTGTAAGATTTTTTCAAAAGAATCTGGGTGGAAGGTCTTCTCCCAGATTCCTGGCTAATCGCTACTGTGGTCGCCTTTCGCAAGCTGTGGAGAGATCACTCTACTCCGACCGGTTTCCGCACAACCTCTCTAACCTCTTGCGTGTGAAACTTGATAGATAAATTTGTAAATGTTAGACTAGCCTTTTTCCTGGACAGCGGAGGCCATCTGTGTTCTGCACAGTGCAGCTTCCGCAAGTTCCACTCCACGTCGGATGCTCTGCTCCGACTGGAAAATGCTGTCTGCGAGGCTTTGCTTGGTAGACAGCACTACACCACGGTCTTTTTCGATCTGGAGAAGGCCTATGATACTGCATGGCGATTCGGTATCATGGAGACTCTCCACACGATGGGGAGAGGGGACGCCTCCCAGTCTTTATATCTGAATTTTTGCGAGATTGTCGTTTCTGCGTACGGGTAGGGGGAGATCTCGCCAGCCCAAAGGAGCAGGAAAGTGTCCTCAGTGTCACACTCCTTGTCATGAGCATCAACGGCATCGCCTCGGTGCTGCCGGAAGATGTTCTCGCTACGCTCTACGCGGACGACCTTTCGATCTCTTTTGGCACGGCCCAAATTCCAACTCTGGAGCGTCGACTCCAACAGGCATTGAACCGCGTCTCTTGCTATGCCGAAGCGCACAGGTTTCGGTTTACTTTGGCCAAGAATAAGGTTGTGCACTTCTGCCGCAATCCACGGCTCCAGCCCGACCCAGATTTGTTTCTTAATGGGGTGCGCCTGGATGTGGTTGAGTCGCATCGTTTCCTTGGTCTTGTATTCGACCGACGCCTCACCTGGGAGGCTCATATTCGCAGCCTGAGTGTCTCTTGTACCCGCGCCATGGATATTCTCCGTTCCGTGACGTTCAGCGCATGGGGCGCTGATAGGGCTACTGCCCTACATTTTTATCGATCCTTTGTTCGTTTAAAGCACGACTACGGATGCGAGTTTTATGCATCCGCCGCCAAGCGCTTATTGCGGAAGGTGGATTCAATCCACCAAACCGGCCTTCGCCTTGCGACCGGTGCATTCTGCAATTTCCCCATTTAGAGCCTGTTGGTCGATGTTGGGGAGATTCCACTTGCTCTGCGCCGCGTGCAGTGCATCACTCGCCTGTACACGCGAGCCCGGCGCCTCCCTCAGTTGCCAACAGCTTTCACTGCATCCGCAGCTGATCTCGACGGTGCCTATGCCGCCGAGAGATGCCAGTCATACCCTAAGCTCTTTGGTTTAGGGCCAGGAAACTCCTTCGAGAGCTAGATATAGCTCTCGGGCCGGTGGCGCCCCTGGTTCTGACAGGACGCAACCCTGAAGGGTACCACATTTGGCTATTTGTCGCCACGCCTTTGCTCCCAAAGCTTGTACTGCGCCGGTAGTATTGCGTTCGACCTGGAACCGTGTCTGTATACGGATGGCTCCAAGTCCCAAGAGGGTGTCGGGCTTCCACGCCATATCCCCTCTGTTTGAAGTCAGCGGAGCTCGGCCAGGCACTGCGTCTGTCTTCACGGCCGAGCTGGTGGCAATACACCACTCGGTACGGGAGATTATGCGACGTGCCCTGTTCGGAAACCGGATTGTGATCTATAGCGACTCACAAAGCGCCCTGAGTGCTCTCTGGGCATTGAAATCTCCGCATCCCCTGGTTCGCGATATCCGTGACGCCACGGTTTTAGCGAGCCAGGCAGCTGTCGAGATTATCTTCTGCTGCGTTCTTGGACATGTAGGAATTGCGGGGAATGAGCGCGCCGATGAGGTCGCCAAAGAGTCCGCGAGGACTCTGCGACTGGACCAGCGTTTTGCTCTTCCTCACACCGACTACATGGCAGGAATACGGGCAGCTCTTCGGACTGCTAGGCAAAGAAGATGGGATACGGTCGAAGGCAACTTAAAGTTTCGTGTCATTGCACCGCGACTGTTCCCATGGACCTATCCCCTATGCCGCGACGGCTTCAGGTCCCTTTCGGTCGTCGCCGAATCGGACACACTCGTGTGGCACATCGCTATTTGATGGGGCGCTCGCATGCGCCCTATTGTGACGACTGTGTCGTCCCCCAGACTGTTCGGCACATTTTTGTCTAATGTCCCATTCTGAGTGATCTTCGCGCACGTTACCTGTCCCGGTACCGAGATGGGCGGGGTCGCTACCGTTTGTCCTTTGTACTCGGGACGAGTGCATGCACATTGACTGGTGGACTTGTTGACTTTTAGGGGGAGGCCGGCCTTCTCCCTTTCATTTAACTAGGTTTAGTTGTTGTTGTTTTTATTGTTTTGTTATATATTGTTATTTCTTCCTAATTTTTATTTCTTTTTATTTGTGTTTTCTGTTCATTTTTTTAAAGTAGCCTAGAAATAGGCTGTTTGTTTACAGTGACTTATGCCTAAGTGGGCAGTCGCCAGAGAGCCCCTTAAAAAAAAAACATATGCGTTGCTTCGGACGCGTCCGCTACTCATGTCGGTGCGACGCTTCAACAGAAAGTTGGTGACTCTTGGCAACCACTCGCTTTCTTCTTTAATGCTCTTCCTCCTTCTCAACAGATGTACAGTACATTTTCCCAAAAATTACTGAACATATACCTCGCCCTCCGTCACTTCAAACAATAATTGGAAGGACGTGATTTCACTGTTTTTACTGACCACAAGCCATTGGTTGGTGCGCTCGCCTCTAGTAGCACCTCCTTAGTACACTCCTCAGTTGATACTCGTCACCTTGATTTTATCCTGCAGATGGCAAACGATATTCGCTACGTTCCTGGTTCTTCAAACGTCGTACCAGATGCGCTCTCTCGCATCTTATCGATTTTGTGCTCGCAACTCTCCCAAACTGCACCTATCGATCGCGTGACGATAGCGCTTGTCCAGGAACAAGATGAAGACACACAAATACTGCGTCACTTTTCTCAACTCATCGTTCGCGAGATGGACTTGCCGGACAGTCCCTTCAGGCATATCTTGGTTGACTATTCAATGCCTGAAAGTCCTCGTCATCTCATTGCTTTCACTTACCGTAGGGACATTTTTGACCAGACTCACGGTCTTTCTCATCATGGCATTCGAGCAACTCGCAAGCTCATCACACAACGTTATGTGTGGCCAGATATGAACGCTGACGTGGCCAAATTGACCCGCACATGTCTCCCTTGTCAACGTGCAAAGGTTCAACACCATACAAAGTCACCTCTGGCTGCTTTTCCACTTCCATCGGCACGTTTGACGCTGTTCACATCGATCTGGTTAGTCTTCTGCCCTTTTCGCGTGGTTGCACATACCTTCTCACCATAATCGATCGTTTTACCTCTTGGCCAGAGGCAGTTCCTATCCCCGACATCAGAGCTTCCACTGTAACTCGAGCCTTCGTCTCAGCATGTGTTGATCGTTTTGGTGTCCCATCAACGATCATGAGTGATCGAGGTAGCCAATTTGAATCCCACCAATGGGATGCACTCATGTCAGTGCTTGGCTCCTTTCGTCTCCCTACCACAAACTACCATCCCCAGAGTTACTCTAAGGTGAAACGTTTACACAGGACTCTTAAGGAAAGCTTACGCTCCACTGACCCCAACATCACTTGGGTGGAAAAGCTACCCTTAATTCTCCTGGGAATTCGTGCCTCATTGAAAGAGGATTTGAATTGCTCTGCTGCGGAACTCGTCTATGGTACGCAACTTCGTCTTTCAGGTCAATTCTTTTCTTACGCTGGCTGTCCTTTTCGTTCCGACATACATCTTGAGGCATACGTACACAATTTAGTACGGGCGATGTCTGAGGTAAAGCCGACTGCCGCAAGAGTGCCTGCTCATCAGAAACCTTTCGTGCCTAATGAGATGGCAACTTGCTCTCATGTGTTTTTCCGTCGCGATTCCACTTGCACATCCTTGCAACCTGTCTATGACGGACCTTTTCTCGTCGTCTCCAGAAAACCGGAATTCTTTGTTCTTCAGCTTGGCACCAAGCAGGATACGGTTTCCATTGATCGCCTGAAACCAGCTTTTATAGATGCCGTTCACCTGAAACAGTCACTACATTTCTCTTCCACTTATATAGGTCCAGTGGTTATCCCAGCCTACCTTCCGCACCTAACTATTCCTTCAACACTTCCCAACCAATTAACTCCATTCCGAACCCTTCTTCGGCTCTTTCAAATCAAATTGCAACTTTTACCCCATCTCTTTACTCGCGAACCCTCCGCCAACCATCTCTACCCGACCCCCAATTCTTATTCCCAACTGCTGCCGCCTCACTTTTTGTTGCAGGACCACTCGACAGCAGATGGAGAACATCAAGCGACCAACGCGCAACTCCCGATTATCGCCTTTTCGGTAGGTCCAGAACAATCGTCACCCGACTCTCCGGTCCTCGCTCGCGACAATCTCCCGCATCAATCGAGTGGCACTTCTAATCGCCACCTGACTCTCAATCCGAGTCAGCCAATTGGCACCATAACCCGTTCTGGACGCGTTGTAAGGAGGCCTCTCCGCTATATAGTCTAATATTTTTTGTAAACACCTTGTGCGAGCTTTTCCATCGCTGAGGGGGGGGGCAATATTGTAGCGGTCTATACCCCTACAAGTGGAAATATTCAGTCATAACTGTATATATATATATATATATATAATTTCAAGAAGGGTTGGTAACCATGACTTAATTCGTGAGATTGTTACTCCCGTTCTCTCGAGCGTCTTCAAATAAAATCACATGAGTTTCATTTGTGCTTTTCGGCTCCTTCAGTAAACAGGTCTGTAATACTTGAATAGTAAATTTTAGTTAAATATGTCCCGAAAAAATCTCGTTTTAATGCGTGATTCTTCTCTCATTTACAGGCCCTCCCAACTCCGTTGTAATCTATTTATTTAATCTATTTATGTATCCAAATTACAATCTTTATGTATCTAATTTAATTCATACAATCTATTTATACCAATATTTATACATATCAATCTATTTAATATTTACCCTATCTATTTAATATTGACCCAATCCAATTAACTATATAATCTATTTGCTCATATAATATATTTACAATCCATATAAATATTTATCATATATTTATAATATTTACTCATTTAACATCCAACTATAATCTAATTAATATTTGTCAATCTAATTATTAATCATCATATGTGTACTCTTATTCTCATTAGCTCATGCAAAGTTAATTCACCCGCGTAAAATTCAATCCAATCATAAACTGTATAATTTCACTTTTTAATCATAACTGTTCATTCCATAATATTTGTTTTTCGTATCTCTTTGTTTTAATACACGTATTCCCACGACGTTGCCAATTTAGGCCTGAGAAAACTTCGTCTGCAAATTCACACTTCCCGTTAGCATTTAACTTCATTCCCCTTGTATAACAAAAATATAGGTTTGGGGGTTTATTGTGACCTGAGCTATATATTATATTGGCGCAATAATCACCTAACCACCTATACTGCTACTTTAGCAAATTCATGTGTTGCAATCAATCATTCTTTTTTTCTTTTTTTTAATTCGGTGTTGGTCGATTCACTGACTTAATCTCTGTATATTATTAATATTATTAGGAATGGGTTCGGAACCCTCAATATTTGGTGTCTATGTATATTTTGTATTAGATATCTAACCATATAGTGTAAACGGATGAATTAGGTATACTCAGTAAGTAGTGTTGTGTAATATTCTATGTATATATATATATATATATATATATATATATATATATATATATATATATATATATATATATATATATATATATATATATATATATAAATATGAAAAACTTACAAAGTATCACGTGAGGGTAGCAAATGAATGGAATGTCCCACAGGAAAAAATGAAATGGTGTTTCCAAGTACTTTCGAACTTTATTAAGTTCAATATCAAGGATAACTACAAGAAATAATATTATATTAGAGGTATATATACGAAAGAAAAATATGAAAGACTGCCTCAAAAACAAGAAATCACCAATGAGGAAGACTGAAGGGGGAAGGTAAAGATTCACATTAAGAATTACAAGAAGCAGGTAGTAAGGTCAAACTGAGAAGACGAAAAGGGTAACAGATTTAGAGAAATTGAGATATCCTAACTAGGGAGATTATAAGACACGAGGAGCGAAAAGTGGGGAATATACAATGTACATAACAGAGCAGTGAAAATTAAATAAAAATAAAATAAAATAAAAAAATTAAATTGGGACCACATAACTAAGGATTGTATATAAAAAACTGAGAACAAAAGTCAGAACTAATTTCTTTAAATATTAATATTTTAATTATAGCATCTATTTTATACCGGATGTCCCAGAAAAAAGTTAACCGTACTTTGAATTAGTATAACTTAAAAAATATTGGAGATTTTGGGGTCCTGCCAAAAGTGTTTTATTTAACAACTATTTACCTGTCAATTCTGGAAATTTCATTAAATTCCCTTTTATGATTTTGATACACTAATGAGTTTAGTGATGGCTATCAAAAATAAGTTTGCGCAAGGAAGTAAAATAATGAAACTAAGCCTAGGAAGGCTAGGCCACCGTGCACTTTCAAGAGAAGCGTAGGGAGCCTAGGTAGCCTAGGTCACTGTGCGATTCTTCAAGCAAAGCCTAGGCCATTTTACAGTGTTTTTTCAGCTACGCTATGGTATGGTCTCGTCATTATTGCTTACTAAGCAAATAAAAGCGTTTCTGTGTAAAAGTTTACTTCCATAGAACCTTTTTAATCATGCAATTAACAAAAGATCAACGCGTATTTATAGTCACAAACTTTATTAAGACTGGCAGTATTAAACAAGTACAAAATTCATTTGAACAACGTTTTCCAGGCAGGCACCCACCAAGCAAGCCCACAATTTGGAAAAATGTTCGCAAATACCAACATGAAAGAACATGCTTAAATCTAAATAAAGGTCATTTGGGCCGTATGAGAACCATAAGAACAACTGAAAATATCGAAAATGTTCAGATGACACTTCTTCAAAATCGACATGTATCAGTCAGAAAGAATGGGTTACAATTGTCAAAGTCATTTAACCGCATTATTAAACATGACCTAAAATGGCATCCCTATAAGATGCATGCAAGACACCAGCTTCTTGAAACTGATTTTCTTTATTGTGGATAATTTATCGAATGGCTTTTCATAAACCTGCTCGTTTCTTAGAAAACATTGTGATTTGGTGACGAGGCGGCCTTTTTCAAGAATGGAAAGGTAAATAGCCATAACATTCTGCAATATGCGCCGCTGAACCACTCCCCAGCATTTAACTTTGACACACGTATTTGTGATGAAGAAAGTGTCTCTGTGGATCGGAATATGCGGAGATGGCTATCTTGTCGGCCCATTGTTTTACGAGAATAACTTGAATGGTGCTGCCAACCTGAGCATGATCAACGAAAGGATCTTCCTGGAACTCCGCTAGATTTACGGCAATCAATTCAATAGACTTTGTCGATTCAATACGGCGCACCAGCTCATAGACAGCTTGCTGTAAGAACAAAACTAAGAGAAATGTTTGACAACTGCATTGATGCGCTAAATCATGCAATTAAATGACCCCCAAGATCCCCTGACTTAACACCGTGCGATTATTTCTTACGGGGATATCTAAAGAAAAAAGTGTATTCTACTCCACCACAGAGCATCAACCAGTTAAGAGATAGTATCGCACGTGAAGTCAATAGACTTAAGGAAAATCACAAGTTAATCAAAAAAGTTGTTCAATCAATGCGATCAAAGGCGCAACTGTGCTTGGAAAGAAATAGAGGACATGTGGAAGGAAACGATACTTAGAAAAATAAAAAATGAATTTGTATTACCCTTATGAAGGGGTGTTTTTGTTAAAAATGGATTTAAATATATTTGTTGATTTTAAACTTCGAACTTTTATTATTTTACCTCCTTGCGCAAACATAATATTGATAGCATCCACTAAACCCATTAGTGCATCAATATCATAAAAGGTAATTTAATGAAATTTCCAAAATCGACAGATAAATAGTTGTTAGATTTGTTTTGTTTTACAGGACTCAAAAATCTCCAATAGGTTTTGAGTTATACTAATTCAAAGTACGGTTATCTTTTTTCTGGGACACGTTGTATAAACCAGGGGAAAGGTTAAAATTACCACATTGGCTTATAAAAGCACATTCAATGATATTTCTTTTTATCGGTTCATTGGAAGGATAAATAAATTTGGGCCGAATTCCAGTTAATTAGATGGTCCTTATCTGACATATGGACAAAGGAAGTATTTTTATCTTCCCCTCTACTGACATTATATTTATGTTGATTTATGCGAACAGAAAGTTGTTTATCTGTTTGTCAATAATATTTATTTAGGCAACCAGAACACTCTACTGAATGAACTCCCCCCCCCCCTCTCAAAGAAAAACTATTACAATTATTACGTACTAATAAATTCTTAATGGTCGTCTCATATTTAAAAGCAACAGAAATGCTAAAGTTATTCAAAAGACGGTGAAGATCACTAAGACAAAGAGAAAAAGGTGGAACTAAATTGTTATTACTATTAAAAGGGAGAGTAGGGACAGTTTGATAAAATTTCTTTTTAGCAGAAGAAAGACAGTTTTGAAGAAACGCGTAAGGGTAACAAAGTTTATGGTCAATTTCAAAGATATTGGAAAATTCCATGAATAGTCAAGCCACGACGTTTCCCTCAACTGCCTCGACCACGCTAGCGAGCCAGTCCTCCTCAGCTTCCACGACCACATGTGCGTCACCTGTGGCGGTTAGTCATCCTGCAGCTATAAACCAGGATGTCAGCACCCGAGGCACCAAACACACATCATTCAATCTTCCCGCTTTCGATGCGACCGATCCGATTACGTGGTTCAAAATATGCGAGGTTCTGATGTCACATCAAGACATAACGGATCAAGAGCACATAATAAGCATCACGCAAAAAGTCCCAATAAGTATCTTTGCTTTGTTTCCGGGAATTTTGTTACAAAGTGAGAGAAATGGTACACGGGGGAAGTTGAGGCAAGCTTTCAAGCTTGAATTTGGGAGATCCCAGGTGGAAGACTTAAGGCAACTACTAAATACTCGACAAATGGGTGATAGGTGTCCCACGCGTTTCCTTGAGCATGTCAAAGAATTAATCAGGGCGAAGGGCGCTTCGTCATAGCTTTTTGACTCGCTCCTAACGGAGATTTTCATCCGTGGGATCCCTGACCACATTAGGCTCCTCATCATGATTGGTGGGAACAAGAGCATGGATCATCATGATTGGTGGGAACAAGAGCATGGATGAAATCGCCAAAGCAGCAGAGATAATATATCTCAATGCGTACGTAAACTGGAGAACTGTCCCACAATGTACCATTCCTCCCTCTAATCCATCTATTTAATAGTTTCGGTTACCAAACGACGCCTTCTGGCAATAGGCCAGGCCCATGTAACGCCTCATTTTTACATTAATCACGGGACTTGGCTGCCGCTTTGGAGATGATAGAGGGAGAGCTGCAAAAACTGAAACTCCAATGTAGGGCTGAGCGACTAAACGGTTACAAGGGTGGACGGAGCGACAGGCGCCGACGGCCTCTCGAAGACGAGAGCAACGAGAGCATTTAAGCACAGGAAGTGAGCTGCAGCATTCCCCTGCTCATTTTTTCGCCTATCCCCCTACTCCTAAAGTCTCTCACTTTCAAACTAGGAGTCTATGCTGGTACCATGAGAAATATGGTAGAAAAGCTGTACACTGTACATAACCTTGCCAATACTACCTATCATCCTATCCTCACTCTCAATCAAATAATTCTCGATCTTCACAAATTCGTCCCTATAATCATAATGTTACTTTCATCCAAGCAACTAATTGGTGCTGATACCACAACAAATATGGTGCACAAGCCATAAAATGTATACAGCCCTGCACATGTTTACAACCAGTAATTCCACCTAATCTCAACTCTCCACTCCTCGCACATCAATCTTCATCTCCAAACTCCTCTAATCTTCACTTTTCACCACCAAACTCTCCAAATCCTCAATCAAATCTTCATTCCTCAAATTCTCCAGTTTTATCACTTCACCCAACTCAACCACTTTGTTCAACTCCTCAATTTTCGATTTCCCAACCTTCAAATTCTCACATCCTTTAAACTAACAACTCAAGCGATAAACGATAAACGGGTCAACATATACCACTTACACGTCACTTCATTTATTCAGGTAGGCCCTCACTTTTGCATTTTGCCTGACACTCAATCCTCACTTCATATCGTACCAATTCATTCAGCACTCATGCTGTGCTATGGCAACACGCCACCGACTCATCAGCATTCACACAGTGCTATGGCAACACGCCATCAATCCATTCAGCACTCACATAGTGCTATGGCAACACGCCATCAAACCACCTAAATAGAAAATGTTCACCTTTACCTTCTACTTCTTCTTCAATTATACCACTCTATGGTCAAGTGATTCCCCTACCTCAATCATCACCTAACCTCAAACCCAATCTTCTCTACCTCGCCCATATCTCCATCTCCTTCCCGATTTCTGCTGCCTCCTCTTTTGTTGCAGGAAACCTCTTCGTCAGAGCTGTGCAGTCAGGAGACCATCCCTCAACCTCTGGTCCCCCCCTCCCCTAACGAGCAAGCCAGGCACAGGAAGTCATGCTATCGCCAGACGCCAGCTCAGAGAGGTAACCCAAACGGATCACCATCAATCCGTCCACTCTTGCTAGTCAATTATGCATCTCGCCCAAAATCCATTTTGGTACGACCTTTTATACCAATACGGTTACCTAAAAATCAAATTCCGACTCTTCCCAACCACCAACCAATCAAAACCTTTGTACAACCCAATTCGAAATTAACTAATATGAATAGACTTTCCCGTTTCCCCGAGTCCGGAGCGCATTTTAACGATCACTTTTATCTCAGCAGCGCTCCATCAAGTTCCCCTAATATATAACTTAAAAAATGTCGTGGCAGTACTATACTATATTTTATATAATTCCCATATATTTTATATCTTATTCACTATAATATCCACCTTATATAGCTTATTCCTCTTAACATTATAATCATCGGCCATTTCCCTATATTCAATATATATATATATATATATATATATATATATATATATATATATATATATATATATATATATATATATATATATATATATATATATATATATATATATACATTAACTGTATTATCAAATTCAAATTAGTCATATTCCATTATTTGTTGTTCAATAAATCTTGTTAAATTTGAGTCAGTGATTTTGAAATCCTTCGGCATGAAATAGTTATCATTCATCACGTTTTCTCTTTCAAGTCATTTTTTATCTTTAAATTCATATAACAAGGTTTAATGGCTGCTATCTAGGCAGGTTTTGTCATTAAACCAATCATCTTAATAGCTATAGTGGTTATTTTTCATTTGTATATATTAGGTTCTTTTAGTTTAGCATTCGAGCTTTTGTTTTCATAATGTTCTCTTGTGAGCTTTTCAGTTTTGAATATTATTTTTTTGTTTTGCTTTTCACCGATTTTTTAACGGGCTATTTCTGTGATGAAGTATTTTTATTTGATCTCTAATCTTCATTCCGTCGTCTTTTCATATTACTGTGAAGGCCTCTTAGAAATTTAAGCTTCTTTTGATAAGGGTCAGTAGTAATAGACATTTCAATCTCAAACTTTGAGTTGTTTTTCGTGTGGTCCATCGGTTTAGATTATTAGCAGAAATGCAACGGTTGTCAGGAGTAGAAGTAAAAGCAAATTTCTGGAGCAAAATTTGATGGCCATGGTTGTTAAAATCTTTACCTGGAATGTCGACGTTGAAATGGTCGTTATCATGCTTATGTGATCGTACGGGACATATGGGCCTGGAGTAGTCACCTGATTAAGGGAGAACTTGGGATTCGTTAGTTCAATGTCAAGTGCAGTTGAAGACCTTCCTTTGTGACAGGTGGTAAAATCGGGTCCTTCTCTTTGTACAATGTCCCTACCAATTAGAAGACTTAGCGAAGTCCCAGCACCATTGTACGCTGTGGTATATTCGGCTTCTCTGCAACGGGCGTTTAAATCTCTTATTAAGATGGTTGATGCTCCTCTTCTAAACAGCCGCATAAAGTTGAGAATTGGTAAGTATAGGCGCCTTGTTTGCTGGTATCCAACTGCCACCACAATGTAATGGTATGCCATGCTAATCTTGATAGATAAGTAAGATTCATCTAAGTCTTGTATCTCAATGAATCTAATTCCTTCTCTGATCGCGATGGCTACTCCGTCATACCTTTTCCTCGAGTGGTTTGCCATTAGAACTACATAATTATAGATTTTTATATGAGGCGTTCAGTAACAGAACCATTAAATACGAGTATTATTAATTTGTGGACGCACACTCAAGGTCACACCTAACTAGTTTAATTTTCTAAGTTGGAAGGAGACAGTAGTCTCATTAAGGACGTACACACAGGCGCAGCTAGCGCACACACACACACACACACACTCACGCACTTTACCAGATTATTTACAAGAAGCCGCACCCCCCAATAATTTTAGCCACGAGCCGCCACTGTTCTGAATATTGCTAAACTTTAACTGCGTTTTTCTCCACTTTTAGTTTCTGGCGCTTACGTCTCACTCTGTTACTAAACTTCTCATATGTTCTCTATCTTCGTCCAGACAATGCTCAAATATTAGTACGATGTCTGGGGATACTGATCCTATTATCTCGTTGTATATACCACTTTTAGTACTCTATCCGTTGACGCTGAGGGAGAAGATTCTGAGGTTTTTATATATGACGTTAATATCTATGTTTAACTCATATTTGGTTGTTTGATCTTTACTCTTTTTTCTCTGACTGGGGATCTCACCCTTCCCGACCTTTTCTTCTTAAATTGATTCTGGCTTAGGTTGTAGCAAGATTCGGGGCATATCTCAACTAGACCTCTTTTTCATTAATATCTGCAACAAACTCCTACTTATATTTTCCTTTGACTATTCTTTCAATGACGTCTCGGTGCCGGACAGTTTCGAAATTGGTGCGAACGGTGATCCATATATCTCCATGCATAGTTCTTGGTATGTATAACTTATAACTTGCTGTGATGGGTGTTGTGGATCCCATTGGTTCTGGCTCACCGCTTGTGGGTGCATGGCTTATGTACATTTGAGAGTCAGTTCTTTCTGCAGTTTTTGGTTTATTCAGTCATGGGTCTCGAGAGGTGGAGCGGGACCTTGGCACGGCTTCAGTCATTCTCTTGATTTTGGCTGACAAATCTTTAAATATCCCGCATTCTAACTGGGCACCTCTGTTGTTTACAACGTAGAGTGGGACACCAAATCTGGACATCCACCAGTCTAGAAAGGCCAAAGCAACTGTTGTGGCACCTATATCCAGGATCGGTATTGCTTCTATCCATCTTGAGGCTCGGTTGATACACGAAAGTAAATATCGATCATAGGCGGTCGTTATCGATAATTATCGCGATAACGATATCAGGTTAGCAAGTATCCGATATATATTTTTCATCGTTATCGCCAAAACTTTTAGTTCCCAAGTAGCGATAATCGATAATTTGAGTTTTGGGTTCCAGTTTAGCACAAACGCGAGCCGCGCGTGACTTGGAGGGAGAAATAGGTAGGTCCGAGCTGGGTACCAAACGTATACTGACCGGAGTGCGGGGTGGCCAGTCTTGATGTCTTCTCAAAACGTTCGCTCAGCTTCAGTCTCTCACCAGCATTCAGATGAGAAGTCACGAGGTGTTGCTCCTGCGCGCTACCTGTTTTACGCGTTCTTTGATGATTTTTTCCCTATGTTCCCGTGCTTCTTCCGTTCTATTTTTTTTGTGCACGTGCCTATGAATGCATGTACTTTTCGGTGCCACTCTTTAATATCCGTTTATTAACGTTTTGAACACTACGAAGTACGCCCCTATTCTAAACTGATCCTATTTTTATTGTAATTTAGTAGTGCAGTGCTTTGCAATTTTATAGTATTGAATTAGTGATTGCGTCGCAAGAGACTGTGCCCGCATCAAGACAAAGAGACTCAGCGGAGTCTATTGACTCTGAGCTTACTGAGGCTGAGCCTCAGTCACCCTGGCCATTCCTTGGCAAGTGGGTGAAATACAAGAAGATGGTTAGCGAACCGGTTACATCTTCCAGGGCTTGTCCTGCCTCTCAAGGTCACTGAGGTGAAGGTGAACAAGGGCATCAAGGCCAATCTCAAGAGCCACTTCAACAGGATTCATCCTGAGAACGCAAAACAAGTTGATAAAGCTTGCAAGGCCGAGAAATTAGGCATCATGGCCCAGGGTAGCGCCGTCATGTAGCCTACCGTCGACAAGACAATTGTCAGGTTTGTGGTGGACAACATGCTGCCACTGCAGCTTGTGGACAGTCAGAGCTTCAGGGACATGGTCCACACCCTCAACCCTAAGAAAGAGGTACCCTCCTTATCTCATGGTTTCCAAAATTCATCGATTAATGGCGCCTACAAATTTACACTTTCTCGATATAATTTTATCACTCTGAGACGCAGACAGCTGTCTCGGATTAACTCCACTTCTAGACGAGAAATACTCGTTTTTATTACACTGTCGCCAAACTTTACTGCTATTTGAATTCTCGGCTTTCGTTTACTTTCTTTCGTTTACTGACTAATCCGAGGATTAAGATTTGGAGAGATTTAAAAAGTAAACAAATAAAAATTAAAGAGGTGGGATGGTTCGCTAAACCATTTAAAGCACAGGGTAGCGTTGATAAAAGGTTAGATAATTAAAGGTAATGCTCAGCTTACGTAATTACAAAGTTGTTGTGCAGAGGAAAACGATGCGTAGGAATCTTCGGTCCACTGGTGAGTTCCAGTAGAAGGGTTCTTCGGGGGTTGTCCTAAGCAAAGGGAAAGGACTGTTTTCGAAGAGTGAGAGCGAAGTGGCACTCGTAGATACGAGCGATCTTTGTGACAGCAAATCGGGGATGTTCTAGATGAACAATGGAGGTTATTGTTTAAACCAATCGTTCTCTTGAAGAACGTTAAAAAGGGGGGAATTAAATTATCCTGACGTGATGTCTTGGGAATGAGATCCGTTTCTTGACGAACGGGCTTGAAGAACAATGGCTGTTCTAACGTTGTTCTCTTCTGAACAACAGAGGGGGGTGAGAACCGTCTCTTGTCAACGGGCTCAAAGAACAATGGCTGTTCTAACGTTGTTCTCTCTCTGAACAACAGGGGATGGGGCTTGTGGACTTGGTGTCTCGAAGGCACGAACCTTGGCACTCAAGGGATATTGTCCTCTTCTGGACAATAATGGTGGTTTTCGAGGTGCACAAGGTGAGACCGGATCGGCGTGATGCCTTGCGAAGATAATCTGGATCTGATCTTATTGGGAAATGCTATTGTATAAGTACCAGGAGCCGTCTCCAGGGCGTAGGGGATAATTGAGTGGAAGATTTTTTTCGTTTATTTGTTTCTTATTTTAGTCTAGTAATAAGCTATAAGCAATTTTACGGCGATTTTTCCATTGGTGGCGGTAGTCAAATGTTCGCCTTAAAAAATATGTCGATTCTAGTAGATTACATTCACCGTGCCTAAGGCATGTTTCCTGTCTTTGAGCCATTCAGTACCTACAGTTTTGTTGTTTTTTTAATATAAATTACCACTAGGGTAAATTTATTTTGGAACTTATGATCTTGATCGGAGTCTCAAGTTAGGCGCTATAAAAAAACCTCATTATTATGTTTAAATCTCACCAATCCCACTATTACCCCTATCAATTTAGTAAATTTATCCTAACTTTCCCCAAATTTACATATATTTTATTCGCCTTAGTCATTAGAAATTAAAGCAACGATATTATTAGCGTCTTAAATCTCTCAAATAGATATTCGTAACGAAACCCAAAGAAAACTTCCTATATTAAAAATATATATTCTGCAAATATCCATCCCTTCTATTAACATATACCTTTCATTATATATATATATATATATATATATATATATATATATATATATATATATATATATATATATATATATATATATATAGTGTTGGGCATTCGCGAGCAACCCTTTGGGGCCGCAATTGCGATCGCAGCTATTTTTGGTTGCGATTGCGCCGTAATTATGTTGAATAAGTTGCGAATTGACTTGCGATGTAACTATTTTAAACAATATACACCGTAAGTCGCACCCACAACTTTCAAAAATCTAGAAAAAAATTATTTAATTCCATTCTGGTTTGAACTTGTTTCAACCTCGTTACTAGTTAATTCATGTTTTTGCGGGTGAGACCAATCCCCGTTGCGTGCGCTGCGTCAGTCTCTCTGTAACTATTCCTAGAATAGGTTGTGTTTTTTCTCCTTGTCCGGTTTGCGCGTAAAGTCTTTGTACTCTTCATACGGAATTACTAAAATCGATCGTTTTATGACGAAAACGCCAAGTTTTAAAACTATCTCCAGTGCAACACCACTAGTTTTTCATGTGCAGATGATACTTCGGTTAATCTGGTAGATAGCACTACTGTTAGCAGCTCTGCGAGTGCTGAAAGTGACACGTTAGTAAGTCGCTCATCACAAAACTTTTGGCCTTACCTACAAGATTTTGTTGAGTTTGTGAGTTCAAGTAAGGATGGTGACCGTATGGTCTTAAAATGTCTTAAATGTTTGTCGAAGTCTAAATGTTACGAGGCTCAGAAAAAGTCCCTATCTAGTCTGCGTTCACATATTGCAAGCATACATAGAGAGTTTGTGGTGCTGGAACCACATTATAGAATCGCATCTGACTCAAAACTACATCTAAGATGAACATTTGGAAGTCTTATAAAATTCAATAATTGGTTCACAGTAAACTAAATTAACATTACACAAAATGGTAAATCAATAAGTGTTGTAAAGGGAGCAATGAGATATTGAACCCATATTTAATTATTGACTCTTAGAATAAAATTATAGTATTATCTCTTTCTTAACGAAAAAAATGTATCATACCTTGCTGTACGATTAAAAATTATAATATCTCTTTCTTAAGTGGGAATAAAAATTCACCATTAAACTGTCATCTTTGGTTAGCTGTGCTTACAGTTCGTCCGAGAGTTTCAACGAGGCCAATAATAAATGATGGAAATGTTGATGTATTGCCAATTCACATGATTCAAAAATATTATTCTCTTTTTAATTCCCCGTTAGTAAAAGTGAAATATATTTCACATTTTTGACGTCCCCCTTCATTTCCTGCACCTCCTTTGTCGAGTGGCAACTTCCCTCTGAAGTGGCGTTGTTTCTTCAATGGTGTCTGAGCAGTCAATAAGAAAAAAATCAATTTCAATTCAATTTCATTTAGAACAAGAGGAGGAAGAAGTAATGATGAGAGGGGAGGGCAAAATAGATAGAAGATGAAGGAAGTAGTAGAGATAAATGAATGGTGATCGGGCCTTCTCCTTTTTTTTTGTATTGGTGTCCCACTACGAGATCTTTTTTATTTATTTTCTGTTCATTTTGGGTGTCTCATTGAGGGATTTAATTTTTTTTCTAATTTTGTTTGTCCCACTACGGGATCTTTTGTCTAGTTTGTTGTTTACTTTTTTTTCGAGTTATTTAGTTATTGGTATTTAGGTATAGGTACGAATGTTGTGTTGTTGGGAAGGTAGTTTTTAAATCTACCTCCTTTTGCTTCTGGGTATACATATTACACAGATATTCGATTCTCAAGACTCACGTATGACGGGGGTACTTCAGATTTGAGTAAAGAGGCCCTCAACACTCATGGACGACGGAGTTACTTCAGATTTTTGAAAGATATCGCGGTTTGAAAAACAAAGCGCCGCATTTATAATAGGCCTTTTCGGAAAGGTTTCTCGATGAGATTTCTTCGTACCGGTTCTCTCTCGTTTGTTTTCCCCTAATCGTTTTTGGAGTAACAACACGGAAGACATCCGGATGTATACCTAGTGCGTCTAAGTTAAATCTGAGGAAGACGAACCAGCTGCTGCCATGCAGGTAAATCACGCACCGGCAGCTTAGCGACCCCTGGAGGCGGAAGCCGACTGTGACCATCAACCACCCACCTCAAAATCTGCCAGGAACGCAAACCAGCCCCCACCACAGCCGGTAAGGGTAAATTACCATGACGGTGACCAAATAAGAGAGGGTGGACCAGGTGAAGAACAGGCAAATGTAAAAATTTACATCAAGTCCACTGAAGTTAAGATGCTGATTGCCCACCCAACAGACCTGACCAGGGCCCTTAATGAATCCCCGCTGGGGAAATGCATACTACAAGGCCGCATCAGGGAGTTGGGTACCGGCTAGGCTATACGGTTGGAGGTGACCCGTGATGGCCTGAACAAGCTGGCATGCAGACTAGAAGATATCACGGTAAACATGTAGATTATCGGCCCGGCCTAGGAAAAATTGTTTTGTGTAAATATTATCGTTCACCCGTGTTTGAATCTTCGTTCGCGTTATCTTTCACCCGTGTTTGAATATTCATGCGCGTTTGAGTTTTGTTCGAATGCTAGTTGCCGCCATTTTTTGGGGGGAAATCTCGAAATTAAACCCACCGAAAATGCTGTTTACGTAGGCCATTTTATTTACCAAATTGCCCGAAAAAAAAACCGAAACACTTTGTTTCCCGTACTTAATTGCATTGGTTATCATTCCGAAATAGCGGAGGGAAGCCTATTTATTTTGCGCGCCTGCGTCGTATTCGAAATCTAACTGACGCCATCTTTCTTATCCAAAAATAAAGAACGATAAGCGCTGTTAACTTACTTTATTTCGGGGGGTACACTTCAGAAATAGCGATGAGGAAGGCGTGGAATCGTTCTTTAATTCCCGTTTTGGTCAACGGGAAGCGCTTGCAGAAGATGGCGGTTTCAAGATAGGCGTCGAATTGAGCGGTTTTTCTCCCGTATTTGGGAATTGAACCTCTCGCATCTCGCCAGACGCGTTCAATATTCTGGGGTCACCTCTAATTGCCGGCCACAGATTTCGCATTCACTTTTAGTTCGCACTAAATTATGCACTTCCAAAAAGTTGTTTAATTTATCTCTAGCAGAAACTAGGCTTAATAATTCCGCAATAGACGACGGACAAACTTGAAAATTCGATTGCATTTTGAAACTGCGGTGAAGACGTGCGATTCAGAATTTTCAAACTGCGTAAAAGGGGAATGTTTGACACCCAAACTGCTAAAAAACAAGTAGTTCCTTGAAATGATCTAGCTAATTACATTTAATTGTATAAAACAAGGTAATAAAAAGAGTAAAATGGTGAAAAATATATTGAAAAATAAAAATGACTCCGAATGGGGATAATAAAAAGCTATTAAGTATGAAAAAAATTTGAAATTAAGCATTTCTGACGTCATTCCCCCTACCCCCCACCCCCTATTATAATTTGCAAAACGATTAAAGACGCTGACATGATGTAGTTAAAGCATTCCCCTCTGTAAACGGCAGAACATTATAACAATTAGGATTATATACTGGGGGCTGTGCCCCCCAGACCCCCCCCAATTTAATGAAACTCAGGATCATCGTAGTGTGCCCCCCCCCTTTTGCTTACCCCCACACGAGCCGTCCCCTTAAAAATGAAATCGAGCATTTCTGACGTCATACCCCCACCCCCCACCCCCTATTATAATTTGCAAAACGATTAAAGACGCTGACATGCTGTAGTTAAAGCATTCACCTCTGTAAACGTCAGAACATTATAACAATTAGGATTATATACTGGGGGGCTGTGCCCCCCAGACCCCCCCCAATTTAATGAAACTCAGGATCATCGTAGTGTGGTCCCCCCCTGATGCTTACCCCAACACGAGCCGTCCCCTTAAATGTACTCCAAAAACGTGAAACATTTTGGAACACGTACGAAAAAACTACGGTTTATCGGCCGGGATCGGCCGGGCCGATAATCTACATATTTACCGATATCACCACCCTTGGCCCATGGAGGGTGCCGTGCTGGGAGTCCAGAGGCCTCAACCCCGGCTCGCTGTATGGTAAGGTGGGACCGTTCAGCTCCCAGTACACTGCCGAGAACCTGGCCGAAGAATTTGACTTCCTTGACCATGTTGGTGTTGCTCTCAAGGAGGTCCTACCCTTACCACCGTGAGCAGATGGGTCCAGATTCTTCAGGCTGGCCTTCCAGGGAACTCAGCTCCCCAAGCAAATAGCACTGGGGCACCAAGTGAAGAACGTGACCAAATTCAAATTATAACATAACATAACATAATTTCACGGATGACAAAAGCCACAAAGGCCTATCAAAGGTCATCCGCATCCGTCAAAACCCACCCACAAAAAGCACCATCACCAGGGAAAGACAAAATCAAAGTCCCTCACAATATAATATAACAGATGACAAAAGCCACAAGGGCTCAACATAGGTCATCCGAGTCAAATGGCCTCTTTTTTAAGGCACCCAAACTCCCAAGAAAACAACATCCAGAGGATTGCATCCAGAAACAAGGGTATCACCAATCAAGGCTTGTTAAGAACTAAATCATGCAGCTATAGATATATACAAACAATATTAATATATACAAAACTTAGGAACCATCACAACCTTCCCTCCCCATAAACTCATCCAACCTACTCTTAAATACATTTAAATTTGGACTTCCTACTAAAACCAATCTAGCAGTGAACCTTGCATGCCTATACAGGTAGTTTCTCAAGTAGAATGGTATGGTTCACTATATCAAAAGCCTTGAAGAAATCAAAAAGGGTCACATCAATCACAGATCTCCTGTATCATCCTGATGTGACAAAATCATATGTTAGGATTAGTTGGTCACCCGTAGTTAACCACGTCTGAAACCGTACTGGCTATTTGAAAGGATTGAGTTAGCTTCAAGGTACTTGTACATCTGTTCAGCAAATAATTCTTTCTAAGGTTTTGCAGCAAACGGATGTTAGGCTTATTGGCTTGTAGTTAAGTAGGATAGAACGTGAAACTTTTGGTAAACATGTAGATTATCGGCTCGGCCTGAAAATTTTTTTTTTGTAAATATTATCGTTCACCCATGTTTGAATCTTCGTTCGCGTTATCGTTCAGCCGTGTTTGAATATTCATGCGCGTTTGAGTTTTGTTTGAATGCTAGGTGCCATTTTTTTTTTTTAAATCTCGAAATTAAACCCCCCGAAAATGCTGTTAACGTAGGCCATTTTAGTTACATAACATAACATAAAATAATTACACGGATGACAAAAGCCACAAGGGCCTATCAAAGGTCATCCGCCTCCGTCAAAACCCACCCACAAAAAGCACCATCACCAGGGGAAGACAAAATCAAAGTCCCCCACAATATAATATAACGGATGACAAAAGCCACAAGGGCTCATTATAGGTCATCCGAGTCAAGCGGCCTCTTTTTCAAGGCACCCAAACTCCCAGGAAAACTACATCCAGAGGATTGCATCCAGAAACAAGGGTATCACCAATCAAGGCTTGTCAAGAACTAAATCAAAACACTTTGTTTCCTGTACTTAAATGCAGTGGTTATACTTCCAAAATAGCGAAGAGGAAAGCCTATTTATTTTGCGCGTCTGCTCCCTATTCGAAATCTAGCTAACTTGAATCACATTTTATTTTCGATCATCTAATTTCGAAGTTAGGGTTCCCATCTAATGCTTGGCCACAAATGTTGCATTCACTTTTAATTCGCACTAAATTATACACATCCAAAAAGGTGTTTAATTTATCTTTATCAGAAACTAGGGTTAATAATTCCGCAATAGCCGACGGACAAAATTCAGAATTCGATGATTATTTTCAAACTGCGTAAAAGGGGAATATTTGACACCCAAACTGCTAAAAAACAAGTAGTTCCTTGAAATGATCTAGCCAATTACATTTAAATATATAAAAGAAGGTAACAAAAATAGTAAAATGGGGAAAAATATATTGAAAAATAAAAATGACTCCGAATGAGGATAATAAATAGCTATTTAGTAGGAAAGAAAAATTGATATCAAGCATTTCTGACGTCCTCCCCCCCCACCCCTATTATAATTCGCAAAACGATTACAGACGCTGACATGATGTAGTTAAAGCATTCACCTCTGTAAACGGCAGAACATTATAACAATTAGGAATATATACGGGGGGCTGTGCCCCCCAGACCCCCCCAATTTAATGAAACTCAGGATAATCGTAGTGTGGTCCCCCTCTTGTGCTTACCCCCACACAAGCCGTCCCCTTAAATGTACTCCAAAAACGTGAAACATTTTGGAACACAGACTAAAAAACTACGGTTTATCGGCCGGGCCGATAATCTACATATTTACCAAAATCACTTGTAGATAGGGTGCCGCAGATGTTATCATTTTGGCCACAGAGCACTAGCTTGCAGGTACAAAGTTGGGTGCAATAACTGCAGTGGCTACCATCCCTTCAAGACACCCCATGCTGTTACTTCTGCCGGGAAGATCACTGTTTATTAAGCAAGAACTGTCCAGCACTGTTGAAGACAGAAGAGATTAATGAACACTGCAGACAACAAAAAGTGAACACAGAGGACACAAACACAAAACTCAAACAAATCAGACCAAAGCCCATTTCCCCAAACATACAATCTAACACCAGTACACGCACCCAAAGAACTCGCATCCCTCCTCCTGCTGCTCCGAACAAAGTGCCTACCACTTTGATTATAAATAATTCCTTCGCTATCCTTAATGACATGATAGATGAGGATCAGTACACATGCAAGGCAGATGCCACAACCTCTCAGTGCACTGATACCCACACACAATACCCCCGCCACTACCAAGCATACCAACGTTTTACAGGCAATACACCGGCCCGCCAGCACGTTCTCTCCAGTGCATACCATCCGTTTGCTGACATTGAGGTCCACCCCACACCTACCACCAGGAAAAGTGAACAACCCACTTATCAAACGTATGCTGAAAAAGTTACAGGAACTAAATCTAGGACCAGTCCCGCACCCCAAATGCCGTAGAAGACGGGCGACTTGGCAGACATCGACTGGTGGTCACTGGTCATAACATAACATAATTTCACGGATGACAAAAGCCACAAGGGCCTATCAAAGGTCATCTGTATCCATCAAATCCCACCCACATAATGCAGCTATAGGATTTTGTCAGATCATGCATCTACAATATACAATTTAACAATCTATAGGAATTTCCAACCATGCATCTACAATATATAATTTAAAGCCTCCATAGGAGTCTGTCAAAAACAAAATCAAAGTCCCCAAAATATACAATAAAAAGAAACTGCATCCACAGGAATGAGTCAAGAAACATATCCACATACCAAAAAGTAAGAAATTAACCCTCCTTTCCCATATAATCATCCAATCGGTGCTTGAAAACATTCAAGTCTCAGGTGGCAAACTATTCCAATAATCCACCACTCCGGTAGTGAAAAAATATTTTCTAACATCCAATCTGCACCTCTCTTTTTTAATCTTTAAGTGGTGGCCTCTAGTTCTATTACTACCTTCTAACTCAAATAACTTGCTGAAATCCAATTTATCCATCCCAGAAAAGATTTTAAAAAGCTCAATCATATCTCCCCTCAAACACCTTCTTTCAAATGAAAACATATTTAATACCCTTAGTCTATCTTCATATTCAAGGTGCTTCAGGGATGGTATTATTTTTGTTGCCCTCCTTTGTACTGACACTAATAAGTTTATATCATGTCTAAAATGTGGTGACCATGCCTGTATACAGTACTCTAAATGTGTCCTGACATAAGATTTGTATAGTTTAAGGATGACCTTACTCTTGTAGCTAACATTTCTTTTAATGTAACCTAGCACCCTATTTGCTCTATTTTTTGCCTCAATACACTGCTTTGAAAATTTCAGTGACCTATCTACTACTACTCCTAAGTCCTTCTCATCTTCAACTGAATTGAGCCAATACCCATGCATCTCATAGCTAAATTTCCTATTATCTTTCCCCATGTTAATAACTTTGCATTTATTAAGGTTAAAAGTCATCTGCCACTTCTGAGCCCAAGCTAACAACTTATTTAAGTCACCCTGCACTTTAAAGCTACCCTCAACCTCTTTGACTACAGCTGCCAATTTAGTGTCATCAGCAAAAATTGATACTTTGCTATTCACACCTTGTCCAAGATCATTTACATAGATTATAAATAATAAAGGGCCCAAAACTGATCCCTGAGGCACGCCACTAATAACATTCCTCCACTCTGACCTCACTCCATTCAGTACAACTCTCTGTTTCCTATTTTTCAGCCATTCATTTATCCAATTTAAAACCTTCCCACATATCCCATGCAACTTTAATTTATAAACTAGTCTTCTATGTGGAACCTTATCAAAAGCTTTGCTGAAATCTAAGTAGATCACATCAACTTTCTCACCCCTATCTAATTCTTTAGTTACATAATCCATAAAATCCAGTAAATTAGTTAAACACGATCTACCTTCTCTAAAACCATGCTGAGCATCATTAATTAACCTACTACTCTCTAGATGATCAGAAATTTCCTTCTTAACCATCTTCTCAAGAACTTTACAGACTATAGAAGTTAAGCTTACCGGTCTAAAGTTATTTGGGTCCTCTTTGCTTCCCTTTTTAAAAATTGGCACTACATTTGCCAATTTCCAATCATTTGGTATTTCTCCAGACTCTAGTGATCTAATAAATATCTTCTCAAGAGCTACTGCAATACTTTCTACACCTTCTTTGAGTATCCTAGAATGAATGTTGTCAGGGCCAGATGCCTTACTAGTATTTAACTGCATTATAAGCCCTTTAATTTCTTCTGTCTATATTAATAGAATTTATCACTACTTCCCTTGACCTAGAATTATCATCAATTAATCTAACTGGTTTCTCTTCTGTGAATACTGAAGCAAAATGATCATTAAGGACCTCTACTATTTCCTCATCAGATTCTTTCAAAACCCCTTCATATTTAATAGGCCCTATTTTATCACTGTTAGATTTATTATTGATTCTATAATAGCTAAAGAATTTTTTAGGATCTTTATTATTATTTTTAGCTAAATTAATTTCTGCTCAAGGCATATTGAAACTTCGAGAAGAAAACATCAGCAGGGGAAATTCACTGAAGCTTTTTAAGACAAGGTCACGGCTGGATATAAGGAAGTATGCTTTCCCGTGTAAGGTGATAAATAACTGGAATCAGTTGCCTGAGTGGGTGATTGCAGCAGCATCAGTCAACCAGTTTGAGGTCAGACTTGATAAATTTTGGTTTAATCAAGAATTGAAATACAATTACAAGGCAAAGATAATCCACCACACACTGCCGCAGGTTGATAATATAGATCTGGAGTCACAGGCATAAGCCTCTTCCATGAAGTCTTCTGTAAGTATCTGTAAGTATATTGTAGATGCATGATCTGACAAAATCCTATGGATGCATTATGTGGGTGGGATTTGATGGATAGGGATGACCTTTGATAGGCCCTTGTGGCTTTTGTCATCCGTGAAATTATGTTATGTTATTATGTAGATAAATATATGGATGAAGCTGCTAGATGGGACTGACTTTTTTTTATGTACATATGTATATATTTTTCTAAGGAGTGGGGAGATTATATTTTGCGGTTGCATGAAGGGATATAATCCTCTGGATGCATTTTATGTATATTGTAGATTAGATCTGACAAACTCCTGTAAAAGGTGACAATGTTGATGACTTTTCTCTGGTAAGAAATCTTTTGTGTGTTGACTGGAACAGGAGCTGCCAAGTGTAGGCCATGAATGGTCTTTTGCAGTCTCCTTCTTTTCTTATGTTCTTATCTCTTCCTATCATATTTTCCCAGTCTACAGAAGTTAAATTAAAGTCACCAAGAACAACTGTATCTTCTTCGCATCCTTTACTTATTTACCTAATCATTAACTCATCGATACAATTAGTCTGTCCTGGTGGTCTATAAAAAGCTCCCAAGTGTATTTTCCTATTTTTACCAACCTTAATATCTATCCATAGTGATTCACCTTCTCCTTGCTTTATAGAGTTATTTAGATTTGAAGAAATGCTATTTCTGATATAAATAATCAACCCACCACCAGTCCTATCTCTCCTTTGACTAATCTACATAGTATAACCCTCTAGTTCAAATTCACTCACATTATCATTAAATATATTTTCATTAACCCACAATTCAACTATACATATTATATCTATATCTTCATGAATGATATAACTAAATAATTCATCCCTCTTATTTCTAAGACTACGAGCATTTTTTGTAAAGACAACTCAGCCCACCTATTCCTGAAACACCTGAGGGGCTATCTCCTTTCTCTCCTTCCCCGACCCTGTACTCTTGTATTTCCCTGACCACTATCACTACTCAAGTAATTTAACCCTAAAGCACTTCCATTAGCCTTCCTACCCTCTACAAATCTGTGTTTGCTTCCTTTCCCTGCCTCACTTTGAGCCATTAAATTTCCCTGACCACTATCAAAACCTAGTTTCCCGCCTCTAAAGACCTAATAACACTATCTAATTCCCGCCACAAAACCTCAACCCCATCTCGGCTCAGATGGAGTCCATCCATCGCATACAAACCCACTCCAAACATCTACAAACACCAATCCTGACTCCTCGCACAAACCTTTCACATATTGATTCAACCCCATTGCACGAGACAACCATTCCATCCCCACATCTATTCTCGGAAGCACACCTGAAACAATGCCTTTTACTCTACTTTCACACATCCTTTCAATCAGCCTTTTATACCGCTGTCATAACTCACAAGTAGCCACTTTCTTTACATCGTTTACTCTGACATGTGTAATCACAACTGCTTCCCTCTCACACCCAGACACCAACCTATCATACCTCTCACACACATCATTTACACCAGCACCCGACAGACAAACTCTCACTCCCTTCCATTTACTTTCACTCAACTTCCTATCTAAATACCTAATCTGAGAGTCACCCATCACAATCACCTGTCATTCTCCTATTCTCTCTAGGCCTAGTATTACCCTCCCTCCTGCTCTCACTCACTCGACCTCCTATTCTACTTTCAGGCACAGCCACACCAGACAAATCTCTTTCAAATTCTTCCTCTCTCAGGGCATCAAATCTGTTAGTTAGCCTAACAGGTTCCTTGTTCCTCTCATTCACACACCTAACCTGTCCTAACTTATCTATTCTGTTCACTTTCACCCACCACTCATCATCACTTACTTCACTTACTGCTTTCTCTCCAGTCCCTGTTCTAGGCCTAACTTCCTTCCTCCTGGTCCCAATCTGACTCTTCAAACGTACACTTGCATCTCTTCTCACTTCAGACACTAAATCGTTCAGTCCAAGCATTCTGCACATATCAACTCACCTCCTCAGTCAAAGCACATACACAGCACTCAGGCACATTCACTCTCCTCTCTACACCGCAGACATCGCACACTACATACACACTACTTTCAAAAGGTATACTCTCTACATCCAAACAGTCAGCCATAATTAAACAAGAACAATAATAGAAACAAAAACTTACGAACAACAAGAATTTGACCCAAATTTGTGCGTGCAAGTTTAAAACCTGCTAATCAAGATGGCCACTGAAGTAAACAAAAGTCACTTTCTCACCAAAACAAAATAACCACAATTTAATTTTGTTATATTAACCAAATATACGATCTAATAACTTAATATTTGTTTACTATGTCACACACCAAAGTATAGCAACTAATCAAAATATTCTGAGAGCTCTACTAAACACGTGCTACCTGTTCGAAGGTCAGTTGAAGACTGACCTTGACTTATCAACATATTCCGAAAAGGTTATTCACTCTACCAACAAGGCTGCTCCATATTATCAATCCTCCGCCATCTCATCCCTGCCCTTCTTGCTATCTTCACCCAGTAATCATGGCATATCAGCAAAACACCATCATATTCTGGAATGCTCGCTCACTTTCCTGCAAGCTGGCAGATGTCAAACTGCAGGCAAAACCCATGCTCTGATGTAACAGAAGCAGAACTCACTCACTACTTCAACCAGCTAACCCCACCAACACTAGTCATGGCGGACTGCAATGCAAGACACCCACACTGGCAACCGGGTATTCCTCGAAGCACCATAAACCCCATGGGTCATTCCCTCTTTAATTCACTGCTCACCTTGCCACTAACCCTCCTCACTCCTCCAGGCCTACCCACAAGGATTGATCCATTCAGGGGCACCCACTCTACCCTAGACCTCTGCCTGGGAAGTGGGCTATTCAGTGATGCAGATGTTGAAGTAGCCCATACATGGGTAGTGACCACCTCCCAGTGTTCATCCATCTAGGAGGCAATACCCCCCCACCAAGCTGGCTCAGGAAAATGGGAAGCTTTTAATGCAGATGCCGCCGCAATACAAACTCCCACATCTTCAAACACCGAGAGCATGGCAGCTGACTGAAATAGGCCACAAACACTTCAAAAAGTCAAACAGTACATACGACCCCCATCCTCGAGTCCCCTGGTGGAACGAACTCTGTGAGACGGCGGTACGTGATCAGCGAAGAGCCTGGAGCGCCTGGAGGAAGTGTTCCTGCCTACACCACCAAATCACATAACGCAGACTTGACACGGTCAAGAGAAAAACAATACCTCATGCAAAAAAGGCCTCATGGATCACCCATTGTTCATCCCTATCCTTCTGTAACAGTCCAGCTCAAACATTTAAATTCATCCGTGCCATGTCTGGTTGACCCACCCCTTCCTCTCTTCCCCTAAGAGGTCCAGACACAAAAGTCCTACGTCCATCTGAACAAGTGGAACTACTGGCTGCACACTACAACACCATCTATGGCCTCCCAGACCCTGTTGTTTTCTTGGCTCCACCCCAAACACCAGAAATTCTGCACACCTCAACAAGCATGTCATCTCCACGAACTGGACTGTGCAATAAAGAACCTGAAAAAAGGGAAGGCAGTGGGATCAGACCAAGTGCCTAATGAGTTCATCACCAACCTTCCCAACACAGCACGTGCCCAGCTCCTCACACTTTTCAACCAAAGCTGGACTTCAGGAACATTCTCAACACTGTGGAAGCATGCAATGCTGATCCCCATTCCAAAGGCAGGCAAGGATCCAAAGCTCCCCAACTCCTACAGGCCCATCAGTCTTCTCTCATGTCTGGGCAAGTTGATGGAGAGGCTGATCAACACTCGTTTTACCTGGTGGCTGGAACACAACAACCTTCTTCCAGTATACCAGTTTGGTTTCCACCCTCAGAGAGGCACAGAGGACCTCCTCCTCATCATGGACATAACATCAGGAGAGCCTACCAGACCCGAACCGTCCTTCTCGCAGCTTTCATTGACCTGCAGGGAGCGTTTGACACAGCATCGCATGGGGGAATACTTCAGATACTGTCAATAATGTGATTGAATGGTGCCCCCCTAAGAAGGTTCCAGGATTTCCTTACCCTCAGGACATTTTCAGTTGCCGTGGGAAACAGTTCCTCCTCACCACACCCACTCCAGCGTGGCATACCACAAGGATCAGTCCCGAGCCCCACACTCTTTAACATCCTGATGAGAGACATCCCAACATCACCATACTGCACAGAGCTGATACACTCCTACAGGCACAAGAGGGGTTGCAAGAAACAATAAACCTGTTATACCAGTGGACAACACAATGGGACCTGAAGATAAATCCACAGAAAAGCCACCTCATGTGTTTCACAAAGAAGAGGATTCCCCAGCTACCAACAATCACCATAGAAAGGGCAGCCATCCCATATGTTACATCACATAGTTTTTGACGGCCCCATCCTCACTTTCAAGCAGCACATCACATACCTCCGCACTGCCGTCCTCAAGCGCATGGACGTCATGAAGCGGGTCTCAGGGATCAGCTGGGGAGCTGACAGGGATACACTCCTCATGCTGTAAAGAACCTTTATCCTCAGCAAATTACAATATGGGGCGGCCATTTATGGATCCGCTTCACCTACCAACCTAAAAAAGCTGGATACTGTGCAGAACACCACACTGAGGATAGCTCTTGGGGCATTTATATCCACACCCATCCCCTGCCACTGAACCACACCCACCATGTGAAAATGTGCAACACAGTCTACAAGGCATCCACAGCTCCACCCAGTCACCACAATACTCAATGATGCCCTGAAGTCTCCAGGAGTTGGCTCCATCAAGAACCTCCCCCTGATAGAAAAAACACACTCAATCCTTGAAGATGCCTCACTCCCTCTGCCCCACATACCAGGCCCAAACTCAGCTGTCTCACCAATTCCACCACAGTACGATCTTGTATCCCAAATCTCCCACCTAGACCTCAAGTTCCATAAGGGAATGGACCCATCTCAACTTGCCCAGCAACTTTTCCTCAACAGACACAATGAGCTGTACTCCTCACACACCCCTGTTTTTACAGATGGATCCCACTCACCAGAGTGGGATCGATAATAGAAATAATATCTGCAGGATGGCTAGTCAGGAGGCCGATTGTGAAAAGGGGGACATGACCCAACTCAACCTTCCAGAGCTCGTCAGATCTCAAGAGGAGAGGATCGTCACCTTGACAGACCTGGTAGAGAAGCTCACTGACCAGATGTACCAGTTGATGGCAGCCCATACCACTGTGAGTGCCATCACATGACCATTGTGGCTCCACCAGAAGTCACCTGGTCCTCCTCTACTGCCACCTTACCAACCACAACAAGACATGTGCAAGGTCTTCCAAAAGAGGAACAGGATCAGGCTTACCAACCTGTTTGCCAACTAGAGGAGGCCGGACAGTGCTCTACTGACCCTTCACCGGCACATGGCATAAAACCTCTGTAGGAGGAGGCAACCTACGCTGACCGATATTGGTCAGTTAGACTGAAGGCATCCTGGGGATGACCATTGTACCCCGAAACCTCATCCTCAGAGGAGAGTGATGTCTCCTCTGCTTCTTCCAGCTGGTCAAGCAGCTCCACCACTGCTGACAGGCTGGAGCTGGTTGTCCAAATCATAGTGAAGGCTATGGGCCAGCAGGGCTGTCCCAAGTCTGAGATATATTCTTTAGAGTCTGGACATTTGTTCTCAAGATTTTTTAACTCCTTTGAAGAGTATTGCTGGAGCTGGTACTCCACAAGAAATCAGCATATGTACCCCTTGGAGCTGGGCCACTAATTAAATGGCCAGATGAGTAGGGTCTATGGTGCCTTTGGGGGAGGCCTGACCTGGTACTGCCACATGTGACGCCACCTGGAGGACTGGCAGTGGGAAGCCCGTGAGAAGGTGACAGAGAGCCACAAGTCGCAGTATAGGAATGTGACTCTGGGAAAGAGCTGAAGCTCTTTGCAAAGTGACTGGAGCATCTTTACTGAGTCGCACACCCTCACAAGAGTCCCAACTGGAAGGAGTTACTGGAGAGGCTCTTAAAAGTCATTCTTTGTGACCAGGCCAAGAACCTGGAGGAACACCTTGCAATGGTCAGGTTCATTAACCATGGCCAGGTTCTGTGGCAGAACATCCTCAACTTGGGTGCACAGGATGAAAGCTGCCATCACAGCTCTTAGCAGCAGCATGACCAGCGGGTTGACTGGTGTGTGTAATTGTCATGGTAGGGTACTGCTCCACCTCAAGTGTGTCAAGGATCTGCTTCTAGACGAACAAGTGAGATGCCCCCACTGCAAGATGTCAGAACATGATGCATCTCCAGTACAGCCCAGGGTACCACCTGTTTTGCGAGCCAAGGAATGTGACTGTTGTCATAAGCCTGGACACCAGTACTGAGACTGTTGAAAGAGCATTTAGTTTTCCAGTGCCCTCATTCTGGATTGCCTGCTAGTACCCCAGGGTCTAGACATTCCCTAATTCACAGCATATCATTACTGGTGCAAGCCAGGGAGTATTCAAGATTTTTTTTCTGGGTTCTAGCCATGTAGGAAATTAACGTGCTGATGAGGGTGCCAGACTCTTTGCAGCATGGACTAAGCAACTGGACCTGCATTTTGCTCATCCCCACTCTAAAACTACAAGGCAGAAATCATGATACCCCTTAAATTTACATGGCAAATATTGGAAACACTGGACATGAATTAAAGTTGCATACCATTGTGCCCCAACTTTCCACGTGGATCTTACAGCACGCCATCCCACCCCACCTATATTGTATAAGATTACTTTTGCATAGTTATTAACATGGGAAAAGATAATAGAGAATTTAACTATGAAATGGATGGGCATTGGCTGAGCTCAGTAGAGGATGAGAAAGATCTAGGAGTAGTAATAGATAAGTCATTAAGGTTTTCTAACCAGTGTATTGAAGCAAGAAATAGGGCAAATAGAGTGCTGGGTTTCATTAAGACAAATGTCAGTTACAAAAGTAAGGAGGTTATTCTTAAACTCTATAACTCTTATGTTAGGCCACATCTAGAGTACTGTATACAGGCAGGGTCTCCACATTTCAGACATGATATTAACCTTCTCGAGTCAGTGCAACCGAGGGCAACAAAGATTATTCCTTCCTTGAGGCACCTTGAATATATAGATAGACTGAGGGTATTAAATATGTTCTCGTTCGAAAGGAGGTGTGTGAGAGGGGATATGATTGAGCTCTTTAAAAATTTTTCTGGGATAGATAAATTGGATGATGGATGAGTTAGATGATGGAAATTGGACTAGAGGTCACCACTTGAAAATTAAAAAGCAAGGGTGTAGGTTGCATTTAAGAAAATATTTTTTCACCAATAGAGTGGTAGACTTCTGGAACAAATTGCTGCGGAGGGTAGTAGGTAGTCAAAATTAAAATGTATTTTAGAGTAGGTTGGATGAGTTTATGGGGAGGGAAGGTTGTGATGGTTCCTAAGTTTTGTATATATTAATATTGTTTGTATATATCTATAGCTGCATGATTTAGTTCTTGACAAGCCTTGATTGGTGATACCCTTGTTTCTGGATGCAATCCTCTGGATTTAGTTTTCTTGGGAGTTTGGGTGCCTTAAAAAAGAGGCCGTTTCACTTGGATGACCTATGATGGGCCCTTGTGGCTTTTGTCATCTGTTATATTATATTGTGGGGGACTTTGATTTTGTCTTGCCCTGGCGATGGTGCTTTTTGTGGGTCAGTTTTGACTGATGCGGATGACCTTTGATAGGCCCTTGTGGCTTTTGTCATCCATAAAATTGTTATGTTCATTTCTTATTGTATATATATATATAATATTAGTAACGACCCCTAGAAAATATAATCTCTCAAACTTCTTTCATCAAACAGAATGAATTTTCTTCCTGTTAGTTTTATTCATAAGTTTTCATTGCTTAAAAATATTGGACAAATAAATAAAGGAATAATTGCTTATACAAAATATATATATCAGAGAAGAATGTTGAGTACAGAGGTCTCAAAGGAACTGAAAAATGGTAAAGATACTGAAGTAGATCATTTACACTTTGGTAAGATGTTTCTCCTTTTTTTTTCTATATGAAGATTGAGTATATTTGTTTTTTTTTTAATTTTACATCTCATGCGCGCAATCTACTATCTCAATAGGGACCTATAATTTAATATAGGATCTGAACCATTGTTTGTTATAAGTATAGCTATAAATTTGACTTGTCTCAATCAGGTTCCCATCTATCAGGCTCAATGCCTAGGAACCAGGTCCAATCCCAGTGAGAGGTCACAAATTTTGGTTCATACGGAGCTTGTCATCTATTGAAAGTTTGCGGAGTCTGATGCAGGCAGGTCCATCCATGTGTGTCATTGTACTCATAGCACCCTGTAAGGGGCGCAGCGATTTGCCATCCTGGCCGCCATGCTGACAGGATCCAGCGCTCCGTCCAGCCCCAGCTTAGCCTCTCTTCCTTCCTTCAGATAGCCTGTATTTCTCGCTTACTTCGTCGCTTTTCATACAACCTCTCCCACAACTTTCTCTGGTCGGCCTCTAATTTCACAGGGTAGTCTGACCTTCTTCTCAGCCAACCTTTCCGGATTGGGGCTGAGGGGGGAGGGGATGATGTTCCCTAACCCCCTGAGCTCCGGTCCAGGATGTGTTTTTTTTAACCTGTTTCATCCCCACCCATACCTTCCTCACATCCCTTTTCCTTTCCTCTTCACACTAGCATTTTTACGCCGTGTCTAAGGTGGAGCCACCATGCCGATGGATTGCCAGGCCACCAGGCGGGAGGGGTGGTCCTGAATGATGGCACCTGGCTCTGCCAGGCCTGTATGCACCCCTTGCAGGGTGGGCCACTGCAAATCCCCTGTGCTTGCACAGGGGACCCTCCATATTTCTCTAACCGGAGAGGAGGCGTACTCCTCTCCTTCACCTATGGGTGAAGGGGACTCCACCTCACCCCCAATACAAGGAGGGAAGGGATCTCCTCCGACTGGTGCCCCTATGAGTGCCAGTACCTTCTCCATTTTGGAGCAGGACCTGGCTGAGGGTGGTCCATTTGGGGCTCCTACAGGCTGAGGTGAGAAGCGGGTTCATTCCCTGCCCTCCTCCCCCCAAAAGAAAAAGCACAAAAAAAAAAGACTAAGAAGACTCGGAGCTCCTCTCCATCCGCGGGGGCTGCAGGGATGGATGGGTCTGCTGTCACTTTGGCAAGCAACCAAGCCAAGACCGGCATATCTGGCCCCTCTATCCCCCATGTGCAGAGCCCCTGACTATGACGTAAGACTAAAAGTGCACAGGGTGGAGCCTCGATAACATTAGGGCCCCTCATTCAGAGGCTACCTGGCATTTTTGAGCCCGCTGGCTTCAAATGCTTCCTCGTTATTCGCTCCACTGATGGCAGCATGTTGGCTAAGGGCAACATGATCCATCATAGGAGAGCATTAGCTAGTGCAATTGGTAGAGAGCCGAAGATGACCCATTTCTCAGACCGGAGCCTTCTGGCAAATGTGGCGAATCCCGCCAAGGCGGCCAAAATAAGTGCTCTTTGGACACTTCATGGCACCCCGGTGAGTGTGACCCCACACTCTACCATGAACTTTGTGAAAGGAGTAGTTTATGTGAGGGAACTCATTGACTACTCCATAGAGGACATCACCTTAGAGCTGGCCTCGAGACCCAGCCCTACACTCTTCATCACGTTTGACTGTGACAAGCTCCCTGAGTCAGTGCATGCCAGGTGGTACCGCTACCGCTACTGTGTGAAGGCATTCGTGCCACTGCCACGGCGGTGCTATTACTGTCACCGCTTCGGCCATACAAATCGTTCTTGTAGACGTGCTGTTTGTGGCGACTTATGACCAAGTGGGCAGTCGCCAGATAGCCCCTTAAAAAAAAAAAAATCTTGTAGACATGCAAAGTTGGGGTCACCCGAAGTCTGTGTAAATTGCTCCAAGGCCGCACATGATAAGTCTAAATCGTGTGTGGCCAAGTGTGTCAATTGCAAAGAGCCGCACCCCGCTTCTTCGAAGCAATGTGGTGCATATCTCCTTGAGAAAGAAATCCTGGCCGTTCAGGCCCAGGAGCGACTCTCATTCTGTGAGGCTAAGGACTTGGTCCTGGCGCGCCCGGCTCTGCCTGGGACGTCATATGCCTCAATAGTTAGAAAGGCACCCTCTGCTCCTGGCCCATCCCGGCCAACGAGCACGGTTGTTTCCGCGCCCTTCAGGAGCTCTTCTGCGGGCTCTACTCAACCCGGGCGCTTCCCTGGTAAAGCTGGTGGCAAAAAGGGTTCATACCCAGCCCCGGCTAAAACCTGGGCTCCCCTTTCTCCCACCACGCACCTCCACTGAGTTGTTAGACTCACAGGAGGCAACATCCCTGAAGTTGGTCACCAGGCCATGTTCCGGGGTTCCTAAAGCTGTCCCCCAAAAGGAGGACAGAAACATAGGAGCTTCAAGCTCCTTCACCCACACCTAGTGGTGGGCTGAGTGGCTCGGAGATGGTAATTCCTCGAAAAAAAGCCCCCCCCCCTGCCTGCAAAGCCAAAATGCCCGCCTAAGGTCTTGAGGCGGAGGGCGAAAAGACTAGCATGGCCAGCCCAACCTACCCCAATAAGTACTCAAAGGCGACAGCGCTTTGTCCGGCCAACAGTGCCCGGGGTTCTGCCTCCGGGAAGCATATGGCCATTCCCGTGAGGGTCTTCTGTTCGAAGAGGGCCCCCGTGTCTCCGAGCTGGGTCTTCTGTTCGAAGAGGGCCCCCGTGTCTCCGAGCTAGGGCTGGAGGGCATATTCCTTCAATGGAATTGCCGTGGACTCCGGGCCAACTGGGAGGAGCTGCGGAGGCTCATCTCGTCCCGTTACCTGTTAGCTATTTTTCTGCAGCAGACCATTCTAGGCGCGTGCCCCCTGCCTGCCCTCCTGATGTATAAGGGTCTTGCGACAACACCACCACAGGATGGCAGGGCTGGGGGATGCACAGTTTACACCCAGCATGATGTCTCTGTTCGTCCTTTCACTTTAGATACCTTTCAGGCAGTGTCTGTGCAGATTCACCTGGATAGCAGGTATACTATCATTTCTGTGTACATTCCACCATCAGCTGACTTCGACGCAGGGGACTTCTGCCGTGTTGTGGCACAGTTGCCAGGCCCTTTCTCTTGCTTGGAGATCTGAGCGGCAGGCATCCTCTCTGGGGAGATTACTAAATAAATCCCAGGGGACAAGTCCTTGCCGATCTGATCGAAGAGCTTGAGATAGCTGTCCTAAATGTGGATGAGTTTAGACATCACTGCCCGAGAACCGCTTCATTTTCTTGCCTTGACCTATCTTTGTGCTCTTCGGATGCACAGCCTGATTTTGATTGGGGGGTGGTCGATGACCTCCATGGTAGTGATCACTTTTCCATTCAAATATCACCACCATCTCGGTGGTGCTTGGCGCAGGCACGGTGGCCTGCATTTCAGGAAATGACTGAATTCTCTATCTCAGTCGAAGAGTTTAGGTTGGTAGATGAGGCCATTGAGTTCTTCTCCGGCAACCTCATCGCCACGGGCCTGACTACTATTCCTAGAATGTCCAGCGTTATGCCTACATGCGCTATAAGCGCTGCCCGAATGATTTCATGGTTGCTCAATTTCGTTGGGCTAGGTTCTGGTGCGCAATTTCGGACTCCGTGTCCATGGCATTCTCTAGTCGGGATGCTACTCAGCCAGCATTCAATGCACGTTGTGATGTCATGGAAGGCCGCCGGCTGGACTTTACCTCCAGAGGCGGAGAACCCTTCAATGACAGGTTTACTGTGAGTGAGTTGCGCTCCACTCTTGCTTCGTGCGCGGGCACCGCCCATGTTCCGGCCGATGTCCCGTATGCCATGCTTCGACACCTGGGTGAGTGAGGCATGGCTTTTCTGTTAGATTTATTCAACAGGATCTTGGTGGAGGGTCTCCTCCCAGATTTCTGGCGAATTGCTACTGTGCTAGCTTTTCGCAAACTGAGGAGAGAACACACTACTCTGGCCGGTTTCCGCCCAATCTCTCTAACGGTGTGGGGGAGGGGTGTGTGTGGGTGTCTGTAGGGCCATTCCCTTACCCCCCTTTACATACATCTTTCCCTACCCCCGTGTGAGTGTGTGGGTATAATTTGCCTTCCGATTTTTTATTATGAATACAAATAATAACTGATTGTACTCTCTTTTCAGAGATATAATTCTCTAAATACTTAGAGAGTTAAATTTTAAATATATTTGTCCAGCGCATCGGGATATTACCCTAGTATCGCATCCTGTGTCTTCAAAGAGTGAAGCTTCAGCGGACTGTGAGAGGAATCCTCGAGGCGAGTGCTCCGCCCAGCCCAGCCCTGAAATGGAGGGCGTTACCTGCCTCGCTTGCCACCTGCATTGGCTGACGAGCCTGTCTCCCTTCTTATTGGACAACTACGACTACTACCACCACCACCCCAGCCTTCAAGTGATAGTCCCGTGCCCCTTCTCATTTGGGTGTTGTCTTTTTGTTGTGTGGACCTTGTTGTGTAGCCTGTCATGTTTTATTTTGTTTTCGGTTGGAGAAGTTCAATTTGTATAGAATATTTATTTTGAATATAAACTGTAATTAAAACTGTATTTTTTTGTAAAGTAAAGGACTGTATATCAAATTGTATCAATTCTTCCTTGGGGTTCTCAAGGTCGGTGAATTCTAGGATAAGGTTGTAACACTGGGTTAGTGTTGCTTTCCGCCTGCTACAACCTCTTGCGTGTGCAAGTTGATGGAGAAATTGGTAAATGTTAGATTAGCCTTTTTCCTGGAGGCGAGGCGTTCCTTCGTAGACAGCACTACGCCATAATGTTTTTCGATCTGGAGAAGGCCTATGATACCGCATGGCGATATGGTATCATGGAGACTCTCCACACGATGGGGGTGAGGGGATGCCTCCCAATTGTTATATCTGAATTTTTGCGAGATCGTCGATTCTGCGTGCAGGTGAGGGGGATCCCTCCGGCCCAAAGGAGCAGGAAGAGGGTGTCCCGCAGGGAAGTGTCGTCAGTGTTACACTCTTTCTCCTGAGCATCAATGGCATCACCTCGGTGCTGCCGGAAGATGTTCTCGCTTTGCTCTACGTGGATGACCTTTCAATCTCTTTTGGCGCGGCCCAGATGCCAACTCTGGATCATCGACTCCAACAGGCATTGAACTGCCTCTCTCTCTATGCCAAAGCGCACAAGTTTTGGTTTTCTTTGGCCAAGACTGAGGTGGTGCACTTCTGCCACCATCCACAGCTCTACCCCGACCCAGATTGGTTTCTTAATGGGGGTGCGCCTTGATGTGGTTGAATTCGCAGCCATGGATATTCTTCGTTCAGTGACATTCATCGCTTGGGGCTCTGATAGGGCTACTGCCCTACTTTTTTATTGATCCTTTGTTTGTTCGAAGCTCGACTATGGATGCAAGTTTTATGCATCCACAGCCAAGCGTTTATTGCGGAAGGTGGACTCGATCCACCACACCGACATTCGCATTGCGACCGGTGCATTCCGCACTTCCTACATTGATAGCCTGTTGGTCAATGCTGGGTAGATGCCACTCGCTCTACGTACTCCGTGTACAGCTCTCACTGCACCCGCAGCTGATCTCAACGGTGCTATGCCGCCGAGAGACGTCAATCATACCCTAAGCCCTATGGGTTCAGGTCCCGGAAACTCCTTCAAGAGCTAGGTATAGCTCTTGGGTTGGTGGTGCCGCTGGTTCTGCCCTGGACGCCACCCTGGAGGGTACCACATTTGGCTATTTGTTGCCATGCCTCTGCTCCCAAAGCTTGTACAGCGCCGCGAGTATTGCGTTCGCCCTTTTTGGAGTACACCTCGTGCCATGCTGGAACTGTGCCAGTGTATACGGATGGCTCCAAGTCCCAAGAGGAGGTCGGCTTCCATGCCGTATCCCATCTGTTGAAGTCAGTGGGGCTCTACCAGTCCCTGCGTCTGTTTTCACGGCTGAGCTGGTGGCATTACACTACTCAGTACGGGAGATCATGTGATGTGCCTGGTTTGGAGACCAGATTGTGATCTATAGCGACTCACAAAGCGCCCTGAGTGCTCTCGGGGCACTGGAATCTCCGCATCCCCTGGTTTGAGATATCCGTGATGCCACGGTTTTGGCGAGCCGGGTGGATGTTGAGATTATCTTCTGCTGGGTTCCTGGACATGTAGGAATTGCGGGGAATGAGGGTGCCAAAGAGTCCACGAGGACTCTGCGACCAGACCAGCGTTTCACTCTTCCTCACACCAACTACATGGCAGAGATACGGGCAGCTCTTCGGACTGCTTGGCAAAGAAGATGGGAGACGGTCGAAGGGAACTTAAAGTTGCATGCTATTGCCCCGCGACTGTTCTCATGGACCTATTCCCCAATACTGCAATGATACAAGGTCGCTTTCTGTCATCTCCGAATCGGACACACTTGTGTGACGCATTGCTATTTGATGGAGCGCTTGCCTGCGCTGTATTGTGACGACTGCGTTGTCCCCCAGACTGTTCGGCACATTCTTGTCAAATGTCCCAGTCTGGGTGATCTTCGCGCACGTTAACTGTCCCGGTACCCGGATGGGCGGGGTTGCTACCACCTGTCCCTTGTACTCGGGACGAGGTTGTGTACATTGGCTGGTGGATTTGTTGACTTTTGGGTAGGCCGGCCTTCTCCCTATTTATTAAGCAGGTTTTTTTTTTTTTTGCTTTTGCTTTTGTTTTCCTTTTTCCTTCTAGGTTACATGCCCCTCCGCTGGGGGCACCTCATCCCGATGCAGGAGCTTGCTTACTGCTCGCTTCCTTTTCCGGTTTGTCTTTTTTAATTTTATTTTAAAGTAACCTAGTGTTAGGCCAGTTTTTAATACGGCGACTAATGCCCAAGTAGGCAGTCACCAGATGAGCTCTTTAAAAAAAAAGAAGAGTACTCATAGCCAATTACAATGCCACTCTTTTTTCCTCCTTTATTTGCATATACAATATATCAGTCTTCACCTGTAGGTTTCCGGTAAAACACAGTACAATGGTTTTCTTACATCTTGTACTTCTTCTATCCCGTAAGGAGCACGGTTATTTGCTTTCCTGGCTGCTGTCCTGATGGGACTCAGCACCCCATCCAGGCCCCTGCTTAACCTTTCTTCAATTTTTTGCTAATCCCTAATCTCCATCTCCTGTACCCACTCCCTTATTGTGCCCCTGCTTTTCTGTTGTCCCTTTAAAATCACACCCTTTTGTTGGCACCTTCTTCTCCTGCCCATGGACCTCGTCAATCAAGACCCGGTGCTCATTTGTATCATGGATGTTAGGTGTGGTGACCCTTACCCGTCAGAAGCCAGTCACCAAGCTGGATCTGTTATCTTGACCTGCCTACCATGCCATGTGTAGTAAATTTAATTTAGTTGGATTTGATGGCAGATGCTTTGTCAGACATGCTGCAGATGCCAGACTTAATCCTAAATGTGTTGAAAAGTCACCAATCATGGGGGGGGGGCAGTGTCATGGTATGGAGGATTTTTTGTCAGAAGGAATGTGTCCGCTAGTGGGAATAATTGGAATGGTAAATGTGAATGTACCAAAACCTCTCACCACATGTTATACCTTCACTCCCAGCATCTCTGAGCCAGTCAGCAGTATTTATGCAGGACAATGCACCATATCATACTGCAAAGCAAGTAAAATTCTATTTTGAACACGAAAATATTGAAATAATGAAGTGGCCTGCTGCTCAAAGCCCAACTCAACCCAATTGAGAAACTGGAAGATCATTGGAGACAGAGTTTGAGATCAGCAGTCTTCAACTGTGACAGCTTTATGAATGAAAGTTGGGCAAAAATGGAACAAAATAACACAAAAATTTGCAAGAAACTGGTGGGTGAGTAGTCATTGTTGCATCAAAGTAATAGAAAACAAAGACCTCAATACCTCAATATTTTATTTTGTTAGTTTATTTAGGATAATTTCTTGCATCATATGAAATCTTCATAAAATATATTAAATCATGCCTTATGTAACATGGAAATCCACCTACTCATCATATTTTGGGAAATATTTTAATAAAGGAAAATCATTCTCTTATTTTGCTCAGTAGTGTATCACTCTGCTTCCTGGATGTACCGCCTGATTTTGGGTGGAGGATTGTTGATAACCTTGGTAGTGACCACTTTTACACTCACTTATATCATTTTCTGGTCTACTGCTGCCTAAAAAACTGCTTCATTAGTGTTTGTAGCAAGTGCAGTGGTACTCATTTAAATGATGTAATTTCTCTATCTTACTCAAGAAGCTTAGGTTCGTGGTTTTGGCTGTTGAGTTCTTCTCTAGCAAACTTATTACCATGGGCTTAGCTACTATTCCTAGAAGTCTGGTGATTTTGCATTTTGTCCCTTTCTGTGGTGGTTGGCCAAGTGTGAGATGGCCCTCAGGTAGAAGTGATATGCCTACATGTGCTAAAAGTGTCACCGTAATGATTTTACTCTTTGGTCAATTTCATTGAGCTAGGGCTAGGTTCTGGTATATTTTGAAGCACGCATACCACTGTGGTGGCAGGTTTCCAGGGCCCGCACTATAATCCCAGTCGCTCTAACAGAACTGCCTGGCTGTTTGAGGGGTTGATCTAATAATTAGTTTATTTGCAAGGCTGAGAACAGATAGAAAAATTAACCCCAACCAATTGAGAGTATAAATAACCCTAAAATATGTACAGCCTTACAATATATATCACCAATGTAGAAATAGAAATCTTACACAAATAAATAGGTACACTGAGTCCTCTAGATATGAACATTTGTATTACGAACTTTCTCTGATACAAACATGGCTGCAAACATTAAAAATTTGCTTGAATGACGTAGTTCGTAAATCCATCAAATCCATCGCTTGGCGCGTGATTTTCAACAACATCACACATCTCCCAGCCTCCTTCTCAGTCACTAGTGGTCTATCTCATGAAGTAGTTGTATTGTCTATTAAGTGATTGTTATTGTGTTTATTTAATAATTCAGAGATTTTTCTAACCCAAAATGGCAGGAAACAAGAGAAAAGGCAGTGGAGGTGAAACGAGTGTATCTAAGAAAAGGCAAAGCATCACAATGGAAACAAAAATGAAAATATGTAATAGAAATAGTAGCGGGGAGAGAAATGCGCCAATGTCTCCCACTATACATTGTGAATCGTTCAACAATCAGTACGATATTGCAACATAAAAACAAAATAAAGGAACATGTGAAAAGTTATGTGTGAATGAAATCCACAATAATTACGAAAAGACATGGTAAAGTATCAAACAGATGGAACAACTTTTCAGTCTGTGGATACAGGATAATCAGCAATTTCAAGTGCTGTTAAGTTCTGATGCTAATTCACGATAAGGCCAAAAGTCTTCATTGATTTAAAAGTTAAACATGGTGAAAGTTCAGATGGTGCCACATTTAATGCGAGCCACGGTTAGTTTAGTAGGTTTAAGATGCATGCCAATCTGCATAATGTGAGGGTTAGCAGTGAGGCAGCAAGTGCTGATACAGTAGCTGCCCAAGAATTTCCCGATATGCTCAGGGAAATTATTGATGAAGGTGAATATTTACCTGAACAGATTTTCACTGTAGGTGAGACGTCTTTATTGGAAGAGGATGCCAGAACGAAGTTACATAAGTAAGGAAGAGAAGATGATGCCTAGTAGTTGGTGGTAATTGTGCAGGAGATATGAAACTCGAGTCCCTCTTGGTATACCAGGCACTAAATCCTAGAGCCTTAAAAATATCACCAAAGCTTCCCTTCCTGTTATTTTGATGAGCAACGCCAAAGCTTGGGTTACTATGGCTATTTTTCAAGATTGGTATTTCCATCATTTCATACAGGAGGTGGAGAAATACTGCAGAGACAAGGATATTCCATTCAAAATTCTTTTGCTTTTGGATAATGCTCCAGGACACCCTCCTTTCATGGATGACTTTCATCCTGATATCAAGGTGGTTTATCTTCCTCCAAACATGCATCACTCATCCAGCCTATGGATCAGGGAGTAATAGCATCCTTAAAAAAATATTATTTGCTTCAGACGTTTCAACAAGCAGTGAAAGCAATTGACAGTTCAGAAGTGATGTTGCAGCAGTTGTGGGAAGAGTACAACATCTACAAAGCCAGCCATCTTGACCTGAAGTTACGGCGCAAAATATGAATGGTGTATGGAGGAACTTGTGTCCGCAATTTGTGAATGACTTCCGAGAATTTGATGATGAGGATGGGAAGATTGTTGACACTTTATTGATGCTAAGCAACAAGCTGCATCTTGAGCTGGAGGAACACGACTTCACTGAACCCATGGAAGCACATTCAAGAGTATCTGAGTAGCCTTTTGATGAATGCATTGCTCCTGGTGAGTCTGATGCCACATTCTACCATCAACTTCATGAAAAGAGTGGTTTATTTGAGGGAACTCATGGACTACTCCTTAGAAGAAATCACTATAGAGTTAACCAACCACAAAGCAGTCATTGTTGAATGTGTGATGAAATAAACAGGGAGAGGCCTTGAGAACTACTCCTACACCCTTGGTTCTATTTGACAGTTACAGGCTCCCTGAGTTTGTGTATGCCAGTTTGTCCCATAAGGGCACAATGATTTGATTTCCTGGAAGCCGCTGTGCTAATGGGACTCAGTGCCTGGTCCACCCCATATTCACCCCTTGAAGAGCGTGCTACTCTAAGAATTGATTAGTGTTTGTGTCCCATGCCCAATGATGTAGAACCTCTAAACTCCCCTTTAACTTTGTCAGAGCCGCTCTCAGGCAGCTCCACTGCAGAAAAGGAGGTGCCCCCCTATGCTTTCTCAGGGGACCTTCCAAACCTCTCTGACCGGAGAGGAGGCTTACTCCTTTCCTAGGAATACAGGTGCAGGTGACCCTGTTCTCTGGAGGTGCACTTGGGTGACTCCCTCTTATCAGCAGCAGTGCCCTGTTTACTTTCACAGGAGACTGCCTAAAAAAAAAAGCACACCAGCAGCCCATAATTGACTGCTGCTGGTGGCAGCAGCATGATAGGGCCAACCCCTTTAGGGGGGCAAGGGATGACAGGGCCTGTTGGCTCATGCCATCTAAAATCGTGCTGGTGTGCATATCAAGCTTACAGGGGGTCACTGTACATGGTCCCCTCTCTTTGATGCATGCTTGCCAGCCCAAGATGAGACGAAAAGGTACCTTGAATGGTATATGTGATGTCTTGGGCGTGAGTGGCCACATGGAGACCCTCCCTGAGGTGTCTTCCTTGGGGTTGAACCTGTGCTCGGTCCCAAGCACAGAACCCGAGTCCCACCTGTGAAAGCTTCTCCTCAGATGGCCTGGGCCCCTGAGGCCTTACAAGGAGAGAAGGGATCTCCTTCTCCAGCTGGTGGTCTTGTGAGAGCCAAAACCTTCTCTATTTCACAGAAGGATCTTGCTGAGGCCGCTCCATCTGCCCTAGGGGCTCCTGCCGGCGGAGGAGAGATGCAGGTTCATTCCCCACCCTCCTCTCCTAAAAAGAAAAAAACTGTAAGACTAAAAAGACTAATTTTGAGCCTGCTGGTTTCAAACACTTTCTAGTTGTTCGTTCCACTGATGGTAGCATGTTGTCCAAGGGCAACATAATACATCAGAGGAGAGGTCTAGCTAGCATGATTGATAGAGAGCCGAAGGTGACCAGTTTCTCGGATGGGGGCCTTCTAGGCGAATGTGTGCAATACCTCCGAGGCGGCCATGTTTAGTGCCCTTCGGACGTGCATGGAGTATGTGATAAGTCAAAATCATCTATGACCAAGTGTCTCATTTGAGGTATCTCCTTGACAAGGAAATCCTGGCTTTCAGCTCCAATGTTAAAAAGGACACCCTCTGTTCGTGGCCCATCTAGGCCTACAAGCACAGTCATTTCTTCGCCCATTTGGAACCCTTTTTCGGGTTCTACCAGCCCCAGGGGCTTCCCTGGTACAGCTGGTAGAACAAAGGGTTTATAACCAGGCCTGGCTAAAACCAGGGCTCCTTTCCTTTCCCTTAGCGTGCCCATTTTCCATAAGGTGCTGCACACTTTCACCAAGTTGTTAGACTCAGAGGAGGCAACACCACTTAAGTTTGTTGTCAGGCCATCTTCCGGGGTTCCTAAAGATGGCCCCCGATAGAAGGGCAGCACAAAGGAGATTCAGCTCCCACGGCCACACCGATTGCTAGGCTGGATGACTCGAAGGCGGTGGACCCTCCAAAGGAGAGATCCCTGCCTCCTAATGTTTTGAGGTGCAGTAGGAAAAGACTGGCATGGTGAGTGCAATCTCCCGCTATGTCCTTGAAAGCCACAGCGCATTTACTGGATATATTGCCTGGAGGTCTAAGTGCATGGCCATTTCTGTTAGGGTCTTCTTTTTGAAGAAGCCTCCTCTGAGCTAGCCCTGGAGGGCATATTCCTTCAATGGAATTGCTGCGGACTGCGGGCCAACTGGGAGGAGTTGTGAAGGCTAGTCTCTTCCCATTTTCCCTTAGCTATCTTTTTTTTGCAGGAGACCATGCTGGGCATATTCCTTCAATGGAATTGCCGCATGCCCCCTGTCCACCCTCCTGGGGTATAAGGGTATTGTGGCCCCACCACCACCCAATGGGGGCTGGGCAGAAGGATCCAGGGCCTTTTACACCCGGCATGGTGCCGTAGCTGTGCAGCTGCACCTGGATAGGAGGTATACCTTTATTTTGCTTACATTCCACCATCAGCTGACTTAGATGCAGTAGACTTTTGGCCGTTTCTCTTTCTCTGAATGGTAGACACCCGCTCTAGGGAGACTACTTGATCATTCCCAGGGGTCAGGTTGTAGCGGGCCGAAAATCTAGACTAACCCCCAATTGATCCAACCCGCTTCCTACACTAATCCGGACGTGAGAAATCGAAGGAGAATGAAACGGATTGTATATACAGTCCCTTTACTTACAAAAAAAATGTACAATGATAATTACAATAACTTATATTTACAAGGGAAGTGTGCACACTTCAAAATGAGGCCAAATTCCCCAATCCAAATAAGATACCAAAAGAATTTTATAACAGGCAAATAGAACAAATTTACTTAAATATATCTACACAAAATAAAAAACAACAACAACCGAATGAAAAGGGGCACGCGCTATCACTTGTGTGCTGGAGGTGGGTGATAGTAGGCTAATACAAAAGGAGGCAGGCTCGTCAGCCAATGCGGGTGTGGTAGTTCAGGTGTCTAGCGAGGTATGAAAGCCCTCCGTCTCAGGTTTGGCGGAGCACTCATCTAGAGAACCCTTCTCGCAGTCCGTCCGAGCTTCCACTCTCTGTAGAAGAGATATATCCTCCATTTATCATCTATTTACTATACATGGAAGGGAAACTAATAAGTGGGCATTACCCGAGTAAATTTATCGACTATCTTACCTCTAAATGTATATCCAAACAATTTTCAGCATTTAATAATTCTTTAAATATTTATCTTTAAAACTATTCTTTCAAAATATAATCTTTTGATAAAAGATTATTTTAAACAAAGTACAATCTTTGAAAAGAGAATACAAACATCAATAAAATTAAAAACAAAACAAAATTTAAATTCCAGTTATTCACACACACACATTCTTACAGAAGGAGGGAGAGGGTATTGGGAAAAGGGGGTGGGAGAATGGCCCTTCATACACACTCACATTTGCTCCACCACACCCCTCCTTCCTTAAGCCATTCGACCACAGTCACTCACAATACACTCAATCATTACTCACGGTACCTTTTATACTCATTCGCACCCTTCTGCACCTAGTCACACTCATCTACTGGTCTCTGGCTACGCGTAGCAATTGGTCAGGGTTGTTCGTCAGTTGTCCTGTCAGTCTCATCATCACTATTGATCATCTCATCAACCATACTCTTAGCCCTCATTACCAGTTCTCCCATCTCACAACAGAATTCTTTCATACTCTTCCATTCAGAACCTTCACTCTTCATTCCCCCATTCATCAGCTCCTCACTCACAGCTCTCATCCAACTCAAGGTACATTCTTGCGAAACAGACAGGTCACTCACATCCCCTGTATTCTCAACAGGCATATCAGAAACCCCTTCGACTGGTTCCCACCAGAAACCTGAAAAATCAGCCACTTCATCATTCACTACATCAAACTCACCCCTCTACTGTTACCATTTGTAAAACCCGAAAAATCAGCCATACTAGGTTCATTCTGCCCTAACACACTATCATTCATACTGTTCCCAAAACCAGAAAAATCAGGCACAGGCAGCTCACTCACTCGTCTACTTATACCAGCCAAATCACTCACCTGTTTACGCAAAAACTCAATCTCCCTTTCAAGATCCCCCATACCAGAAACACTCTGCTCAGACTTACTTTCATTTGTACTTGCATTCTTCCTTTCACTCTTCTTTGTACGCTTTCTACTCCTCGAGACCAAGACAAGCTCTTTCCCAGACAGATCCATACTACCACATTCCTTCTCATCATGCACTTTACCCTTCTCTTTGCACAATTCATACACCGGATGGCTCACCAGGTAGTCAGGAGGTTCTCTCCATCTCCTTAACTGACTCTGATAGCCCGCACTCTCTGTCATACCGTCATTCAAACTCTCCAAAACATACGTCACCCCATTTTCCCAAACTCTCACAACTCTATAAGGTCCATCAAACTTCTCATTCATCTTTGACACATTCAACCTACTACCCTTCACTTCTTTCACCTTCAATACTTTCACACCTAATTCAAATGAACGGAACCTTTCATGTGCCTCACGCCATACACTCTGCTCACTTTCACTCAAACGAAACTTATCTTTCACTCGCCTTTCAAAATTCATCACAAACTGACATGGGGACATTCCAGTTGCACTATGCACAGTTGAATTATACGCCCACAACACTCTCCCCAGACACACATCCCAGTCATTCACTGTTGTACTCATCATTCTCAACATATCACACAAGTTTCTTATAGTACGTTCAGCCAATCCATTTGAAGGCGGTACATACAGAGTTGTTCTCACATCCCCCACACCATTCTCTCTCAACATTTGCTCAAACACTTCTCCTACAAATTCAGGCCCATTATCACTCAGACATCTTCTAGGCTTCCATACACACATAGGAAAAAACAACTGCTCAACCACACAGGCAACAGTCACACTCCTTTTATCTCTCACAGGCGCTGCATACACACTTACTTTTATGATCAACCATCACAACCATACCAACATTCCCAGCACTCGTACGCGGCAAAGACACACAATCAATCACTACCAATTCAAACGGTTCTTTCGCATCAACTTTCAACATCGGTGGTTTCACTTGCACACCTTGCACCTTTCGCTTCTGACACCTTTCACACGTAGTTGCAACATCATTCACAACAGTTCTCAGAAACGGATGGAACACATGCTCCTTCATACACTCCCACAGCTTAAACTTACCCATATGCCCATAATTATCATGCACAGCCTTCACCAGACCAATCATACCAACCAAGGACATCACAGGTACATACATATCATCACCACCCTTCACATGCCTCACAAAATATACAACATCCATACAAACAACAAAATCCTTAGCATACCTTTTAAAATCACTTAAACACTCTGGCCATTCATTCAAATCAACACGCGTCATTACACACCTCTTCAACTCACTAACAAAAGGACACATCTCTTGCATCTCTAGAATATCATCATCACTTAAAATCTCATTCTCATCATCCATGACCAACTCAATCATACCGCAAAACTTGACAACATTCTTTGCACACTCATTTGACCTTATCACCTCACATTCGCCTTTCATAAGACAATCCTTATCAGCATCCAAAGACAAATCATTTAATCTCATAAAGTCTACACCAAGCAAGAAACAACACGGCATTTGCTCATCTTTCAGAATCACAAAGTCATGCTTCACATTCACACCATTACCCAAACTCACTTTCAGACTAACCTGTTCACATGCCACTATCATGCCATTTCCTAATCCACTTATCCGTAATTTCACAGGTTTATGCTCGCAACATCTAAACTCATCATACTTACTCAGAATCCTCTCATTCACTAAAGACACTTGCGCTCCAGTATCAATCAAACCACAGAACAACCTTTCACAAGCACACCAACATCAGCACTGATATCCACAGTGTCATCAACTCCCATATCATCACTCACCACACACTTATCTTCATCCAGACAATCATTCTTCTCTCTTATATATGAACACTTTTCAATCACCCAATTGTAGTGCACACCGCTCAAACATTGCAGATGTACCACATTAGGATTCAAACCCTTCATCTTCTCATCCTTGTACACAATCGGCCTCTCACCACCAAAGTGCACATAAACAATCACTCCATACAAATGACTCACTACAATCAACACTTCCTGAAATGGCGGGACCCCTTGCATACACATCGCTCTCAATTCTTTCATGAAGTTCCGCACCTTTGCCATACCAATGCTTTCAGGCTTCCTACATACTTCATTCATTACCTCCTTCCTTAAATCATCCACACTATCGGGCACTCTCACGTCTACTCCATAACTCTTCAAATCTTGCAAACCATTCCATACACTCTCAAACAAGTTCCATTCATAATCCCTTTCACTCACTCCACACACATTTTCATCATTCACTCCAGGATACCTTGACATCAAATCAGCCACTCCATTCCGTTCACCAGGCACATATTCAATCACATAGTCAAAGTCACTCAAATCTTCCAAAGTCCTTGCAATCCTACTATCAGCCCACTTCATACGCTGCAGATACACAAGAGGTTGATGATCTGTTTTTATCACAAACCTCACACCATACAAAAACGGACGCAACACTTTCAAACAATATCTTATCGCAGCCAACTCTCGTTCCACAGTCGAATACTTTCGTTCTGCAACATTCATAGCCTTGGATACATACCCAATTATTCGCCTGACATTCTCTCCATTCAAACGCTGCTCTTGCATCAGAAAACCTCCCATACAATACCCACTCGCATCTGTATACAATTCAAGCATTTTAGCATTCACACTATAATCTGGGTAAGCCAATTCAACATCTTCAGCCGCTGCCTCTTTCAGTCCCTCATACGCCTCATTCATCTTATCATTCCACTTGACAACTGTACTACCTTTCTTGCCCATCCACTCAGTCAGAGGCTTACTCACACCAGAACAATGATGTATAAACTTTCCCTGGAACTCAATCAAACCCCAAAACGACTTCAGTTGCTTCACAGTCACCGGTTTAGGAAACATTCGCACCTTCTCAACATACTTCGGTGATTTTTGCAACCCATTCTCACTCACCATATGCCCAAGGAATTCCACTTCTTTCGCAAACCATTCACACTTCGCCACTTTCACCTTCACACCAACACTCTCCAACGTTCTCAACACATCATTCACCAATCTCATATGCTCCTCAAAAGTTTCAGTCATAATCAAAATATCATCTATAAACGCAATCACATTCTTACTCGCAAACTTACTCAACACAACATTCATTGCCCGCTGGAAGGCTCAGGGAGCATTAGCCAACCCAAAGCTGAGATTCCTGGAACTGGTAATGCCTCTTTGTGGTAGAGAAGGCAGTTACCGGCCGGCTCTCCTCAGCAATGGGCATCTGGTAATACCCCCGTACCAGATCCAGCTTCGTAAACCACTCCATCCCATGCATACTATACACACACTGAGATACCACACACATCGGAAACCTTTCTTTCACAGTCCTTTCATTCACCTTTCGATAATCCACACACAGATGCAATCTTCCATCTGGCTTACGTACAGGCACAATTGGACTATTCCATGCACTCTCGCTCTCTTCAATCACCCCCAATTGCTCTAATTCTACACACTGCTCCTCAATCTCATCAGCAACCGGACATGGGAAATGCCTCAGCCGCTGATAGATTGGGGAGTCCTACTTCAGGACAATCTTGAATTCCGGAAGTTTTGCAACCCCGAAATCCAGATCACCCTTACTGAGGGCTTCCTTTCGTTCAAATATCATTCGATATACATCCTCCCTTTCATACTCAGTTAAACATCCATCCAATTCCACCATGCTCTTCACTTCATTATACGTCCATTCACACGTCTTTTCACCTGCAACATTCACCCTGACATCCGTACTATCATCCATACCTACCTCATTGACAGTGGAGAGGTGACCCAGTACATCTCCGACTTGGATACCCCTCACCTGTCCTTTAACCCTGGGGTCCGCCTGCACCCTTTCAAACGGATCATTCATTCTCATCAAGCCATCAAACACACAAGCAACACGCCTTACCTTATAACACGCATCCTTTCCATCCAATATCACAGTGTTCTCACCCACATTCAAACTAACATCCCTACTCCAAGCCTTACATTCTCCATAGCAGTCATCTCAATACCAGTAAACACACTCCTCAAAATGCTACCATCTTTCCCTACATACAACTTATACACCCCATTTTTACCAATCTTTCTCTCAATCTGATCACTCGCAGGATGCACAACCATACGATTCATTTTCATAAAATCATAGCCCCAAATCACACCATACTCACTACTCACCTTATCAATCACCGAGAATTCACATTCATTCATCATCATACCATGCACTCAAACAGCTGACTTTATCATTCCAACCATAGGCACTCTCCTATTACCAATACCTACCAAACTACCCTTACACTCAGACAGGAGGGCTTTCTCCCTAACCTTGTCATACACATCTTTACACACCAAGCTCGCCTTGCATCCAGAATCTATTAAAGCCAAACACTCAATTCCATTCAAATCCACCTTCACACTCAGACACTCATACTTCCTACCAGACAGCACTTTCACACTAGACAGACTTACCAACACATTACTCACACTCATGCACCCAGAGGATACTTCAGCAGGTACCCTCTTACCATTCAGTTTCCCGCTTCAGACTTTCCATTCACACCCTGCGCTCTCAGTCTAATCCAACACTTTTCACTTGAATGTCCTTTCATTGCACAATAGCTACATACATTCCTCTGGTCACGACACATCCTCGCATAATGACCAGCCTTTCCATAATTACCACATGCATATTTCATACTTTCCCCAGCAGTTGCTCCACCATTCAACCTCGGACAATCTTTCTTCAAATGGCCTATTTCTTTACACTCGAAGCACTCTTTCACACTTTCCTGGCAATCCTTTATCATATGCCCTTTCTTACCATACCCAAAACATGCATCAGACGTCCACCTACATTCTGCCAACATATGACCTTTCCTTCCACACCGACAACATTCCACAATCTTTCTCCCACCATTCGGTCTCTCGTTTGCTGGGACATACCTCGGTTTCTCTCTCATATATCCGTTCCCATGCTTGAAATTCATCTGCCCCCTTCCATTCGACCACCCTCCATTTACCCATCCATTCTGCAGGCCCAGGAAGTTCGACATCACTCCAGCTGGTGCAGCCTTCAGGGCATCCCTGTAGCTGACATACTGCTGGGGTGGATGAAAGCTCCTGGGCTTCTTACCCCCAACATTCACACTGTACCATCCATCCTCTTCTAGATCACTTTCATCATAAAATCGTCCATCTTCTAACAGTTCCAACACATCCTCCCACATCAATTGTTCACCTGTCAGTCTCATTCTCTCCTTTCTCTTTCCACTCAGCCATTCACTCACCTTTCGCAGGATCGTGTCCAAAAACTTCCTCATCAGTGGTTTACATTCATTTACACCATCATCACCATACCTCGTTCTCGCCATACTATGTGCATACATGTTCACACTTTCACTCTTTCCCCATTCGAGCCTTCTCAAATTCATTCACCCTTTTATACTTCACACTTTCTTTCATTCGTTTCACCTGCCCAATCAATCTCTTCTTCACTACATCGTACTTTGGCTCTCCCACACTCGTTATCACTCGCAAGAACTCCAACACTTTCCCATCCAAACAATCTCCCAGAACACTCACCCAGTGACCCTTGTTCTGCGGGTACTTGAGCTTGCAGTACCGCTCAAAATCCCCGAAGAACTCATCCATACTCTTCCCCCATACAATCTAAACTTATCAATCCTTGGCACTTCCCTAATCAAAATTCCTTTCCCCACATTCACTTCACTCTCCGAAGAGCTACTCTCGGTTTCACTCATTCCAATCATATCATCACTCTCTCCCTCATCTGAGTATAGCGAATCCACACTCTTCCCTCTCGCCTTCCTATCCTTAACCTTAGAACCATGCTTCCTTCCTCTCTTACTTTCCACTCTCTTCCATTCACCCCCTTTCCTACCACTCACAGTATCTTCTTTAGACTCAATCACACTGCCATCCATTCCATTTAGCGGAGTCCCTTCAGTAGGAGCAGGGCTCAGGGTTGTAGGTCCTGGGGCTGATCCAGCCCCTGTCATCATGATATATAGGTCCTGCATCCTTCGGTCTGTCTGATCCTGTCAGTCTCCCATTTCCTTCTTCATCCTATCAGTCTTTTCATTCATCCCTTTCATTTCATTCTTCATTCCCGCAATCATTCCCCGCAGCATTTCACACTCCTCTTCTTTCTTTCTCAACTCCAGTCTCAATCGCACTACTTCTTCATTGAAAGTTTCTGCCACAGCCATTGTTCCCAAGTTAGTAAAAAGATAGGAAGAGGGAAAAATCAATCAAACTACTTGTCACGCTAATTGGGTATGGACTGCAATCCAATTCCGTCATGCTCCCAGTTTCGAAGTCTCATGTCCCTATTCGGGTGCCAAATGTAGCGGTCCGAAAATCTAGACTAACCCCCAATCGATCCAACCCGCTTCCTACACTAATCCGGACGTGAGAAATCGAAGGAGAATGAAATGGATTGTATATACAGTCCCTTTACTTACAAAAAAAATATACAATGATAATTACAATAATTTATATTTACAAGGGAAGTGTGCACACTTCAAAATGAGGCCAAATTCCCCAATCCAAATAAGATACCAAAAGACTTTATAACGGGTGAATAGAACAAATTTACTTAAATATATCTACACAAAATAAAAAACAACAACAACAATCGAACGAAAAGGGGCACGCGCTATCACTTGTATGCTGGAGGTGGGTGATAGTAGGCTAATACAAAAGGAGGCAGGCTCGTCAGCCAATGCGGGTGTGGTAGTTCAGGTGTCTAGCGAGGTATGAAAGCCCTCCGTCTCAGGTTTGGCGGAGCACTCATCTAGAGAACCCTTCTCGCAGTCCGTCCGAGCTTCCACTCTCTGTAGAAGAGATATATCCTCCATTTATCATCTATTTACTATACATGGAAGGGAAACTAATAAGTGGGCATTACCCGAGTAAATTTATCGACTATCTTACCTCTAAATGTATATCCAAACAATTTTCAGCATTTAATAATTCTTTAAATATTTATCTTTAAAACTATTCTTTCAAAATATAATCTTTTGATAAAAGATTATTTTAAACAAAGTACAATCTTTGAAAAGAGAATACAAATATCAATAAAATTAAAAACAAAACAAAATTTAAATTCCAGTTATTCACACACACATTCTTACACAAGGAGGGAGAGGGTATTGGGAAAAGAGGGTGGGAGAATGGCCCTTCATACACACTCACATTCGCTCCACCACAAGGTCCTTGCCGACCTGATCGATGAGCTGGAGATAGGTTTCCTAAATGGGGATGAGTTTACGCATCACTACCTGAGAACCACTTCATTTTCCTGGCTTGATCTATCTTTGTGCTCTTCGGATGCACAGCCTGATTTTGGGTGGAGGTAGTTAATGACTTCCATGTAGTGATCACTTCCCCATTCAAATATCATTTTCTGGGTCTTGCCGCCTGAGAGCCCGTTTTGATGGTGCTTACCGCAAGCATGGTGGTCCGCATTTCAGGACGGGGCCACTGAATTCTTCTCCAGCAACCTCATGGCTGTGGGCCTAACTAATATTCTGAGAATGCCTGGCTGTTATTCATCCCAACTGCTTCTCTGGTGCTCAACTGAGTCGAAACAGCACTCAAACAGAAGCGTTATGCCTACATTGGTTATAATAATAATAATAAGTCTTTTGTATTGCGCTCTTAAAGGCCTGAGGCCTTCCCAGAGCGCACGTTGTGCTGAGATGAGAATGGAAATTCAAGAGGGGGGAGAAGGCAATACTGAAAAGATGCGTTAGCTAGTGTAATTGGTAGAGAGCCGAAGGTGACCCGTTTCTCGGACGGGAGCCGTCTGGCGAATCCCACCGAGGCGGCCAAGATAAGTGCTCTTCGGACACTTCATGGCACCCTGGTGAGTGTGACGCCGCACTCTACCATGAACTTTGTGAAAGGAGTAGTTTATGCGAGGGAACTCGTTGACTACTCCATAGAGGACATTACCTTAGAGCTGGCTGACCAGGGATCGGTCAAGGTCGAACGTGTGATGAGAAAACAGGGAGGGGCCTTGAGACCCACCCCTACACTCTCCGTCATGTTCGACTGTGACAAGCTCCCTGAGTCGGTGCGTGCCGGTTGATACCGCTACCGCGTGAAAGCATTCGTGCCACTGTCGCGGCGGTGCTATTACTGTCACCGCTTCGGCCATACGAATCGTTCTTGTACGTGCAAAGTCGGGGTCAAGCGAAGTTTGTGTAAATTGCTCCAAGGCCGCACACCATAATTCCAAATCGTGTGTGGCCATGTGTGTCAATTGCGGAGAGACTCACCCTGCTTCTTCGAAGCAATGTGGTGCATATCTCCTTGAGAAAGAAATCCTGGCCGTTCAGGCCCAGGATCGAATCTCATTCCGCGAGGCTAAGGACTTGGTCCTGGCGCGCCCGGCTCTGCCTGGTACGTCATATGCCTCAATAGTTAGAAAGGCACCCTCTGCTCCTGGTCCACTCAGGCCAACGAGCACGGTTGTTTCCATGCCCATTCGGAGCCCTTCTGCGGGCTCTACTCAACCCGGGCGCTCCCCTGGTAAAGCCGGCGGTAAAAAGGGTTCCTACCAAGCCCCGGCTAAAACCAGGGCTCCCCCCTCTTCCCCCAGCGTGACCGTTTCCGTAAGGCGATACGGCCATCTTCCGGGGTTCCTAAAGCTGTCCCCCGAGAGGAGGACAGCAAGAAAGGAGCTTCGGCTCCTTCGCCCACGCCTAGAGGTGGTGCGAGTGGCTCGGAGAAGGTGGTTCCTCGAAAAGAGCGCCCCCCCCCCTTGCCTCCGAAGCCGCAACGCCCGCCTAAGGTTTTTAGGCGGAGGGAGGAAAAGACTTGCATGGCGAGCCAAACCTCCCCCAATAAGTCCTCGAAGGCGACAACGCCTTCAGCGCTTTGTCCGGCCAACAGCGCCTGGGGTTCTGCCTCCGGGAAGCGTACGGCCAATCCCGTGAGGGTCTTCTGTTCGAGGAGGGCCCCCGCGTCTCCTCCGCGCTAGGCCTGGAGGGCATATTCCTTCAATGCAATTGCCGTCGACTCCGGGCTAACTGGGAGGAGCTGCGGAGGCTCGTCTCGTCCCGTTTCCCGTTAGCTATCTTTTTGCAGTAGACCATGCTAGGCGCGTGCCCCCTGCCCCCTCTCCCGGGGTAGAAGGGTCTTGCAACCCCACCACCACGGTATGGCCGGGCTGGGGGATGCGTGGTTTACGCCCGGCATGATGTCTCCGTTCTTCCTTTCTCTTTAGATACAACCTTTCAGGCAGTGGCTGTGCAGCTGCACCTGGATAGGAGGTATACTATCATTTCTGCTTACATAACAATGTCAACTGACTTCGAAGCGGGGGACTTCCGCCGCTTCGTGGCACGGTTGCCGAGGCCCTTTCTCTTGCTTTGAGATCAGAACGGCAGGCATCCTCTTCGGGGAGATTACTCAATAAATTCCAGGGGACCAGTCCTTGCCGATACACAGCCTGATTTTGATTGGGGGGGGTGGTCGATGACCTCCATGGTAGTGATCACTTCCCATTTAAATGTCATTTTCAGGGCAACTGCCGTCTGAGAGCCCACCTCGGTGGTGCTTGGCGCGGGTGCGGTGGCCTGCATTTCAGGAAATGACTGAATTCTCTATCTCAGTCGAGGAGTTTAGGTCGGTAGATGAGGCCGTTGAGTTCTTCTCCGGCAACCTCATCGCCGTGGGCCTGACTACTATTCCTAGTACGTCTGGCCGTTTTGCACGCCGACCACTCCCATGGTGGTCGGCCGAGTGTGAGACGGCCCTCAAACAGAAGCGTTATGCCTACATGCGCTATAAGTGCCGCCCAAACCATTTCACTGTGGGTGAATTTCGTCGGGCTACGGCTAGGTTCCGGCATATTTCGAAGCACGCCCGCCTCTCTTCTTGGCGGGCATACGTGTCTTCACTTAACGGGTAGACCCCTTTAGCCGAGGTGTGGAAGCGAGTCAAAAGGATTCGGGGTAAGTTCTCGCAGGACCCCCCCTCCCATTCTCCAGGAGAATGGGACCGAAATCTCGGACCCCGCGTGCGTGGCGGAATCCTTAGCGACCGCTTTTTCCGCATTCTCTAGCCGGGATGCTGCTCCGCCAGCATTCAATGCACGTCGTGATGTCGCGGAAGACCGCCGGCTGGACTTTACCTCCAGAGGCGGAGAACCCTTCAACGACAGGTTTACTGTGAGTGAGTTGCGCTCCGCTCTTGCTTCGTGCGCGGACACGGCCCATGGTCCGGACGATGTCCCGTACGCCAGGCTTCGACACCTGGGTAAGCGAGGCATGGCCTTTCTGTTAGATTTGTTAAACAGGATCTGTGTGGAGGGTCTTCTCCCAGATTCCTGGCGAATCGCTACTGTGCTCGCCTTTTGCAAGCCGGGGAGAAAGTCACTCTACTCTGACTGGTTTCCGCCCAATCTCTCTAACCTCTTGCGTGTGCAAATTGATGGAGAAATTGGTAAATGTTAGACTAGCCTTTTTCCTGGACAGCGGAGGCCATCTGTCTTCTGCACAGTGCGGCTTCCGCAAGTTCCACTCCACGTAGGATGCTCTGCTCCGATGGAAAATGCCGTCTGCGAGGCTTTCCTTCGTAGACAGCACTACGCCACGGTGTTTTTCGATCTGGAGAAGGCCTATGATACCGCATTGCGATACGGTATCATGGAGCCTCTCCACACGATGGGGGCGAGGGGACGCCTCCCAATGTTTATATCTGAATTTTTGCGAGATAGTCGATTTTGCGTACGGGTGGGGGGAGCCCTCTCCGGCCCAAAGGAGTAGGAAGAGGATATCCCACAGGGAAGTGTCCTCAGTGTCAGACTCTTTGCCCTGAGCATCAACGCCATCACCTCGGTGCTGCCGGAAGATGTTCTCGCTACGCTCTACGTGGACGACCTTTCGATCTCTTTTGGCGCGGCCCAGATGCCAACTCTGGAGCGTCGACTCCAACAGGCATTGAACCGCGTCTCTCGCTATGCCGAAGCGCACAGGTTTCGGTTTTCTTTTGCCAAGACTAAGGTGGTGCACTTGTGCCGCCATCCACGGCTCCACCCTGACCCAGATTTGTTTCTTAATGGGGTGCGCCTGGATGTGGTGGAATCGCACCGTTTCCTTGGTCTTGTATTCGACCGACGCCTCACCTGGGATGCTCATATTCGCAGCCTTAGGGTCTAGTGTACCCGCGCCATGGATATTCTCCGTTCCGTGATGTTCAGCGCTTGGGGTGCTGATAGGGCTACTGCCTTACTTTTTTATCGATCCTTTGTTCGTTCGAAGCTCTACTACGGATGCGAGTTTTATGCATCCGCAGCCGAAGGTTTATTGTGGAAGGTGGATTCGATCCACCACACTGGCCTTCGCCTTGCGACCGGTGCCTTCCGCACTTTCCCCATTGAGAGCCTGTTGGTTGATGCTGGGGAGATGCCACTCGCTCTGCGCCGCGTGCAGTGCATCACTTGACTGTACGCGCGAGCCCGGCGCCTTCCTCAGTCGCCAACAGCTTTCACTGCATCCGCAGCTGATCTCGATGGTGCCTATGCCGCCGAGAGACGCCAGTCATACCCTAAGCCCTTTGGGTTTAGGGCCAGGAAACTCCTTCGAGAGATAGATATAGCTCTCGGGCCAGTGGCGCCCCTGGTTCTGCCCAGGACGCCACCCTGGAGGGTACCACATTTGGCTATTTGTCGCCACGCCTCTGCTCCCAAAGCTTGTATGGCGACGGGAGTATTGCGTTCGACCTTTTGGGAGCACACCTCGTGTCACGCTGGAACCATGCCAGTGTATACGGATAGCTCCAAGTCCGAAGAGGGGGTCGGCTTCCACGACATATCCCCTTTGTTTGAAGTCAGCAGGGCTCTACCAGGCGCTGCGTCTGTCTTCACAACCGAGCTGGTGGCAATACACCACTCGGTACGGGAGATTACGCGACGTGCCCGGTTCGGAGCCTGGATTGTGATCTATAGTGACTCACAAAGCGCCCTGAGTGCTCTCAGGGCATTGTAATCTCCGCATCCCCTGGTTCGCGATATCCGTGACGCCACGGTTTTGGCGAGCTGGGCGGATGTTGAGATTATCTTCTGCTGGGTTCCTGGGCATGTAGAAATTGCGGAGAATGAGGGCGCCAAAGAGTCCGCGAGGACTCTGCGACCGGACCAGCGTTTCGCTCTTCCTCACACCGACTACATGGCAGGAATACGGGCAGCTCTTCCGACTGCTTGGCAAAGAAGATCGGAGACAGTCGAAGGGAACTTAAAGTTGCGTGCTATTGCGCCGCGACTGTTAACCATGGACCTATCCCCCAATGCCGCGACGGCTTCAGGTCGCTTTCTGTCGTCTCCGAATCAGACACACTCGTGTGACGCATCGCTATTTGATGGAGCGCTCGCCTGCGCCCTAATGCGACGACTGCGTCGTCCCCCAGACTGTTCGGCACATTCTTGTTGAATGTCCCAGTCTGGGTGATCTTCGCGCACGTTACCTGTCCCGGTACCGGGATGGGCGGGGTCGCTACCGCCTGTCCTTTGTACTCGGGACGAGTGCGTGCACATTAACTGGTGGACTTGTTGACTTTTGGGGGGAGGCTGGCCTTCTCCCTGTCATTTAACTAGGTTTAGTTTTTGTTTTTGTCATTGTTTTGTTATTGTTATTGCTTTCTAATTTTTATTTATTTTTATTGTTGTTTTCTTTTCAAATTTTTTAAAGTAGCCTAGAACTAGGCTGTTTGTTTACAGCGACTTATGCCTAAGTTGGCAGTCGCCAGATAGCCCCTTAAAAAAAATAAATAAATAAATAAAATTAAGGTAATTGCCAGAAAGGAGCTGAATAAAAGTCATGCTGTTTGGTTCAAGTGAGCAATATGCTTTTTCTCTCTAGTGTCTCCAAGTTATAATCTCCTTTTGAAACAAAATATATGCATTCCACTCATTTTTCCTTTCACTCACTTCACTAATCTCTTTAAAGAAACAACAAAATTGGGCCAATTTCATGGGTCCAATCAATTATATAGATTCCTTATATCTAGTCTGTAATTTATGAAATGATTTGACAGGTGAACAAATAGCAGTGAAAGGATATGAGAAAAGATTGTTGGTATGGACTGGCCACTTTAAAAATATTGAAGAGATTCCACAAAAAGTGAAGTAAGTTGAAGAAATGTAATTTTTTCACAGTATGGGAGTAAGACTAGCATCACTAAAGTATTAGCTTGCTCTTTATGAGTCAAATAAATATGACAAACCCATGCTTAAAATTTGTGTAGATCATGCGTTGGGTGCACAAACTCTTTTATCTTAATTCCCTAAATGTATTTAATTGGTTTGAGAAGTTTACCACTGTGTATAGTATTTAATTGATTTGGGACCTTTAGGCAGCTTAATCCATTTCTCATTATTTTGTAAATTCTATCTCATATTACCCTGGCTAGAGTCCATTTCCTAAGCCAGCAACCCTGATGAACTCGAACTTGGTGCGGGTCTCCCAATGATCAAGAACTCTGTGTATCTGTAGATTTTTTCATTTATGTGAGTTTCTGGCGTGCTGTGAATATTTGTTGAGGTGTGTCTGGTGGCAGCATAGGCAGGTCTGTATTTGTGTTTAGTTTTGGATATTGACTGCATCATTACCATCTTAGGCTGATACATGTAATGTATAAAGGAACCTGCTTCCTTGATGTCTGATGGAATGGCATTTAGGAATTAGTTTACACCAAGAGATTGGAAGTCCTGCTGTCCTATGTATGTGTGGATTGTTTTATACATGATGAGCGCCTAGTTATGATGTAATTGGATTTCTTGGACTTTCTCAATGTAGTATACCCTTGGAATTTTGTAGATGTTATGGATTGGCAAGTAATGACATGGTTTACTTGTGTTATGGATATGTTTTATAACAAGGTCTAGGTGGTATTTTATTAACATAACTTTTCTTTTGTACTGTTGCTAAGAATGCATCCCATGTCAAAACATAGAGCATTATTTTTGTGTCCTCTGTTATCTGTTGCATTGAATAGATGCATGATTAGGGTTCTGATACTTTACTGGTTTAGGTAAAATTAGGGTAGTTATAGAGTTTGCATTGCCCTAATGTAGTGCCAAAGAGTGGTCTGAATGTATTCTTTTTTTTTGGTTTTTCAATTTTTCTCTTGCTTCCATAGTCACACAGTAGAGTTGAGGGTAACACAGTCGTTAAGTTATGATGCAGCTAGCACTTAAATATTGTGATATATAATTGTAGCTCTAGAGCCACTTGAATGTTTTTTTTTATAGTTTTGAGTGAAAATAATGTTTCATCTGCATATAGAGTGTAATGTTAGGATATCATGGAGGTAAAGTTTGAAAGGAGTGGGAGATGTTTGACCATGTGGTACTTCATTTAAGCTGCTTCAGGGGTGATATAAGTAAGTCATTGACATTTATCTTATTCAGGTCTTGCCCATAACACTCCATCTCAACATCCACAGACTCAAATTCCTCCATAGTACATAAAGCCTATGCCACCCATGCAACTACATGAAAGACTGGAAGAACACTCCTTTAATTAAATATCTGTTAAACTCCAAAGATGTAATACAGTAAGATACTCCAGGCATTTCACATCACAAGTAATCCAATTTCTGGGTCCAAATCATTCCATTGGAATGGCATTAAGTATGAAACATCCCTTGCACATTACAAACAGATTGCCCTACCTACCAAGGAACCCCTACCAAATTATTTATTTTATTGCTCAATTAAAACAAAATCTGAAGTTGATGAGAATGTTTGAAGGTACTGCATTGAAGGCTTTACTTATATCTAATGTTGCCATTATTGTCTGTACTATTGTGAAGTGCCCAAACCCTTCTTTTGTGAACCCTGTCAGGGGTATGGTGATTTGCTTTCCTGGCCATCATGCCCCTTCTTCTTTCTGACACCCTGTCTTCTTATCTTGCTTCATCTTGCTTTCCACAACTTTCTCTGGTCAGCCTCTAATTTTGCAGGGTAGACACCGATCAGCTTCCTCTCATCCAGCCATCCCAGATTGAGGCAGGGGGGGGGGAGGACAGTGCTCCGTCCCCCTGACTGGTTGTAGGGGAGGGGGGGGTGAAAACCTGTCTCACCTTCACTCTCTCCTTCCTCACAATAGTCTCTCATTTTCATGGTCTATCAATTTTATACCCAGCTTAAGGTGGAGCTGCCATGTTGATAGGCTGTTTGGCCATCGAGAGGGAGGAGTGGCCTCAAATGGCAGCAGCTGGCTTTGTTGGCCCCGTATTCACCCCTTGCAGAGCAGGCTTTGCATCCCATGGAAATTATTGGGTCACCATGACCACTAATGAAAATTTTCTAAACGCCCTCTTTACTTCCCCTCTACCATTGTCGGAGCTGCTTTGGGGCAGCTCCACTAACGAAAAGGTCCCCCCACCCCTGTGCCTTCTCAGGGGCCCCTCCAAACTTCTTTGACTGGAGAGGAGGCTTACTCTCCTAGGCCTACGGGTATGGGGGAATGAATCCCCCTTACCCCCTCCTATGGAGGCACCCTTGAGTGGCTCCTTCTTTCCAGCAGTGGTGCCTCTTTATTTTAACAGGGGACTGCTAAGAAAGTATGCAGGGGGCCCAAAATTGACTGTTCCCGGTGGGGGCAGCTCAATAGGGCCAACTCCCTTAGGGGAGCAAGGGACGGCAGGGTCCGTTGTTCTGTGCGCTCATGTATCCTGAGGTTATATATAAGGGGTCAGCATACCTGCCCCCTCTCTTCCACGATGGATGTCGGTTCGCCGGCCCTAGACAAGGCAAAAGGTACCTTGATGTCTTGTGGGCTTGGGTGGGGGAGGGGGGGCTCACATGGAGGCGGGCCCTCTTAGATGGACATGGTCCAGCCCCAGACTGTAGGATCTTCCATGGGGTCGAATCCGGCCTCTGTGCCAAGCACAGAACTCAAATCTGCCCCTGTGCAGCTTCTCCTCAGACAGCTTGGGCCCCGGAGGACTCAGAAGGAGAGGAGGGACCTCCTCCCCCATCTGGTGCCCCTTTAACAGTCAAGACCTTATCCATTTTAGATAAGGATCTTGCTGAGGCTGGTCCATCTGGCCTAAGGTCTCCCTTGGTGGAGGAGAGAAGCGGGTTCATTCCTCAACTTCCTCTTCCCAAAAGAAACAAAGAAGACTAATAGCACTAAGGGTCCCTCTCACTCTGAGTGAGCTCAAGGGGTGGACGGGTCTGCTCCCATTATGGCAAGCGACCAGGCCAAGATCAGTAGGTCTGGCCCCAATGCTTTCCTGGGTGCAGGCCTCAGACAAAGCCACAAGTCACAAATGCACAGAGTGGAGCCTCAATTACTTCGCAGCCCCTCATTCAGAGACTACCTGACGTTTTAGAAACCGCTGGCTCCAAAGCTTTCTTGTTCTACTGATGGCAGCATGTTGGCCAAGGGGAATCTGATCCAACTGAAGAGAGTACTAGCTAGCCTGACTGTTTGAGAGCCAAAGGTGACCCGTTTCTCGGATGGGAGCCTTCTGGCGAATGCGTCTGATCCTTCCCAGGTGGTCATGATTAGTACACTTCAGACACTTGATGGCATGCCATTGAGTGTGAGGCCACACCCTAGCATGAACTTCGTGAAATGAGTGGTTTATGTGAGGGAACTCATTGACTACTCCATAGATGTCATCACCTTATAGCTGGCTGACCATGGAGCGATCAAGTCGAATATGTGATGAGAAAACAAGGAGGGGCCTTGAGACCCACCCCAACACTCTTCATCACGTTCGACTGTGACAAGCTTCATGAGTCTGCGTGCCACGAAAGCATTCATGCCACGGCCGCGGAGGTGCAACTACTGCCACTGCTTCGGCCATATGAATCTCTCCTGTAGATGTGCAAAGTTGGGGTTACCCGAAGTATGTGTAAGTAGTTCCAAGGCCGCACACGATAATTCCAAATTGTGTGTGGCCAAGTGTGGAGAGCCGCACCCCCTTTCTTTGAAGCAATGTGGTATGTATCTCCTTGAGAGGGAAATCCTGGCCGTTCAGGCCCAGGATCATCTCATTTCGCGAGGCTAAGAACTTAGTCCTAGCGCGCGCATGCGCGCCGCTGCCTGGGATGTGTTATGCCTCAATGTTGTATTGGGCTGAAAATCTATACTAACCCCAATCGATCCAACCCATTTCCTACAATAATCTGGACATGAGAAATCGAAGGGGAATGAAATGGATTGTATATACAGTCCCTTTACTTACAAAAAAAAGTACAATAATATTTACAAAAATATGGGTAAATATGCACACAATGAGCCTATTTATATATAAATAAAACTATCCTATCTTGGAATCCTATCAATCAAAAATATATATACAAATACTAAAGAAGAGACAGCAAATACAAAAAGAAGGGACAACAAAAAGAGAAGATGACAAAAAGGGGAGTTATCTTATGTGGTACCACGGTTTACGATTTGCCGGCTCCCCTGGGGAAAATCTTGCCGGCAGTCACTCTTGTGATAAAAATTGGGTGTGCACATCTTATGGGGCTTGGCGTCTTCAAGCTCAATTTTCTTCACAACACAATCCTGGCGTCTTTAGGCTATTAAAGAAAGCTGGTGCCTCAGAGCTTGATACAAATATATATATATATATATATATATATATATATATATATATATATATATATATATATATATATATATATGTATATATATGTATATATATGTATATATATGTATATATATGTATATATATGTATATATGTATATATATGTATATATATGTATATATATGTATATATATATGTGTATATATGTGTATATGTATATGTATATGTATATATATATATATATTTATATATATATTTATATATATATTTATATATATATTTATATATATATTTATATATATATTTATATATATATATATATTTATATATATATTTATATATTTATTATATATATATATATATATATATATATATATATATATATATATATATATATATATATATATATATATATATATATATATATATATATATATAGCGTCTTTTCCAGTTTTCCCTTAGCTATCTTGTTGCAGACCATGCTGGCCGTGTGCCCCCTGCCCACACTCCTGGGTTATAAAGGTTTTGCGACCTTCTGCGACCACAGGATGGTGGGCGGGCAGGAGGATGCGACATATACACCTGGTATGAATACCTCCTTTCAGGCAGTAATTGTGCAGCTGCACCTGGATAATAGGTATTCTGTTATTTTGGTATAAATTCCACCGTCAGCCGACTTCGACGCGTAGACTTACGCCGTGGCGTGGTACAGTTGCTGAGGTCCTTTCTCTTGCTTGGGGATATGAACAGTAGAATATCCCAAGAGTTAGGTACTTGCTGACCTGATCGACGAGCTGGAGATAGGTGTCTTAAATGTGGATGAGTTTACGCAGCAATGCCCGAGAACCAATTTATTTTCCTGTCTCGATCCATCCTTGTCCTCTCCAGATGCACAACCTGATTTTGGGTCTGATGTAATTGATGACCTCCATGGTAGTGATCACTTTCCCATTCAAACATCATTTTGTGGGCCACTGCCGCCTGAGAGCCTGCCCAGTGGTGTTTAGCGCAGGCTGGGTAATCCGCATTTCAGGAAATGACTGATTTCTCTGTCCCAGTGGAGGAGTTTACATTGGTTACAAGGAAAGAAAGTACCCTAGGAGACCTTACAGTCCATTCAAAGAGGGTACCTTTGGACTAGCAATCGAGCAGGCACATGGCTGCTCAATTGTTTTGCGTCCCTAAATGGCCACTTTTCAAGACTTTGTCTAGTCTTGACTTGAACTGGTCAACAGATTCACTGTTGACAACTTCCACTGGAAGTGCGTTCCACTTACCGCAGATACTGTAGGTGAAAAAATTTCCACACAGATTGTGGTTGTAACGCTTCAGTTCAAGTTTGAAGCCGTGATTGCGCGTTCTGTTCTCACTCAGTGTGAAAATATCCCGGTAGTCAACATTGTCGAACCCTCAAAGTATTTTGAAAACTTCGATGAGCTGACCACGCAGTCTACGGGTTTCCAGCGAGAACAGATCTAATTCCCTTAGTCTATCTTCATAACTTTTATGTCGGATAGAGGGAATCAGTTTGGTTGTCCTAGCTTGTATGCGTTCCAACCTTGCGATGTCCTTTTGAAACGAAGGACTCCAAAATTGTATGGCATACTCCAGGTGCGGCCGAACGAGGGAGTTGTACAGACAAAGTACTATCTCCTTGTTACGGTATCCAAACTGGTGCTTTATGTAGCCTAACATCCTTTGGGCTTTCTTCTCTGCCTCGATGCACTGTTTCGAGAACTTGAGGTCGCTAGTGATAGTAACACCCAAGTCCTCAGTGTCACTCAATTCAAGAGCAGTGCCTTTAAGGATGTACTGAGATTTGGGGTTTCGGTGGCCGCTATGCATTAGTTTGCATTTCCCCACGTTGAAAGGCATTTGCCACGTGTCCGACCACTCCCCAATCCTTTGAAGGTCCTCTTGGAGGCGGGCAGTGTTCCCCGCCTTTGCTACATTGATACCAAGCTTGGTGTCGTTGGCAAATTTGGAGATTTTGGCAAACATGTCTCTGTCGATGTCGTTGACATAGATAATAGACAGTAGTTTTTCCAGGACGGAACCTTGAGGGACACCGCTAGATACGGGCGCCCATTCAGAGGCCCGTCCATTCACTACTACTTGCCGTCTGTCACTTAGCCAGCTCTCTATCCAACCTGCTACATTGCCGTCTATGCCCTGTGCACGCACTTTCCGGATAATCTGGCAGTGTGGTACCTTATCAAAGGCCTTTTGGAAGTTGAGGTACACAACATCCACCGCTTTATCCCGATCATGCTCACTGAACACGAAGTGGAAGAATTCCACAAGGTTCGTCAAGCATGACCGTTGCCTTCGGAAGCCATGCTGGGAACTCTTCAGTAGCAGGTTTGACTCTAAATAAGACGTTATCTTGTCCACTATCATGCTTTCCATGAGTTTACTGACTATCGAAGTCAAACTGATGGGTCGGTAGTTTGACGGATGGCTGGGGTCTCCTTTCTTGAAGATCGGAGTCACCTCCGCCTCACGCCAGTCTCTAGGAACGCATCCGGTCCGGATTGACATGTTAAAGATAGCGCACAGATGTCGTGATACTTCATCGCACACTTCCTTCAACACCTTGGATAGAAACCTGTCCGGTCCGGGGGACTTATTCGTCTTTAGGTCAGCGATCTTTTTCTTTATTTCTCCTTCGGTGAAGTCCAGTACCTCCAGCTTTTCCCCCGAGTAGGAATCCGTCGGCTGGGGAATGGGAGCACACTTTTCAGTAAACACTGAAGAGAAGTAGTCGTTGAGGAGGTTAGCATTTTCTGCATCTGAATGCTTTAATGTCCCCTCCTCATTCCTCAAAGGGCCAATCGTTCGACGGATTGGTTTACGGCTGTTTACATATCCAAAGAACTCCTTGGGATTCTCTTTACAGAGTCTCGCCACTCGGAGTTCCTCAGACCGCTTAGCCGCCCTTATGCTGGACTTCACTCTCCTGGCTAGCCTCTGGTATTCGTCAAAGTCACAAGAGATCTTCGATTACCGGTACACATTTCTCTTCTCCCTAAGCAGTTGCCCGATTTCTAGATTAAACCACTTTGGTTTAACAGAGGACCGACGGGGGCATTTCAGAGGGATGAAACGCGATTGAAGACTCATGAATGTGGTTTTGAAACTGTTCCAAGAGTCTTCAACAGCCTCGCACTCTTCTAGCCTCGCGTCAGTCAGTCCCGTGCGTAGACCTGCAAAGTCTGCTCTTCCCAAATCAAGTTTCCTCGATTTACTAGTTGCAGGCTCTGCCTTGGGGACTTTGACTATAAATCTAATTAGTCGCTGGTCACTGCCACCGAGCTCTTCGCCAACAGAGAGGTCCTCAACGATGTCATCCTCAGAGGTGAAAACCAAGTGGAGGATATTGTCTCCTCTCATTGGCTCTCTCACCCATTGAGTGAGGAACTTGTTGTTCGTGAACTCCAAGAGTAGTGCTTTATCTCCACGGGGTTCTCTGGTTTTCCAGTCAACTTGTGTGTTGAAATCTCCCATGACGATACACACTCTGTCTTTGACAAGTTCTCCTAGTAGCTGGTACAGATCTGTTCTTTTCAATGAGTTGGGCAGGAGGTCTATAAAGCACCAGGGTCCTGTATTTGGCAGGACCTATCTCTAGGTCAACACCTAGTAGTTCATGGTCGGATTCGATGTTGCAATCCGTCGATTGAGAGTATCCTTGACATACAGCATCACACCGCCACCCTCTCTGTCTGGTCTATCTTTCTGGAAGAGCTTTAGTGACCGGGAATCGTGAATTCACCTTCAAAATCTCCGCTTAGGTTTTAATCCACGTCTCCGTTATGGCCACCATCTCGGGTTCCTCTGTTGCTACGAGGCCACGGAGCTCAAGAAACTTATTCCTGATTTACCTCGCGTTGAGCAGAAGAACTTTGAGGGAGTCCCCCAGTGTAGGACTCCCTACGCTCTTCCGTTTCCCGGCTTCTTTTGTGTGGTAGTACCCCTCTTTGCCACATCTAAGAACGTCGTTCCAGGAGTGACACGTGCATACTCTCTTATGTCCGCCTTCACTCTGGGTCGGACGCTCCTCTGCGTCCGCTCTACGACATCCTGGATTAGGTTACAGAGTACAGCCTTTCCCTTGAATGAAAGGTGCACTCCGTCCCTTTGGTAAAGGTCGTTTCGACTGTAAAAGGTGCGGTAAGGGTCCAGAAAGAAGACCCCTTCCGCCGTACAGAGGTCGGACAGGCGCTGGTTCAGGGTCACGTTCCTTGAGTGAGCTGTCCGGCTAGGACCTCTTCTTGGGAGCATCCCTACAACGACCCGTTTGCGAGTTCTCAATCCGCAGTCGTCCACGGCTCCCATGACCGTGTTGAGAATTTTCTCGCTGGGGCCTACTTTGCCTCCTCGGAGGTAGAGGTCATTTCCACTCACCATCAGGGCAACAACTGAATTCTCGGAGATCTGAGATTTCTCAGCCTCTACCCTGATGTGGTGGTTTCCCTGTCCTAGCTGGCAGCATTCCTCCACACTAGTGCGAAGGCGGGCCGCTATCAGGGGCTGCAAACCTTGTGCTTGGGAATCGCCCACAAGGGTAACCCTCGGACATTTCCGTGCAGAGGTTTGAGGCTTTCCTTGCGGAAGCGAACTCTCGGTTCCCTCTTTATTCTCCATCTTATTTTTCTTCTTTTTCTTCTTTTTCTTATTCATCTTTTCCCACCTATCTTCCTTTGTTATATACTCTTCTGTTTTTATCTTTTATTCCTCTGCTTCAACTTTCTCTTTTTCAGCTTCTACTTTATCTTCTGTTTCAACTTTCTCTTCTTCCTGTATCTTTCCCTTCCTTTTCTTTTTCTTTGAGGGTTTATCCGTAGCATGCGGACCTAGTTCTGGGGGTAATACTGCAGATGCAGTGTTTACTACAGTGCTTGACGTCAAGCTTGCTATTCTGACCTCTAGCCTGCGAATCAGTCCGGCGTGTTCTAATTTGAGGCTGTTTATTTTCTCCTCCAACTTCCTGGATCTTTCCTCGGAAGCCCTGCATGTTTCTTTTAGCTCCTTGATTTGGCCGTTTAAAATACAGTCGGTGCAGGAACTGGCCGGGTGGCATTTTGAAAAACACCCCTCCGGAAAGTCCACGCACCACTTATCTATGTGGCATATTGTGCACATGTATTTTAGAGCTCCTGGTCCTTTCTTGCCGGTCATTTTGAACACTTTCTCTCTTTCAATACTTTGCGACCAATCAATGATAAAAAGGGGGGTTGGTGAGTTCTCCCCGCGTGAGTCGCTCCCGCCTATTGATCGGAGTCGTTTCGGAGTCTTCCAGAAGGCACGCTCCATGTGCTGCTGTTCGTCCGACCGAGTCGTCAAGCCTCGGCGTGCCGTGGCTCCCAACCACAGACGGTCCCCGAAGGGGCCATCGATTTCTCACCAGGTGAACAACAACGAAGCACGCCACTTACTAAACTCCTACTAGTTCCCTTCACAACGGCCAGGATCTCGGAGCAGCGTTCAATGGATATCCCGCCCCACCAAGAGACTCGACCCAAGGCTTTTTATTGGCCTGGCAACCAACCTAGAACAAAGGGCCGTCACCTCGGACCGATGCTACCAGAGGCACCCATCAACGGGCACTGGGAATGGTCAATAATTACGCGCCAGGAATGGGGTTAACGGGGCACTACCCTCATCCCATTCATCGTGCCCCAACGCCTAGGACACCTCTAGTCCTAGTCTCTCGCAACCAGTGAGCGTCGATTGGCGTTGTTTATAGAGGTTCCAAAGCATCTCTTCTGACGTGTGAGGTAGCTGCCAGGTCCTTATATGTAGATAGAGGGAAAAAAGGGAAACAGTGACATGATATGAGTAGGCTTTTCTTTTTTGTTTTTTCTTTTTGTATAAGTGGGAGACATAGGATAAAAGTAAAAAAGGAGAAGGATAGAGTAGAAAAAGGAAGGAATGACGCACTTAGTCTGGAACCTTGTTTCCGACCAAATCGACAAGGGAAGCCCTACCAGGGGTACCCAGAATAGATACCCCCGCCGACATAGCTCGAAAAGTCAAAGGTACACACAAGCTCTCTTCCCGCGACAAAGGGGCGTCTGTTTCGCACCCCGACTGCTTCTGTGGTGGTCAGCCTCGTGTGAGGTGGCCCTTAAACAGAAGCGTTATTCCTACATGCGCTATAATCGCCACCCGAACGATTTCACTTCTAGTGAATTTCTTTTAGCTAAGCCTAGGTTTCATTATGTTTCCAAGCACGCCCGTCGCTCTTCCTTGCTGGCATGTGTGTTTTCCTTTAACGAGGAAGACCCCTTTACCAGATCTGTGTAAGTGAGTCAAAAGATTAAGGGCCATGTTCTCACAAGACTCCCCTCCCGTTCTCCAGCAGAACAGGGCCTCAATCTCGGATCCCGCATCCGTGGCTGAGCCTTTGGCGACCGCTTTCTCCACATTCTCTACCCGGATGTTGCTCCATCAGTATTCACTGCACGTCGTAATATCGTTGAAAGGCGCCCACTGGACCTTACCTCCAGAGGCGGAGAACCCTTCAATGACATGTTTACATTGAGTGAGTTGCGTTGCAGTCTAGCTTCCTGCCCGGTCACCGCCCCTGTTCCGGACGATGTCCTGTATGCCATGTTTTGACACCTAGGTGAGTGAGGCATGGCCTTTCTGTTAGTTTTGTTCAACGAGATCTAGAACGAGGGTATCCTCCCAGACTCCTGGTGATTGGCTACTGTGCTCACTTTTCGCAAACTGGGTAGAGATCACTAACCTGGCCAGTTTCCTCCCAATCTCTCTAACCTTCTGCTTGTGCAAGTTGATGGAGAAATTGGTAAATGTTAGACTAGACTTTTTCTTGGACAGTCGAGACCACCTGGCTTCTGCAAGTTCCATTTGACATCGTTTGCTCTGCTTCGACTGGAAAATGCCATCTGAGAGGCCTTCCTTCTTAGACAGCACTACGCTACGTGGACTCGTCCGTTCTTTTTGGACCGCACTCCATGCCAGTCTATAAGCATGGCCCCAAGTCCGGGGTGGGTGGGGGTGAATTCCACGCCATATCCTCTCTGTTTAAAGTCTTCGAGTCCCTATCAGTCGCTGCGTCTGTCTTTATGGCTGAGCTGGTTGCAATACACCGCTCGGTACGAGAGATAATGCGTCATACCTGGTTCATAGACTGGATTGTGATTTTTAGCCACTCAAAAAGTGCCCTGAGTGCTCTTGGGGGCATTGGGATCTCTATACCCACTGGTTCGCGATATTCGTGACGCCTCGGTTGTCTCGAGCTGGGTATATGTCGAGATTTTCTTGTGGGTTTCTGGACATTTGGGAATTGCTGGTAATGAGGGTGGCAACAAGCCTGCGAGGACAGGGTGACTAGACCAGCATTTCGCTTTTCTGCACACCAACTACGCGGCTTGAATCAGGTCAGCCCTCTAGGATGCCTAGCTAAGAAGATGCCACGATACTTCATGTTGCTTTCTGTCGTTTGTGAATTTGGCACACTAGCTAGAAGCACTACAATTGATGGGGCACTCTCCTACACTTTATTGTGATAACTGCATTGTCCCCCAGACTGTTTGGTAGATTCTTCCCGAATGTCCAAGTCTGGGGGGTGATTTTCACGGTATCAGGAAGAGCGGGGTCATTACCGCTTGTCTCTTGTACTCAGGACCTCTTCGTGTACACAGACTTGTGGACTAGCTGACTTTTGGGGGGAGGCTGGCTTCCTCCATTTTATTTGACTCTTTGTTATAGGTCTCATGTTCCTGCTCTATGCATGGGGGATGGGGGCTTCTCCCAATCCCGGATTGTGCTTCCTCCTTGCTTTTTTGCTCGTTTTGTTTTTTTAGTCCTTCGTTAAGGGGAGGGTGGATTGTTTTTTTATATTTTTGTTTTTGGGTCTTTTACATATGTTTTTGTTTTTAATCTACCCTAGCATTCGGCTCTAAGTTGATTACTGCGACTTTTACTCTATAAGCAGTCGCCAGATGTGCTCTCTCTCTAAAAAAAAATTTGCAATTGTACTCAAATCATATAGACTAGGAATTCCCGTGATACACACTACAATCACAGCAATTCATGTTACTGATATGAAGTAAATTTCAATCTCTCTCTTTGTATTCAGTCTGAAGATGATCAGAAAATCAAAGGACATAGCACGAGTGAGGATGAGTATCATAATGATGGCTCTAACTATTGTAAGCTGTATTATCATGGTAATTTCTGGAAAAAGTGCATCAGAAAGAGGTGAGAGTATTTACACCATGAGTAACAGATTCCGAGAAGAAATGAAGACCCGCTACAGTGACAAATAAGTATCAGGGATATTTTCTTAACATTTATTTTGTGAGTGATTATTTTTTTGTATATAAAATTTACAATTTCTATACAGAAACTTGTAGGAGCGGGTGAGTTAGAGTATTCTATAATTTGTTTTGCTGGCCTAAAAATAATAGCTCTAATAATTGATAACTATATTTAATTTTATCCTGTTAAATGCTGATTATTATATGCTACTAAAATTGGAATTAGGTAAGAAATAATGAAGGTTTCATTTTATAAATGTTCAGTGAGAATGTTTGTTTTAGTCACTGAACATAATATTACTAGGACCAGAAATATTGTAAAACATTATTAAAACCATGTATGTAGATTTTGTTTTCAGTCAATGGAAAGATTTTATTTTTTTAATTTTTTTGGCTCTTTACACTGGAGATAAATCAGAAAATGCTGTGTATTCTTGGCTTAAAATGTCTGATTTTATTGTTGGAAAGTTCTTTCTTAAGATACAGAGGAAGCCCTAAAGTTTGAAATGGTGAAAAAGATTCATCAGACTCTCACCCTTTTCCTTTTCTGATCAGAATTGGATAAGAAAAAAATGTTGCTCTATCATATCAAAGGTGTGAATGTACACCATTTTAAATTCTTGTTCAATTGCCATGTATTTATTATAAGAGAATTCAAATTCATAGCTATGCTCTTTGCATATATTGATTCTTGAAGGCTTCAAATAAGTGGTGGCACAGTTTCTGAGGCCCTATCTCTTGCATGGGAACTTGAACCATATACACCCATCTAGGGAGACTACTCGATCAATCCCAGGGATCAGGTCCTTGCCATCCAGATCGATGAGCTGGAGATAGGTGTCCTAAATGTAGATGAGTTTACGCATCACTGTCCGAGAACCGCTTCATTTACCTGTCTTGATCTATCTTTATGCTCTCCGGATGCACAGCCTGATTTTGGGTGGGAGATAGTCGATGACCTCCATGGTAGTGATCACTTTACTATTCAAATATCATTTTCTAGGCCACTGCCGCCTGAAAACCCACCCCGGTGAAGAGCATTTCAGCAAATTGCTGATTTCTCTGAGTCAAGGAGTTTAGGTCGGTGAATCGTCGATTCCATGGACAGGTCGGGGGCCATCTCCGGCCCACTGGAGCAGGAAGAGGGTGTCCCGTAGGGAAGTGTCCTCTGTGTCGCACTCTTTGCCCTGAGCATCAACGGCATCACCTCGGTGCTGCCGGAAGATGTTCTCGCTACGCTCTATGTGGACGATCTTTCGATCTCTTTTGGCGTTGCCCAGATGCCTTTGTGGAGCGTCGACTCCAACAGGCATTGAACCACGTCTCTCGCTATGCCGAAGTGTACAGGCTTCAGTTTTCCTTGGCCATGACTAAGGTGGTACACTTCTGCCGCCATCCACGTCTCCACACTCACCCAGACTTGTTTCTAAATGGGGTTCGCCTGGAAGTGGTAGACTTCCAGCCTTGGGATCTCTTGTACCCATGCCATGGATATTCTTCGTTCCGTGACGTTTACCACCTGGGGCGTTGATAGGGCTAGTGCCTTACTTTTTTATCGATCCTTTGTTCGTTCGAAGTTTGACTACAGATACGAGTTTTATGCTTCCGCACCCGAGCGTGTAATTCGGCAGGTGGACTCGATCCACCACACACGCCTTCGCCTGGCGACAGCTGCCTTCCGTATGTCCCCCATTGAGAGCCTGTTGGTCGATGCTGGGGAGATGTCACTCGCTCTGCGTCGTGCAAAGTGCATTATTCGCCTGTACGCGCGAGCCCGGCGCCTTCCTCAGTCGCCAACAGCTCTCACTGCATCCGCAGCTGATCTCGACGATGCCTATGACGCCGAAACACTCCAGTCATACCCTAAGCCCTTTGGCTTTAGGGACAAGAAATTCCTTCCACAGCTTAGTTTAGCTCTTGGTCCGATGGCGCCTCTGGTTCTGCCCAGGATGCCACCTTTGAAGGTACCACCTTTAATTATTTATCACCACATCTCTGCTTCCACAGTGCCGGGATTATTGCATTCGCCCCTTTTGGACCACACTTCGAGTCACTATGGATCTGTATATTGTATATGGCAGGCTCCAAATCCCAGGAGTAGTTTGGTTTCCTCGCCGTATCCGCTTTGAAATCAGCGGGGTTTTACCAGGCCCTGTATCTATTTTCACGGCTGCAATACACCGCTTGGTATGGGCGATAACGCGTCGTGTCTGGTTCAGAGACCAGATTGTGATCTTTAGCGACTCAGCGGCCCGAGTGCTCGCGAGGCATTGGAATGTCCATACCCGCTTTGTTCGCGGTATCCGTCACGCCACGGTTGCCGCGAGCTGGGTGGATGTTGAGATTTTCTTCTGCTGGCTTCCTGGACATGTGGGATTTGCCGGGGATGAGTGCGCTGATGTAGTCGCCAAAGAGTCCGCGAGGACTGGGTGATCTGACCAGCGATGCACGTTATTAGCAATGACCGCGTTGTTCCACAGACTGTTCGGCACATACGAGGGGCGATCAATAAGTTTTGCAATTCGGATATAAGGAAACGAGATATGAGGAAAAGTGTTTTTTTATTTTTCAATATAACTACCCTCGACTTCAATGCACTTGTGCCACTTGTCCCTGAGGCTTCAAATTCCCGACAACCAGAAATCTCCCAACTCATGTTCAATCCACTCATGGACAGCGAGCTGGACATCTTCATATTCCCCAAACCGGCGTCCACGCAGTGCAGCCTTGAGCTGGTGGAATAAAAAGTAGTCGCTAGGGGCCAGATCTGGACTGTAGGGGAATTGGTTGAGCTCCTCGAATCCGCACTCGCGCAGGGCAGCTTGTGCAACTCTGGCCTTGTGGACTTTGACGACGTTGAAGTCGATCATGGGGCGTGAGGTTTCTAGTGACCCAACGGGCAGAGACCTTGGTCATGGCCAAATTGTCGTGGATGATGTTGATAACACTTCCATGTGATATTCAAAGTTCTCGCTCGATTTCTTCGAACTTCATCCGTCGATTTTCGAGGATCCCTTTCTCCACACGGGGCTACATTGTCCTCGTTGGTTACGTCTGACGGGCGTCCTGGACGGGGGTCATCTTCAAGGGCCTTATGACCATGGCGCAACTCCCTATTCCAGCAAGCAATGGTTGCATAGGAAGGTGCGGTGTCGGTGTACACTGCAACCATGCATTCATGGATCTCTTTTGCATTCTTGCCTTCCTTGGTCAAAAATTTGATCACTGCGCGGTGCTCAACCTTCTCCATTGTTGAAAAATTTGTGACTGACAATTTGCGATCAGCTACTGCTTCTTAAATAGACAAGGTAGGGGCGTGCGGCTGCCGGCCCTGACTTGTCATAACTTGTCCTAACACCCCCACAAACGGCCATCCCCCTTCCTCTGTTTTGCCCTACCGATTCTCAAAACTTATTGACCGCCCCTCGTACTTGTTGAATGTTTCAGTCTAAATGATCTTTGCGCACATTACCTGTCCTGCCTTCGTTACAAGCGGGGGCGCTATCGCTTGTCCCTTGTACTCTGGATGGGTTCGTGTACACTGACTTGTGGACTTTACGACTTTTTGGAGGATATTGTCTGACCTATAACCCACAGAAGGGTTCCTACTGATCGTGGTTGCCCCCGCGATAGCCAGACCCTCTTTAAACAAATAGGGAGTCATATGCTATGAGGAAACAACATTCAGCTTGCCACAACTCACACACTTTTCCATACATGAAAGAAATGTATCATATAAAGCCCTGGATCAATTAATACAGATTTTGGGTTGATCCTACTTTGCACACCGACAAGATCTATTACTCAAGCTTAATCAGTGCCAGTGGTAGCATATCTGTTGAATGTCTTAACATGCTAGCATTAAGAACCAGCTTTCTTTATATGCTCAACCTTGTCCATTCCCTGGTAAGTCAAATCCTCTGTGATTTGTTCTAAGGAGTATTCAACGAATTCCTTTGCATAGAATACTACTTTTGAGAAACTGGTAGAGTGCAGGGTCACTTGTATAAGCGATCCATAGAGCATCCAAAGGGCACTCATAATCACCGCCTGGGCAAGAACAGCCACATTCTCTATAGGATTCACTTCTGAGAAACAATCTTTGTTTTCCTACTGAGTAACCTTAGGTCCGACGCTAATGGAACATGTCCCTGGACAACATGCTCCCATTGGCAGAAGCAATGCCTAGAAATCTTTTAAAGCTTGCTGGCTCGATCATGCTTGGTAGCCTCTCAAAGAGTAGACCCCATGTCACCCAGCATGCCCTCATATTATTATTTGGTTTGGTAAGCTGAATCACCTTTGGCCCTGAGGCTGGATGGGCAAACTTTGACTCGGTACTTGCCGAAATAGGAAAGTACCTGGCATTCTGTGGAGTTTGATTGGAAGGAGAGCCCCCTCTACTTTGAATGCTTGGAGTCTCGTGTACCCGTAGGAGGATTTCAACCAAGAGCGCATTTAGTCTTGTGGAGGTACTTTCCCTTTTTCGTCACTGTTCTCCCATGTGGGTACCCTGCTGTCTGGGTTGAGGGTGACTTAGGGCCTACCTTCACTTTGGGAGGGGCATTCATTTGGGAATCCTTCTCTAGCCATCGGGGATTCAGATGTCTCATGGCCTAATGTTTTACCATTTTAGGTCCCCACCGTGCCAGTCCCTAATGGGAAAAGGTGGGGGACTGGCATGTGTGCCTGTAACAGAATTACAATTCTTTTTTCTAAGAAAGGAGGCAGAAGCCTCTTGTCAAGCAGATCTTTGTTCCTCTTGCTGCCTGCTCCCATTGTGAGTGGGTGAGTCGCTTCCCCTTGCTTGGTGGGACCCTGAGAAAGCAAAGATAAGGCCACAGCCACCTCAGACAATCCGTGGGCAGTTATAAAGGAGAAACTAAAGGGAAAATGCCTTACACAGTGACATGGGAGAGGGCAAAATCTCCTCTTGTGCATGAGAGGCTAAAAGGGGCCCCAGCAAAAGCCAAGGGAGGCTCAGAGAATGGGAGAATCGGATGATTCCTGATAAGCCCTTGTGGCTTTTGTCATCCATTGAATTATATAGTTATAAAATGGTAAAAGGGAAATCCCTTTACCAAATGATGTTGGTGGGGTGGTCACCCCCGTCCACTGGTTGACAAGGTTCCTGAGTCACCCCACCCTCTCCAACAACTAGTGTGACCTGGTGGCTCCCCTCTCTTGTAGCCATAGTGTGAATTGTAAGAAGAGAGAAAAGAAAACATTCATGGAGAAAGGATACTAACCTATCAATGCCTTGGAAGAGAAGAGTCCCCATAAGACCAGACACATCCAAAATGTGATCATTTACATATCATTAGCCTCAGTTGTGAGCTAAGATGGGGTTGACAAGCTGACATATCTTACTCTGCAACTTTGTCCTTATGCGTAAACTCATAAATGACAAGTCTGATGTAGCCACCCTATAAGTGTACTAGAAGCAGTGAAGAGTGTCATAACCTAACTTACTATGCACCTAATACTTCCCGAGCCATCTTTCTTTCAGCCCTTGCAGCCTTCCTTTCCTAGACGTTCTAATAATTAGGTTTAAGCTATCTATTTTCAGGAAACTGACAATTAATTTATCCTATGTCCATTTTTATTCAGGTCATTCTAAAAATATTAAAACCAGTATTTTCTTCCATGCATCTTAAGGCGCTCAGAATATGTAGTCTTGACTATATAGATCAAGAATTTACAAAAATTGAAGAGATTGTCTTTTAATCTTTGTTACCCAAAATATTTGTTAGAAAATTGCATGAATAAAGCTAAAAAAACATTCTATAACCGCAAGTTAGGGAAAACATAACCCTTACACAACATATTACTTTTACCTTACCATGATAATTTCTTGTATGTAGTACCAATGTTAAAACAACTTGCTATAAATGTAACTTTTAAATACACTAATACATAAAGAAATGTTGATAAAACACAGCCCAAGGAACAGGTAGCACATGTTTCGTAGAGCTCTTGGAATATTTTGATTATTTGCTATACTTTGTTTTTTTTTTTTTCTTATTACTAAAGTTCTTTCTTTGTTTGAATAAGTGAAGTTCGGGGATGAAAGTGAGCATGAGTGTCGGAATGTATGCATTGGTTGTGGTGTAGTTGGTGAGGGGTATACATGTGTTGTATGTGGGCTGCATGAATGCAGGATTTAGACAGGATATGTAGGCTGGAGGGGTTAGTTGCTGAGCTCAGGAGGGAACTTAGTGTTAGGCCTAGGGCTGGGAATAGGTTAGGTGGTGAGGTAGGCCAGTTAGATGTTTCAGGTGAAGGTAGAGGGCCGGTGGAGGAGGTAGGATACGATAGTTCTAGGGATAGTGAAGTTAGCCCCCTTAGATTGGTTAGAAATAGGCCTAGTATGGATGGGGGACAGTGGAGAGTGGTTAGGAAACGTGTAGCTAGGGAGGCTTTTCCTGTTCTTTGTGAGAATAGGGTTGCCTCTGTTGAGGTGGTTAGCCAGGGGGAGAATAGGTGTGTGAGTCAGAGGGACACAGAACCTATTAGCTTTACTAATAGATTCAGTGCCCTAAGAGAGTAAGTAACTGGAAGTGATATGACTGATTGGGGTGGGGGTGGAGGTAGAGTGACTGGTAGTTTGAATGAGAATAGGAGTGGGGATGGAGTTAGGTCTGTGGGGGTTAGGAATAGGAGTCTGACTGAAGTGCTTGTGATGGGTGATTCGCGAGTTAGATATTTAGATAGGAAGTTGAATGCAAGTAGATTGAATGGTTTGAGGGTGTGTTTGCCGGGTGCTGGAGTGAGAGATCTGTCTGATAGGTATGAGGAGCTGGTGTCTGGCTGTGCAAGGGATGCAGTTGTGATTACACATGTAGGAGTGAATGATGTGAAGAAAGTGGGTGCATGTGAGTTATGTGAGAGGTACAAGAGGTTGATTCAAAAGGTGAAATTAGAATGAAAGGTGTTGTGACAGGTGTGCTTCCAAGAATGGATGTCTCGTGCGATTGGGCTGAATGATTATGTGAGGAGGATGTGTGAGATGGAAGGTGTCATATTTGTGGATGTGTGGGATAGGTTTGTTGGAATGAAAGAAATGTATGCGATGGATGGACTGCATTTGAGTAGGAGGGGGGTAGATGTGTTGTGGGAGGAGTATGATCGTGTTATTAGGTCTTTGTGGGCGGGAACTAGAAACTAATAGTGGTCAGGAAATTTTGAGAGGACATTATAGTACTGAAAGTAGAATGGACTTTACAGATAACAGAAATAGATTCCAAGGCAATAGAGGTGAGGTCATTCAGGTTGGAAGAGGTACTTCAGGGATAGGGCGGTTAAATTGTTTCTATACAAATGCTTGTAGTCTTAGAAACAAGAAGGATGAGCTATTTAGTTATATTAGCGATGAGGATATAGATATATTATGTGTTACTGAATCATGGATTAATGAAATAGAATTTAGTGACACTATAAGTGAATTTGATTTACAGGGCTATAATATGTACATTAGTCAAAGGACAGGTAGGATTGGTGGAGGAATAATTATCTATATAAAAAACAACATTGTTTCAAGTTTAAATACTTCAATAAAGCAGGATGGAGTTGAGTCACTTTGGATAGATATTAGGTTCAGTAAAAATAGAATGGTGCATTTGGGAGCTTTTTACAGACCACCTGTGCAGACTGATGATATAGATGAACTAATGGTAAGGGAAATAAGTAAGGGATGTGAAACAGATGCAGTTATTATTGGGGACTTCAACTTAAACTCTGTGGACTGGGAAAATATGATAGGTAGAGATAGAACAAGTGGCAGGTTCATAGAATGCTTTGAGGATAATTTTTTGAATCAATTTGTTAATGAGCTAATGAGGGTGGACAATATATTAGATTTTGTACTTTCTAACAGTGATCATTTAGTTCAAGAATTGACTGTTGGGGAAGCATTGGGAAATAGTGACCATCAGATAGTTCGTTTTAACTTGGGAATTAAGAAGGGTAAAATAGCCGAGAATGCTGTAAAAGTTCCAAATTTTCATAAGGGAGATTATGTAAAACTTCGAAGCTTGCTAAATTTGGTAGACTGGGATGTAGAATTCAGAGGTAAAAATGCTTATGGGATGTGGGATACTTTCAAGCATATAATAAATGTAGTCCAAGAGCAATGTATCCCAATGAAGGCTATTAGGAACAAATGTAGAAAACCATTATGGTGAAATCAGGAGATAGCTAGAAAAATTTCAGAGAAGAAAAGGGCATATCAAAAATTACAGGTAGAAAATAATATTCAAAATTTAAGTGATTATAGAATGGCTAGGAATGAGTTAAATAAGATTATAAAGAAGAACAAAAGGGTGTCAGAAATTAAATTAGCTTAGGATAGCAACAAAGATCCTAGAAAGTTCTTTAGTTACTATAAAATTAATAACAAGTCTGGCAGAGTTAAAATAGGACCTATTAAATATGAAGGGGTTGTAAGAGAAACTGATGAAGAAATAGTTGAGATACTAAATGGTCATTTTGCATCAGTATTTACAAAGAAGAAACTAAATAGTCTGATGTATAGTACTCATGGGTCAGGGAAAGAGGTGTTTACTACCATTAGTGTGGATTGGAGGAAGATAAAAGGACTAATAGGTGAGTTAGATGCTACCAAGGCCTCCGGCCCTGATAATATTCATTCTAGGATACTTAAAAAAGGGGTAGAAAGTATCTCAATAGCTCTGGAGAAGTTGTATACTAGGTCACTGGAATATGGAGAAATACCCGATGATTGGAAGAGAGCGAAGGTAGTCTCCATTTTCAAGAAGGGTAGTAAAGAGGATCCAAATAACTTTAGACTGGTTAGCCTAACTCCTGTAGTCTGTCAAATTCTTGAGAAAATAGTTAAAAAAAGGGATTTGCCAACATCTAGAGAGGAAGGGGTTAATCAGCGATGCTCAGCATGGGTTTAGATCAGGTAGATCATGTTTGACTAATTTACTACACTTTCTGGAGTTTGTAACAGATCAAGTAGATAAGGGAGAGAATGTAGATATAATTTACTTAGATTTTAGTAAAGCATTTGATAAGGTACCACATTAGGAGACTAGTTCATAAATTAAAAATGATTGTGATATGTGGGGGTGTTTCAAATTGGATAGCTGAGTGGCTGAAAGACAGGAAGCAAAGGGTAGTGCTAAATGGTGTAAAGTCAGAGTGGAGGGATGTTATCAGTGGGGTTCCTCAGGGATCAGTTCTCAGTCCATTATTATTTGTCATCTATATAAACGATCTTGGGGAGGCAGTTAATAAAAAAGTGTCAATTTTTGCGGATGATACCAAATTAGCAGCTGTAGTTAAAGATATTGATGATAATTTTAAGTGCAGGGGGATTTAAATAAATTGTTATCTTGGGCACATAAGTGGCAAATGACTTTCAACCTTGATAAGTGCAAAGTTATTAACATGGGAAAAGATAATAGAGAATTTAACTATGAAATGGATGGGCATTGGCTGAGCTCAGTAGAGGATGAGAAAGATCTAGGAGTAGTAATAGATATGTCATTAAGGTTTTCTAACCAGTGTATTGAAGCAAGAAATAGGGCAAATAGAGTGCTGGGTTTCATTAAGAGAAATGTCAGTTACAAAAGTAAGGAGGTTATTCTTAAACTCTATAACTCTTATGTTAGGCCACATCTAGAGTACTGTATACAGGCATGGTCTCCACATTTCAGACATGATATTAACCTTCTTGAGTCAGTGCAACGGAGGGCAACAAAAATTATTCTTTCCTTGAGGCACCTTGAATATATAGATAGACTGAGGGTATTAAATATGTTCTCGTTCGAAAGGTGGTGTGTGAGATGGAATATATATGATTGAGCTCTTTAAAAATTTTCTGGGATAGATAAATTGGATGATGTATGAGTTAGATGATGGAAATTGGACTAGAGGTCACCACTTGAAAATTAAAAAGCAAGGGTGTAGGTTGGATTTATGGATTTAAGAAAATATTTTTTCCCTAATAGAGCGGTAGATTTCTGGAACAAATTGCCGCGGAGGGTAGTAGGTAGTCCAAATTTAAATGTATTTAAGAGTAGGTTGGATGAGTTTATGGGGAGGGAAGGTTGTGATGGTTCCTAAGTTTTGTATATATTAGTATTGTTTGTATATATCTATAGCTGCATGATTTAGTTCTTGACAAGCCTTGACTGGTGATACCCTTGTTTCTCGACGCAATCCTCTGGATGTAGTTTTCTTGGGAGTTTGGGTGCCTTAAAAAAGAGGCCGTTTGACTCGGATGACCTATGATGGGCCCTTGTGACTTTTGTCATCTGTTCTATTATATTGTGGTGGACTTTGATTTTGTCTTCCCTTTCATGGTGTTTTTTTGTGGGTGGGTT